>JAHRHZ010000021.1:11573471-11590051 GCA_024137785.1 Ginglymostoma cirratum
TGGCCTGCTGTGTTCATCCAGCTCTACACCTTGTTATCTCATATTGGTAATGGTTCTGGTTTTCAATCATTCCAAACATCTATTCTCACTCTCTTAAATATATCTTCCACTGGATCTCTGCATTTATTTGTTTCAATATTTGTTTCATTAACATCTCAATTTGCTTCATACCACCATCCTGTCTATCCTAACATGCTTTCCTGTTGGTGCATTTCCTGTCTGTGAATTTGCAAAAAAGCTGTTTCTCTCTAAAGTTTTTCAGTTTTGATGGAAGATCATTAAGGTGAATCGTCAACTCTTTCATTCTTCTTGGATCTGTCTCACTTGCTTGTTACTTCCAATTTTTTTATGTTTCAAATTTCTGATTCTTGTAAATATTTTTGTTTTATCCTTTATACAACTTCTCAAGTTTCTTCCTCACCAGTACTACTGTTCCTAGCTATTAACTCTTGACAATAGACTAATCAGTTTTCAAGCCAGCTGCCAGTGACTTAATTCCCACAACATCAGCGCCTCAATATTACATTTGGAACTTAGCAAACATCTCTACATATAATTTAAATTTAACTCTAACACTGCCTTAAATTGTAGAAACAAGAAAGAAAAGCATTAAGCAGAAGTCCTGGACAAGATGCTCCCCACCACACTGCCTGATCATTTATTGTCCATTCCAGACAGATTATTTGGGAGCCCCTACATTTTTAGCATCAAGGAGTGGTGCCAGATCAAAGGCAGATCTTGCCAAGTATGTTACGCCTTGGTGACCAATTCTGGAGTCATGTAACATCTCCAGAATAAATTTTCACATGGAAGAAGGCACTTATCTAGGCAAGTTATATGTGTGACCAAAAAAATAGCAAACAGAGGATAACAGAGTGAAAAGCAAAAAGGCAGAGTATAGCTTGTTTATATTCACTCATAAGATGTGGGTGTCACTGACTAGGTCAGCATTTCATGCACACCCTTAATTGCCCATGAGAACATGATGGTGTCTTCTTGAGAGGCTGCACTACATGTGATTTAAAATCCATTGAAAGGGATAAAGGTAACCTAGTCATGAAAGTGAGTGGTTTGGAGGAGAATTTACAAGTGGTTGTGTTCCCACGTATCTGCTGCCTTTATCCTTCTAGCTGAAACTGATCATGGTTTTGAAAGGTATTGTTTAAGTAGCTTTGGGTGAATTTCTGCACTGTACCTTATACATGGTACTCACTACTGCTACTGAGTGCAGATGGTCGATAGAGCAAATGTTTGTGCATTTGGTGCCAATCAAGTGGCTGCTTTGAGGTTGGTTGGCTTGCTGAGCTGGTTTGTTGTTCTGCAGACGTTTCATTACCATGCTTGGTAACATCCTCAGTGCAGCCTCTGATGAAGCGTTGGTGTGTTTTCCCGCCTGGTTTTTAAACTCTGGGGTCTGTTGCGATGGATTGCCTCACTTCCGGGTTAACTACAGATCTACTGCAAAAACTTTAAAGTGGCTGCTTTGTTCTGGAAAGTGTCAAGCTTGAGTGTTGTTGGAGCTGCACACATCCTGGCAAATGGGGAGTAATCCATCAAAATTTAGAGTTGTGTCTTATAGATGTTGGACCGAAGACTGGAGTCAGAGTCCTTGTATATAATTAAGACCAAGTTAGATCGATTCTTGATCAATAGAGGGATCAATGGTTACAGGAAAATGCAGGAGGTGGACATGAGGCATATTGGATTTTGTTGGATGATGAAGCAGGCTTGAGGAATCGAATAGCCTACTCCTTTTACTGTTTCTTATGGTCTTGCACACCATTTTGGGAGCCAGGAGTTGAGTTGCTCGCTACAATATTACTAGACCCTGAATTGCTTTTGTAGCCATTGCATTTATATGGCTTGTCTAGTTAATATTCTGGTTAATGGTAAACCCCAGGATGTTGATTGTGGTGGATTCAGTGATACTCAAACCATTAAATGTCAAGGGTCAATGGTTAGATTGTCCCTTATTAGAGGTGGTCATTGCCTGCTATTTGTACAGTGCACGTGTTATTTGCCACATTTTAGCTCAAGCCTGGATATTGTCCAGGTATTGCTGCATTTGGACATAGACTGCTTCAAAATCTGAGGAGTCATAGATGGTGCTAAACATTGTGCAAACATCGACAAACATTTGCACTTATAACCTTACGACAGAAGGAATGTTCATAAGGTTTTTTTTTTGATGAAGCAGCAGAAGATGGTTAGGTCTACACCCGTACCCTGAGGAACTCCTGCAGAGACGTCCTGGAGCTGAGGTGACTGACCTCCAACAACCATAACCATCTCCCTATGTGCTAGGTATGACTCCAACCTGGGTAGGGTTTTCTGCTTGAATCTCATCGAGTCCAGTTTTGCTAAACCTCATGTCAGTCAAATGTAACCTTGATATCAACTGCATCACTCTCATCCCACATCTGGAATTCAGTTCTTTTGCATGTTTGGACCAAGGCTGTAATGAAGTCAAGAGTAGCATGGACCTGGCGGAACCTATAAGAGCTTAGATCTGATCCGTTAGTTTTAGGATTGTTTGCCTCTGTTACTTGCTGCTTGTGTCTCTTGTCGCGCAAGTAGTTTTGTAACATTACCAGGATGACACCTAGTTTTTAGATATGCTTTTTGCTTCTCCTAGTGTGTCCTCTTGCAGTCTTTGAACTGGGATTGATCCTCTAGCTTGATGGTAATGTATGCTGGGTATGAGGTTGGAGTTTGCTTTTGAGTACAGTTCTGCTGCCAATGAAGACTAGCAGTCTTGAGTTGCTAGATCCGTTTGAAGTCTGTCCCTTTTAGCACTGTGTTAGTGCCGCACAACACAATGTGAAGGTGGAACTTTGTTTCCACACGCACTGTGTGTGTTCACTGTTGCCAATAGTGTCATGGGCAATTGCATCTGTGGCAGGCAAATGGATGAGTCATAGAGTAATACAGCATGATAACAGACACTTCGGTTCAAACAGTCCATGCCGACTATAATCCCAAACAAAACTAGTCCCACCTGCCTGCGCTTGGTCCATATCCCTCCAAATGTTTCTTATTCATGTACTTATCTAAATGTCTTTTAAACATTGTAACTGTACCCATGCCCACCTCTTCCTGTGGAAGTGCATTTCGCACAAGAACCACTCTTTGTGGAAAAAAAAAACTCCCCCCTGTCTTTTTTAAATCTTTCTCCTCTCACCTTAAAAAATGCCCTCTAGTTTTGAAATCCCCCACCATAAGGAAAAGACAACTGCCATTCACCTTATCTATAGCGCTCATGATTTTATAAACCTCTATTAGGTCCCCCAGTGGAGAAATGTCCCAGCCTCTCCTTATAACTCAAACCCTCCATTCCTGGCAACATTCTGGGAAATCTCTTCTGAACTCGCTCCAGCTTGACAATATCCTTCCAATAACAGGGCAACCAGAATGGGACACACATCGCCAGAAGAGGCCTAACCAACATCCTGTTCAACCTCAACATAACATCTGAACTCCTATACTCAAAGGTCTGAGCAATGAAGGCAAGTGTGCTAAATGTCTTCTTAACTACCCTATCTATATGTGATGCAAGCATTAAGGAATTATGTACCTGAATCCCCAGGTCTCTGTTCTACGTCACCACCCAAGACCTACTTTTAATTGTGTAAGTCCTGCCCTTGTTTGTTTTACCAAAATACAGAACCTCACATTTATCTATATTGAATTCCATCTGCCACTCTTCAGCCCATTGGCCCATTGATCAAGATCTGAGTGCATTCCCAGATAACCTTCTTCACTATCCACTATACCACTAACCTTGGTGTCATCCACTATCTTATTAACCATGTCTTCTATATTCTCATCTAAATCATTTATATAAATGACAAACGAAAGTGGAGTCAGCACCAATTCCTGTAGAACACTGAGGGTCACAGGCCTCCAATCTGAAAAATAACTCTCCAGTATCACTTTATATCTCCGGCTGTTAAGCCAATTTCGTATCCAATTGGCAAGCTCAGCTGAGATTGAGGTCAAGTATGTCTTTTTTGTTGGTTTAAAATTCCCCACTCAGAGTATACTCTGCACTTTTGCCACCCTTAGAGTTTCCACTAAATGTTGTTCCATATGAAGGAGTATTGATTCATCAGCCATGGGAGGGCAGTACGTAGTGATCAGCTGGTTTCCTTGTTCATGTCTGATCAAGTCTCATGAGGCTTCACATTGTCTGGAGTCAATGTGGAGGACTTGCAGAGCAATCTCCTCCCTACTGTATAACACCATGCCAGCTGGTGCAACAGGACACATTCAGGTATAAGCTTTATTCATCTTCTGATTTCAACTTGCTCATGGCTCCTGAACATCATTTTCTCTATAGGTCATAAAACTCAATTTAGTAAACGTTCAGCAATTAATTCCACAGGCAGTTAATCCAGTCATTCAGAAGGGCAGTGAGTTTAATACAACTGATGAAAGCTCGAACAGTTTAGTTAGTAGAAATCTCCAGGCCAAACATAGAATCCCTGTAGTGTGGATGCAGGCCATTTGGCCCATCAAGTCCACACCAATCAGCTGACAAGAATCCCACCCAGGTTCACCTTCCCCCCACCTTATCCCTGTAAACCCACATTTCCCATGGCTAATCCACCTAACCTGCACGTCTTTGGAATGTGGGAGGAAACTGAAGCACCTGGAGGAAACCAACGCAGACATGGGGATAATGTCCAAAGTTCATACAGATAGTCATCTGAGCATCCAATCAAACCCGAGTCCCTGGTGCTGTGAGGCAGCGGTGCTAATCACTGAGCCACTGCGCAATGGAGAGGAATATCAGCGGATTAGCCAGTGGTCTTGCAGTGGCAGTGATAGGAGGACAGTAACAGAGACAATCACATCACAATGTGCAGAAAATTCAAAACAAAACAGGTGGGTAAGAACTTAAAAGAGTAAATATATATAACTCTTCTCTGGGCTACGTGTCCTGCTAGGAAAAGGGTGTGAATTGTTCTTTTTGCTATTGAAGATAAGATCTTTCCAGATTGCCTTTGAAATAACTCAGGAAGTCCAACTGGAGAGGAACATACTTTATTGTTGAACACGAAAATAGAGCCACTCCTCATGATGTATATAGGCTAGTCGCAGCCTGGGATAGACAGTTATGCAGACCCAACCCTGAGTCTCCTTTTCTTTCCCTCTCTTTTTTCTCCCTTCTCTCTTATCCAGAACTGAATGTTTCTTTTCCCTATCAACAAATCACCAAGATTCTTCTCATCTATTAACCAGAAATCCCCAGTGATTCCAATTGAATAATTTATGCTCAAAGCCTGTTAATGCAAAACATCAAGGGGAGGGCTCTATATCAAAATGGAGTTGGGGAAAGGCAGACAAAGCACTTTACTCCCTGCTGTGCTCACTGCTGTCTTAAGGTATCAAGAGTATTGGTGGACCCCACGTGCTGCCTCTCTAAGGACACCTGGGCATGAACATAGCCATGGAAGAGGGGCAGATAGCAGATGAGAAATGTCTCCATAGCCCACTGCCTGAATCTGTCAATAGCTGTAGGAACGTACCCCCACACAACACCCCCCCAACCCAACTGAGGACAAAGACTCAGGAGGCAGGCAGGATTCAGGCAAGTGGAAGAGTTTCAATCAAGCAATAGCTGGCTAATGCATGGAGAGGGCCAAAAGATCTTCCCCAAATTTGGCTTCGATATGAGAACACAATCATTCCCTTCATCTGCAGCTCAGTTCAGAAGAAAGATCAATGACACACTCTGATTTTTACAGTGAAATACATTATACATTTTGTGTTACAATAATCACATACTGCATGGTCATGGTGTCCTTCCCCCTTATTCTATACAACCAATCCTGTGAAATATCTAACCAATGATGGGCATTCCCATGGACAGCCCCAGTTTCCCATGATCTTATGAAGTTTAACAGAAATTGTAATCGTCAGGTGTTGGGATCTTTCTCTGCATCCTGTTAATTCACATTCCAAAGTTACGAGTTATACTCCTTCCTGCTTATCTCTAAGGTCTGCTTGAATTCTGTTATTCATTGTATTCCATGTACTATCTCTATGTCCGATGGGGTGCCCTTCATCGTCCAGTACTTCCTGGGAGTGGAGAAACTACACCCTGTTCTTCGCAGCCTTCAACACATTGTCAATGACGATGAGCACCTCACCACAATCTTCCACATGCCTCCATATCTCACCTTCAAACAACTGCCAAAACTTAAACAGACCATTGTTCGCAGCAAACTACTCGGTCTTCTGGACAACATTGACCACAACACTATACAACCCTATCATGGCAATCTCTGCAAGACATGTCAGATCTTCAACATGGATACTACCATTACACATGGGAACACCACCCATAACGTGCACAGCAGATACTCATGACTTGCCCAATGTTGTCTACTCATTTGCTGCATGCAAGGATGCCCGGAGGCATGGCATATTGACGAAACCATGCAGACGCTACTACAACGGATGGACAGACACTGTGCAACAATCGCCAGACCGCGATGTTCCCTCCCAGTGGGGGAATACTTCAGTGATCAAGGACATTCAGTCTCAGATCTTAGGGTAAACATCCTCCAAGGTGGACTTTGGGAATGACAACAATGCAGAGCTGCTGAGCAGAGGCTAATAGCCAAGTTCGGTAACCACGAGGACGGCCTCAACCAGGATCTTGGGTTCGTGTTGCACTACAGGTGACCCCATCACACTATACACTATCTCACACACACACTCCCATGTGCACGTGCACATGCGCGCACACACACACTCCCTCCCACATGCAATCATACACACACATTCTTTCCCACACGCACTCACTCTCCCTCTCTGTCTCTCTCTCACACACACATACACACACGTGAATCTATGGGGTGAATCTGTATTTGCAGATACATTTTGTTTTATTTGAAAGCATACAATTTATAGACAGTCAATGTGTCATTTTATAAATTCTGTCTTTAGAAATAAAACCAGTCTGAGTCCAAACCAAAACACAAACAGATTCTAAACAAGGCCACACACCTAACATGCATTTTGTCTGATCTAAAATGTCGCCTCTTATTTACACTGATAAAACCTTTAGTTTTCTTAGGACAGTGACTTCAAAGGAATTCGGGGATTTACATATACTTATTACTCAATTAAAACCTTCTAACTGATTAAAGCTTTAACAGCATCTTAGGTTGATTTAGTACATCCCCTTCAATGGTGTGGCCCCTTGATCATTTACTTATAAATTCTGTGTCTGATATTACCTCTCTCACTGACACCTGAAGAAAGAATAAGAATCCAAAAACTTATGTTTTCACATAAACCAGTTGGACTATAACCTTCTAGTGTTGTGTGATTCCTGACATTAACAAATACCATTCACTCCATAGAATATCAAGAAACCGTTGCAGGCACTCGAAACTGCAATGGCCTTGTCAATTATACAGAATTGTTTTGCTTGAGAACTTGCTGCTCCTCTAGCAAGCTGTTCCAGTGCAGTGACAACACTAGCATCTATTTGACAATGTGAAAAATTGCCCATGTATGCCTTGTACACTAAAACTAGGACAAATCCAACGCAGCCAATTACCACCCCATCAGCCTACTCTTGATCATCAGTAAAATGATGGAAGGTATCATCAACAGTCTTATCTAGCAATACCTGCTCAGCAATAATCTGCCACTGACACTCAATTTGGGTTCTGCCAAGGTCAGTCAGCTCCTGACATCATTACAGCCTTGGTTCAAATATAGACAAAAGAGCTGAATTCCAGAGGTGAGGTGAGAGTGACAACCCTTAATATCAAGGCCGTATTTGACTGACACATGACACCTAGTAAAACTGGAGTTGATGAAAATCATGCGGAAAACTCTCCCCTGGTTGGAGTCATACTTGGCACATAGGAAATGGTCGTGGTTGTTGGAGATCAGTCATCTCAGCTCCAAGACATCTCTACAGGAGTTCCTCAGGGTAGTGTCCTAGGCCCAACCATCTTCTTGCAGCAGAGAGCAGCGGGAGTTGGGCGGAAGTGAGGTCGGAGCAGAGAGGCTGTTGGGAAGGTAAGCAATTGCTATTTAAGTAGGTGTGTTCTAGAAATTATTTAATACATAAATTGTAAAAGTCAATTAAATAATTAGTTATGGCTGGACAGGTGATGTGCTGTAGCTGTATGATGTGGGAGCTGGCTGATCCCATTGTGAATGGCAGCGACCACATCTGCAGCAAGTGTTGGTTGCTGGAAGAATTCCGGATCAGAATTAATGGTCTGGAATCTGAGCTTCAAACTCTGTGGCACATCCGGGAGGGGGAGAGTTACCTGGACACTTTGTTTCAGGAAGCAGTCACACCCGGTAGATTAAGTAATTCAAATTCAATAAGTGTTCAGGGACAACAGGGTGTGACTGTAAGTGAGGCAGGTAGGGGGGTTCTGAGTTCAGGAGTGCAGGAGCCACAGCCCTTGACCTTGTCCAACAGATATGAGATTCTTGCTGTCTGCACGGATGAGGGAAAGGGTTGTGGACAGGATGAGCCAGCTGACCACGGCACCATGGTGCAGAAGGGCCATTCAACAGGGGGAAGCAAAAAGACAAGTAGTGGTTATAGGGGATTCTATAATTAGGGGGACAGATAGTATCCTATGCAGGCCAGATCGGGAGTCCCGCATGGTGTGCTGCCTGCCTGGTGCCAGGGTGCAGGACATCTCCGACCGGCTTGAAAGGATATTGGAGCGGGAGGGGGAGGATCCAGTTGTTGTGGTCCACGTTGGGACTAGCAACATAGGCAAAGCTAGGGTAGAAGACCTGTTCAGGGATTATCGAGCACTAGGAAGGAAATTGAAGTACAGGTCCTCAAGGGTCATAATCTCCGGATTACTGCCCGAGCCACGTGCCAATTGGCATAGGGATAAGAAAGTTAGGGAAGTAAACACGTGGCTAAGGGATTGGTGTGGGAAAGAGGGATTCCATTTCATGGGGCATTGGCATCAGTTTTGGAACGGGGGGGATCTGTACCATTGGGACGGGCTCCACCTGAACTGATCTGGAACCAGTGTTCTAGTGAAAAGAATAAATAGGGTGGTCAGTAGGACTTTAAACTTCTGAGTCGGGGGGAAGGGAAAGCGACAGGGTGTATGGAGTTAAATGGAAAGATAAGCAGCAGGATAGCATGTGAGCAGGTGGGTTTAAGCTCGAGGCAGACTAGGAATGCAGCAAAAAGGAAGGATAACTTAGGACATCTTATGATATCCAATATCTCTAATAATGATAAGATAGTTAGCATTAAGGCACTTTACCTAAATGCTCGTACTATTCGTAACAAAGTAGATGAATTAATGGCACAAATCATCTTGAATGATTATGATGTGGTAGGCATCACAGAGACGTGGTTGCAGGGGGTTCAGGACTGGCAGTTAAACATCCAAGGATTTACAACTTATCGAAAAGACAGGGAGGTGGGCAGAGGGGTTGCCTTGTTAGTTAAGAGTGAAATTAAATCAATAGCACTGAATGACATAGGGTCAGATGATGTGGAGTCTGTGTGGGTGGAGTTGAGTAACCACAAAGGCGAAAAAACCATAATGGGAGTTATGTACAGACCTCCTAACAGTGGTCAGGACCAGGGGTGCAAGATGCACCGGGAAATAGATAGGGCATGTCAGAAAGGCAAGGTCACGGTGATCATGGGGGACTTCAATATGCAGGTGGACTGGGTGAATAATATTGCCGGTGGATCCAAAGAAAGGGAATTCGTGGAATGCTTACAGGATGGCTTTTTGGAACAGCTTGTGATGGAGCCCACAAGGGAGCAGGCTATTCTGGACTTAGTGCTATGTAATGAGCCAGACTTTATAAAAGATCTTAAAGTAAGGGAACACTTAGGAGGCAGCGATCATAATATGGTAGAGTCCAGTCTGCGGTTTGAAAGAGAGAAGGCAAATTCGGATGTAATGGTGTTACAGTTAAATAAAGGTAATTATAGGGGCATGAGAGAGGAACTGACGAAAATCGACTGGAAGCAGAGCCTAGCAGGGAAGACAGTAGAGCAACAATGGCAGGAGTTTCTGGGTGTAATTGAGGACACAATATGGAGGTTCATCCCAAAGAAAAGAAAGATTATCCGGGGGAGGATTAGACAGCCATGGCTGACAAAGGAAGTCAGGAAATGTATCAAAGAAAAAGAGACAGCCTATATAGTGGCCAAGAGCACTGGGAAATCAGAAGATTGGGAAGGGTACAAGAACAAACAGAGGATAATAAAGAGAGAAATAAGGAAGGAGAGGATCAAATATGAACGTAGGCTAGCCAGTAATATTAGAAATGATAGTAAAAGTTTCTTTCAATACATAAGAAACAAACGAGAGGCAAAAGTAGACATTGGGCCGCTCCAAATTGATGCTGGAAGGCTAGTGAAGGGAGATAAGGAAATAGCTGAAGAACTTAATAAGTATTTTGCATCAGTCTTCACCGTGGAAGACAAGTAATATCCCAACAATTAAGGAGAGTCAGGGGGCAGAGTTGAGTATGGTAGGCATTACAAAAGAGAAAGTGCTAGAAAAGCTAAAAGGTCTAAAAATTGATAAATCTCCTGGCCCCGATGGGCTGCATCCTGGAGTTCTGAGGGAGGTGGCTGAGGAAATAGCAGAGGCGTTGGTTGTGATCTTTCAAAAGTCACTGGAGTCAGGGGAAGTCCCAGATGATTGGAAAATCGCTGTTGTAACCCCCTTGTTTAAGAAAGGATCAAGACAAAAGCTGGAAAATTATAGGCCGATTAGCCTAACCTCGGTTGTTGGTAAAATTCTAGAATCCATCGTTAAGAATGAGATTTCTAAATTCTTGGAAGTGCAGGGTCGGATTAGAACAAGTCAGCATGGATTTAGTAAGGGGAGGTCGTACCTGACAAACCTGTTAGAATTCTTTGAAGAGGTAACAAGTAGGTTAGACCAGGGAAACCCAGTGGATGTTATCTATCTAGACTTCCAAAAGGCCTATGATAAGGTGCCTCACGGCAGGCTGCTGAGTAAGGTGAGGGCCCATGGTGTTCGAGGTGAGTTACTGGCATGGATTGAGGATTGGCTGTCTGACAGAAGGCAGAGAGTTGGGATAAAAGGCTCTTTTTTGGAATGGCAACTGGTGACAAGTGGTGTCCCGCAGGGTTCGGTGTTGGGGCCGCAGCTGTTCACTTTATATATTAATGATCTGGATGAAGGGACTGGGGGCATTCTGGCAAAGTTTGCCAATGATACGAAGTTAGGTGGACAGGCAGGTAGTACGGAGGAGGTGGGGAGGCTGCAGAATGATTTAGACAGTTTAGGAGGGTGGTCCAGGAAATGGCTGATGAAATTCAACGTGAGCAAATGCGAGGTCTTGCACTTTGGAAATAAGAATACAGGCATGGACTATTTTCTGAACGTTGAGAAAATTCATAAAGCCAAAGTACAAAGGGAACTGGGAGTGATAGTCCAGGATTCTCTGAAGGCTAACTTGTAGGTTGAGTCCGTGATCAAGAAAGCGAATGGAATGTTGTCATTTATCTCAAGAGGGTTGGAATATAAAAGCAGCGATGTGCTTCTGAGACTTTATAAAGCTCTAGTTAGGCCCCATTTAGAATACTGTGTCCAATTTTGGGCCCCACACCTCAGGAAGGACATACTGGCACTGGAGCGTGTCCAGCGGAGATTCACACGGATGATCCCTGGAATGGTAGGCCTAACATACGATGAACGGCTGAGGATCCTGGGATTGTATTCATTAGAGTTTAGAAGGTTGAGGGGAGATCTAATAGAAACTTACAAGATAATGCATGGCTTAGAAAGGGTGGACGCTGGGAAGTTGTTTCCATTAGGTGGGGAGACTAGGATCTGTAGGCACAGCCTTAGAATTAGAGGGGTTCAATTTAGAATGGAAATGAGGAGACATTTCTTCAGCCAGAGAGTGGTGGGCCTGTGGAATTCATTGCCAGGAAGCGCAGTGGAGGCCGGGACGTTTACTGTCTTCAAGGCAGAGATTGATAAATTCTTGATCTCGCAAGGAATCAAGGGCTACAGGGAAAGTGCAGGTAAGTGGAGTTGAAATGCCCATCAGCCATGATTAAATGGCAGAGTGGACTCGATGGGCCGAATGGCCTTACTTCCACTTCTATGTCTTATGGTCTTATGGTCTTATCTTCAGCTGCTTCATCAATGAACTTCCCTTCATCATAAGGTCAGAAGAGAGGATGTTTACTGATGATTGCACTAACTGCCTTTCTCCTCAGGTGTTAAATAGTTGGGGCTCCTATCCAAGACTCAAGTGGTAGTGGTGGAAGAGGGGCCAAGGTTTCTTCAGGAACAGGCTCCATTTTATGTCGCGGTAGGAACTTGCCCTACAAGCATGTGTGAAATTTGGCAAGGTAAAATCATGGTATCTAATTTACACCGGAGTGATGGGATCAGCGGGTTTTCCATGAGCAACTGGCTGAAGTCTGTGAGGTGATTAATGTCTCTTCCTTCATCTGGATCTCAGCTTTGCAGGGGTTGTGCGTTCCCTTTGGCTACATTGACCTTTATGTATCCAGATTCAAATAGACTTTTTATAGCCTGAGGGGTCTGGTAGTTTGTGACGAGATCAGTAATCCAGTGGAAGAAAGGAAGTTGAAATTATCAGTGGTATTGGTGTCGAACGTTAAGAGATAGCTGGGCATCTTTGAGAAAAGAGTATTGTGACTGCTATAAGTAGCAGATGAGACATGGAAGTCTTTGACCTTGCTCTGTGCACTCAAGATGTATCAACCTGTACAGGACACTAGAACCATTTAAGGAGAAGGGAATCAGGCTTTGCTTTACCTTCCTGGACGGTCACTGTTCTAGAAACCTCATGCCAAACATTCTGAGATGTTTGACACCAGCAGCATCATGTATAGCAGAACCCGTACTCACTGTAGCTCTGAGAGCCACCTTTGTCACTTTGGGAGTAAATGGCAGGGAACCTATGCAAACTGCCAGTTTCAGCAATAAAGGTGTTAACCTTCAATCAAGAACATAGGAAGAGGAGTAGTCATTGAACCACTCTAACAATTTCCACCATTCAATGAGATCATAGCTGATTTGTGGCCTAACTCCAAATACCTGCCTTTGGCCCATACCACTTTGTACCTTTGCTCAAGAAAAAAAATTAACTGCCTCACATTTAAACAACTAATCCAGCATCCACTGCTCTTTGTGGAAGAGAGTTCCAAACCTCTGTGTTGTAAAGTGCTTTCTAACATCTCCCCTGAACAGTCTGGCCCAAATATCAGATTATGTCCCCTAGTTCAGCTACTTTTGGAGTATTGCATACAATTCTGGTCTCCCACCTTGGAAAGGTTGTTGTGAAACGAGAAAGAGTTCAGAAAAGATTTACGAGGATGTTGCCAGTGTTGGAGGGTTTGAGCTATAGGGAGAGGCTGAATAGGCTGGAGCTATTTTCCCTGGAACAACAGAGGCTGAGGTGTGACCTTATACAGGTTTATTAAATATGAGAGGCATAGATAGGGTAAATAGATAAGGTTTTTTTCTCTGGGATGGAGGAGTCCAAAACTAGGGGGCATAGGTTTAAGGTGAGAGGGGAAAGATTTAAAAGGGACCTAAGGGGCAACTTTTTCACACAGAGGGTGGAGCGTGCATGGAATGAGCTGCTGGAGGAAGTGGTGGAGGCTGGTAAAATTACAACATTTAAAAGGCATCTAGATGGGTATATGAATAGGAAGGATTTAAAGAGAGATGGGCCATATGCTGGCAAATGGAACTAGATCTATATACGATATTTAGTCAATATGGATAAGTTGGGCCGAAGAGTCTGTTGCCGTGCTATATATCTCTATGACTCTATGAGATATGGAAGCTTCAACCAGTGGAAATTGTTTTCTTTTCCCGTCATTGTCTTGAAGACTTCAATCAGATTACCTCCTAACAGCCTAAGTTCTAGAAAAAGCCGGCCTAATTTGTATAATCTTTCCTCCTAACTTGGCCCTTGAATTCCTGGTATCATTCTTACAAACCTACATTTTACTCCTCCAACGGCCAAAATATCATTCCTAAGACATAGGGCCCAGATCTGCTCACAGTACTCCGAGTGGGGTCTAACTAGGGTTTTGTAAAACTGCACTATAACATCTGCATCCTCGTACTCTGGTCCTCTGATGTAAAGGCCAGTATTCCATTAGCTTTCTCGATTATTTTCTGCACCTGTTTGTGATATTTTAAAGATCTGTGCATCTGAACCCCCAAATCTCTTTGGGGGAAAAACCCCCCAAAGTGAATGGAATCTTCCCAGCCACTGAAATACCCCTGACATTTGGCAACAAAAACAGAAGTTGCTTGAAAAGTTCAGCAGGTCTGGCAGCATCTGTGGAGAAAACTCAGAGTTAACGTTTCCAGTCCAGTGATGCTTCCTCAGTCGTTTAGGAAAATACGTCATGAGAAGAGAACCCAATTTTGCAACCAACAGTGAGGTGAGACTCTCAAAAGATATTTTTGAAAAAACTCACAAAACCTGTTAAAAAAAACAGCAAAAGGCCTCTTTGCATTCTTTTGGATGTATTAGCATGTCATTATTACCTAATATCATCTCATTAATATGCGTTCCCATTCTGCCATCTGTCAGATAGATGGTGGTAATTCCCAATGTGAAAGTCAGTGCAGGTTCCTGCTGTCCCTGGGTGCCTCTTGCTCCACTGGCTCTCCATCTTGGACAGCAGTCCTCAACTTCCCAGGGCTGGCCCCACAGGCAGTGACTGCCCATACAACTCATCTGTCGGTTTTGGCATTGGAAGCATACCAGCCTCACAGCACCTTTGTGGCACAATCTCCGAACCACTTACAATACAGTTCTGTCCTTCAATGCTGCAGTTTACAGCAGACTGGCAGCCTCCATTGGAATCTTTCTACCAGAACACTTAGGCCACAGGGAAGGGCAGCCAATGCCTAGATTTGAGTGGGTTACATCTCAGGGCTCTTCACTCGCTCTCTTTACCATACATGCACTTTGCACCTACTTGGATGCTCACCATGCCCTGACTTGCCTTTTTGTAAAGCTCTCTGCCAGAGCTTGCAGGCTCATTGTACCTTTGACTTGCCTTGCTGTTTAGTGCAGTTACAAAGCCAGCAGCTTGTCGGCAGTCATCAGTCAAGTGGATGGACACGTTACTCTGTGCAGAGTGCCATGTCAGTGTCACGCCTGCAGCATGGGCCAGCAACAGCACACACTCTGCATGTGCATCAACCGAATGGTCATGTTTAAAAGTCTGAGGGGATTGGTCTTCAGTCAGGCCAAGCGAGACAGCCTTTTGTCAGGGATCCTGGCACAATAAGTCAAGGGGAGTGTCTGGTACCAGTCCAGGGACTTAGACACAGTCATCAGCCACTTGGAGTCAGGGGGTCTATATCGCACGGTTCAGGGAGTGGGTCACAGTCAATCTTGCAGGTTCCTGTGCAACCAGTTCAGGGAGTCGTGGCAAGTCAGTCAAGGAGCTGTAGAGAGATTAGTCAGGGGTCTGGTCACTCATCAGTCAGATTTATCTATCCATACCAGACAGAGGTTACACCACTGTACTGGGAATCAGACCACTGAAAGTCAAAGGGGCTTATCAGAGGTAGGTGAGTTTGGGAAATCCATTCTGGGAGTGGGAAGCAGAGGTGACAATAGTAATATGGGGGTTGAGATAATAATGCATTAGACAGCTTTGATTTCTGCTGTGAAGTAATGAGGTGGAGCATGTCATTGATGGTCATGATCATTCTTACTTCAGTAATGAGTTAGTCCAGAACGATGGTTGGCATGGCTTATCTGTAGGGCTGGGTCTCAGTGGGTAATGTTGGGAGATAAAGTTGCAATTCAATGAGGTGTGTGGGAGTGTGTTCAGGTTGGAGATTCAGGGGCAGGAGTAGTCCCACGATTGCAAGGCTGAGCCGATGACTCATCCTGACATGCACGACAAGGTCTTCGTAATCATACAGCATTTACAATCGCCTACTTTATTTGTGCAACATGGCTTGTGCTTCATGCATTGGAATAAGGTTCCTTTCTCAGAAGTCCATCTGGAAGCATTCTGTAGCCATTGTTGGAGTCCTCCATGTTCCACAGTAGGGAGGAGTATGCTAGACTATCAATGCCAGGATGCCTTACAAAGGATGGTTACTGGCAGACAACAGCAGTTTATTCTTCACTGAATCTATAGTGGAGAAGATGACAAGTCTACTGAAGGTGAGGTTCCGATGCTTAGATTACTGTATAGGCTGGCAGGACAGAACGTGCTGCATTTTTCCTAGTATGCAGTGGTCAGAAGAGCAGAAAAATATTCAAATTTGCTGAAAGAAATAGTTCTAAAATCCAAAGCCAACCAGAAAGATTCCAGGTCCAAATCATCAGTAAATTGCAGACTGTTTATTGTTGTACAGATAACAGAGCATCATCATTGAAGAAATTCAACAACGTAGGATTGTGGAACCAATTGCGATTTTGGACTGGTGATACAGAACTGTGTTTGTCTGAGAGATAAAAGGTACTGCAGATGCTGGAGAATCTGAGATAACAAGCTTGGGGCTGGATGAACACAGCAGGTCAAGCAGCATCATAGGAGC
>JAHRHZ010000021.1:11600051-11615286 GCA_024137785.1 Ginglymostoma cirratum
AAAAAAAAAGGAAGAGAGGGGTCAAGGTGAACACAAGCCCCTTAGAAAATGAGGCTGGGAAATAACATGGCAGTCATCTGAGATGAACTGCTTCTGCTTTGATATCCTGAACTGCCATCTGTACGGATACCAGCCACCCGCAGCCCACAATTCAACAATGACCCGTAGGGGTGACATTGTGGAGGGTAGCAGCTGGAGCAGGACCATTGGTGAGGCGCTGGTCTGGCCTGGCCTGGCCTGGTGACAGAACCAGGGACTCGGTCGGTGAGACGGCAACTGCTTGTGGTAGGCCTGGAGCCAGAGTGACCTGGTTGTTGGGGAGGTGATGGTGACAGTGACAGTGGAGCTAGGGGTGGGGGGGTTGCGGGGTGAATGTGGGTTCAGCACAGGACAAGTATTGGTGACCTATCGGCAATGTAGGTCCAGCTAAGAGATGGTGCCCAAGGAGCAGCAACTCAAACATTGGTGGGTCCAGTGCAGGCAGCAACACAGGAGTCGTTGGTCAGCCAGCCAGCTAGCTCAGGACTGCTGGTGGGGGTGGCAGAGCAAAGATGGACTTTCCTTCAGCTTTGTCTTTTCATTTTTCAAGTAATCAAACGACACCAAATTGTGGTGACAGTTGAAACTGTTCACTGTATTTTACCACATTTGTACTCTGCAGAGTACAAAGGACAATAAATAATTATTCACAACAAAGGGGAACCAGGAAATGAGAGGAATTGAATGCATTCTTTAGATTAGTCCTTTATGGTACGTGACACTAATAACATCCCAAAAATACTAAATTTGGAGGCAAAGAACGCAATTATCCTAGGAAAACGTACTAGGGAAACTACTGGGACTAAAGACCAATAAGACTCCTAGACCTGATGGGTTGCATTCTAGAGTATAAAAGAAATGGCTATTGAGATAGTGGATGCACCTGAAGAGCCAACTAAGAAGAAATTTCTCCACATCTGTATTGACAGAGACCTCTTATTCCTAACATACGTCATCCGGTTTTACACATCCCCATAAATAAAATGTGCTACACTGTATCCAATCCCTGTGGTCCAACTTGTGCCTTGTATAGTTTTAGCAAAACTTCCCTATTTTACAGGTGTGGAATCCTCTTCCTCCAGGAAAGAGTTAGAGTCTGGGTCTTGACATTTATTCAAGGCTGAGTTGGACAGGTTTTTGATAGACAAGGGAGTCAAAGGATATCGGGAGCAGATAGGAAAGTGGAGCTGATTAGTCAGTCTTACCTGAATGCTGGAACAGATTCAAAAGGCCAAATGGCCCAATCTTGCTCTTTTGTTCCTTTTCTAGTTTGTAGTGTGCATACCTTAGTGTACATGTATGATGTCTGGGTAAGTGTTAGAGACTAAGAGAGAGTGTGGACATTTGGGAACAAGTCAGAGGCAGACCAAACTTTATGCCTATTTGTTACCTTGACGACCAAATCCACATAGCCCTTATCATCGTCACTGGAGACAGGGGTGTACGGCCTAACCACAAGTTCTCCATTAATCTTTGCTGATAAGTAGATATGTTGCCCTATTTAAAAAGAAAATAGACTCTCATTATCACATTTGATTTAGAACCAAGGGCTGCTCTTTAAGTTCTGATTTTCTGGTGGCCAATGGCTGATGTGTACAGAGCACTTATCTTTGCAGGCTACTTAACATTAACATCCCAGCTGGATGAACTGGTATCATTTTTAATGCACATCTTGAAAGTAACTGGTGACCTTGCAACCCTTTAGAAAGTAGCTTGGTAAGCAGATGCATTTAAACAGAATTGGTCAAGCTTAATCCTATACACAGACACGCATGCACACCAAATGCTCTGCAGCCACCTAGTGAATGATGTAGGAAATTGGCAATGTTACACACATCAAGATTCCACAAACAGCAACATGAAGTGACCAGATAAAAAGGCCTCCTTTAATGATCTTGAGAGACCCCCAGCATCAGGGACGACAACCCTGTTGTTCTTTAACATGCTCCAATGAAGTAATTTGTATTCACCTAACAGGCAGATAGAGTCTTGGTTTAATGCGTCACCTGAAATGGTGTTGCTCTGACAGAAATGCTACCTCAGCAAGGTACTGGAGAGTTAGCTAGGATTTGAGTGTTCATAATTTGGAGTGGGACTTGGTCCCAGGATTTTGTGATTCAACTGATAAGTGTTTCACAACCAGAGCAATAGCTGACGTTGGGAAGTTATCAGCCTGGGATAACATTTGCTCCAATACAGACAACCAAAATACATTATTTTTATAATGTTGTGATTTTCTAAATTTAATGTTTTAATTTACTTTTTTGGAGAAATTTGTTTTCAGGTACGTTGAGATGGCAATCAAACCAAATGAAACAGCCACTGACAAAGCTATTTGTTTCCATCACTTCCTAAAAGACAAATAATCTGGATATTTTGTTTCAATAACTAAGTACAAAATAATACATGATGGAAAAGAGAGCATTTGGCAAGAAAATATTGAGGCAGACTCCAACTTAGCCTGGTGTAGACACAGGGAACTGGTGAGAAGGTACACATTAGAAACACAATCACAGGAGCCATGGGATGCCATTTGGCCCCTCAGGCCTGTTCTGCTATTCAACATAATTATGCATTCTTGTAGTTGAACTCCACTCTCCTGTTCAAATCCCTTTATTCTGTGATTACAAAACCAACACAGCCTTAAACATGCATTCATATCCATTTGGGTAGAGAATGTGCAATATTCATAACCCCTGCGCAAAGAAATTTCTCCTCATCTCAGTCCTAAATAAATTAACCCCTTATCTGAGACCATGCCCATGTCTTAGGGCACACAGAGCGAGCGAGTGCACGAGACGACCCTGTCACCCCCTTCAGTCTCATCACTTCTCATTCTTCTGAGCTTCAGGCAGTATAGGACCATTTTACTCACTCTCATCGTAAGATTACCACCTCATTTCAGCAACCTATCTAGTGAATATTCAATGTACCGTCTTCAAAGTGAGTATACCCCTCTTTAGAAATGGATACCAAAACTGGGCACAAAGTCTCAAATTAAAATATTAATTGTGAGCATTTGGATCAAATACACCCATAGTCCAGAAATATACAAAACATCAATTTCTTCATCTTAAAGGAGTCATTGAGTTCTTCAATTTGTGAACAATGTTATAGTTTCACAGCAAGATTTCAAAACACCACCTTAACACTGGGCAATGACACTAATTGTCACGAGCACATCCAAGTGGAAGAATAAGCACTGGTCTGGTACCATGCCTGGCATATAGATCAAATTGAGCCAAGTTTAGCAGTGGTGTAGCTGGGATGGCTAGAGGACCAGTTTTCAATGCAGAATGATGCCAACATCAGATTCAATTCCCGCAAATCACTGAACTCACTATGAAGAAGACGCCTTCGCAACCTCATCCCTTGCCTGAGGTGGCCCTCAGGTTAAACCCACCACCAGTCGTCTCTCTCTAATCAGAGAGAGAACTGCTGTATAATCCTCTGGGATGATGGCAGTTTTACCCAAGGATCGATTAGCTCAGGTGGCTGATCAACTGGCTTGCTATGCAGCATGCCGCCAACGTGTGGGTTCAATTCCTGCACTGGCTGAGGTTCCCATGAAGAAAATGCCTTCTCAACCTCTACCCTTGTCTGAGGCTTGGTGACTCTCAGGTTAAACCACCAATCATTCAAGAGAGCAGCCCTATGGTCCGGTAATGGCAACTTTACTTTTTACTTTAGTGATAACGACACTGGATTATTAATCCAGGCCAAACTTGAGGGCATGGGTTCACATCTAACCATGGCAGGTAAAATCTAGAATTAAAAATCAATTATAATGGCAAGCAAGTATCCACCACCAATTGTTGTAAAAAATCCATCTGGTTCATTGATGTCCTTGGGGAAAGCCTTAGAAGGAGACTGACCTACATACGACTCCAGACTCCGTGCTCAAGTTAACTTCTCCAACACAAGAATCTTGACACCATCCAGGAAAAAAGCAGTTTGCCATTGGGCATTCCATCTAAAACTTTCAATGTTCAATTTACCATCAATACATGGCAACAAGCGTGCATCATCTAGAAGATGCATTGCATCAAGTATCTTTCAACAGCATCTTCCAAACCCACTCCTTGCCATCTAGAAGGACAAGGGCAGTGGATACATGGGAACACCACGAGCTATACCTGCACCTCCAAGCCACTCACCATCCTGACTTGGAACAATATTACTGTCACTAAATCTTGGAAATACATGTTGGCCTGGCCAGTGACAGGCACTTGGCAATCTCAAATTAGCCAGTGGTCACCTGCATCACTGGCTTTAAAAGAGCACAGATTCTCGACAGGTAGCCTAGTACACCCCAAGGTTATGACAGGTAATTAAGATTGGGATTTCTGTAGGTTTGTCTTTCTAATAATTCTCTTATGGAGCTCTCTGGGATAGGGTTAGCACTCCAAGCTGTAAGCTCCGATATTGTTTCCATTTATTACAACATATTGAGTCAAACAACAGATTTTAAAAAATTCTCTTTAGAAAAATAAAAACATTCCAAATAGCCATTGAACAATTTAGCTCAACAGCAGGACACACAAATCCTTTCCCCCCCACAAGAGCTCGTTTCATGTGCACCTACAATGTAGATAAGTGTACATGAATTAGAGATAAATGCACGGTATGTCCCACAGGATTACTGAACAAGAACATCTGGATTTTAAAATTCTCCTAAACATATGCATGTTGGAACATCAACATTAGCTCCCTGATAAAACTGCTACAAAACATTCTACTGATCACAATTGGCCAAAGTTTCAAGGAATTTTAATCATTTTCAAAAAGAGCCAATCATTTTACACTAACTCGGTAATTAGTGTATACAATCAACAAGATGTACTACAGTATTTTGCAAGGCTCCTTCCACACCCTTCCCAAACCCACAACCTCAACTACCAAGAGATACAAAGGCAGACTCCTGTCACACTACCACGTGCAAGCTCTCCTCTGTACCAGACACAATCCTGATTTGGAAATAAATCACTGTTCCTTCAGTGTTGCTTGATCAAAATCCTGAAACTCTCCTTAAAAGCACAGAGAATCTGTGTATACCTTATGCATTGCATCAGTTCAAGGAGGCAGCTCACCACCACCTTCTCCAGGACAATTAGGGATAGGTAACAAATGCTGGCCCAGCCAGCAACACCCACACCTGTAATGCTATTAAAATAGCTGCACAAGTCACTGAGTGCCCAACTGTTCTGTAACGCAACTGAATTTATTTAAAACAAAATAACCATGTGAAGAAGAGTCAAAATATACACAGAGTGGCTGGAAGCCAATAGCCCAGCAGATGCGCCAAGTCACAGCTGCTGAATGCCATGGAAAACCATGCTTGACTTCAACAAGCAGCAAAAAAATCTGTCATATCAAATTACCAGCCTGAAGAACAGTTGGTATCTATCATAACTTTGTGCAGACATTATTACAGCATGGTTAGGTTGAAGGGTGTGAAACCCTACCAGTCACAATTTGCCTATTTACACAGCAATTTATTAGAAATTGTGATCATCTATTAGAATCATAGAATCCCTACAGTGTGGAAGAGGGCCGTTTGGCCCAAGTCCACACCACTTAGAGAATCCTACCCAGGCCCAAACTCCTACCCTCTCCCTGTTGCTCTGCATTTCCCATGGCTAACCCAGCCAACCTACACATCCCTGGACACTATGGGCAATTTAGCACGTCCAAGCCACCTAGTCTGCATATCTTTGGACTCTAGGAGGAAACTGGAACATTAAGAGGAAACCCACGCAGACATGGGAAGAATTTGAAAAATCCAGAGTCAGAGGGTGGAATTGAATCCAGATTCCTGACACAGAGGCAGCAGTACTAACCACTGAGCCACCACCATGCCACCTATTAAGGTCAGGCAGGGATACCTACAGCCAAACAGAACGAGGGAATGTTGCTTATATGTTAACGAAAGAATAGTTCAACGTTGAGGTAGTGGTGCAGTGATGTCGTCACTGGGCACACCATCCAGAGTCACAGTTTAATGTTCTACAATGGCTCTTATAGCACAGTGGTAATGTTCCTATCTCTGAACCCGAAGGCCCTGGTTCAAGTCCCATCTGCTCCAGACATATATGTCTGAACAGGTTGATGAAAAATATTACTTTTACCCCATACATAAAAATATGGGGGTTTTGAGATGAGCGAGGTAGCATAAAACTCCAACTAGAAAACATGCCTGGTTAACCAACACTTCTGATGTTTAATACTTAACATTAAAATCTAATCCGATCCCACTGATGGGACCAAATAGGCTGGCCAATTCTTATGTCTGCCACTCTCCTGTCTTCCTCTCCACCCTAATACCACAGCATCCTCCACAGAAGTCAAATTTGATCTAAACAACTCCAACAGTTTCACTATTGAACTGCAAAATGGACAAACATTAAAACACTAAGAAAATTTTCAAGCAAGTGATCATGAAGTTAATTTTTAAACTGATGTACACAAGTCCTTTTGACTCTAAAAAAGGTGCAGTGGAAACTGATTGGAACGTTAGATTGTAAAGCACCAGAGGGAATTTCAGAGAATTTTTAAATACTTTGAGTTGTTGTGATCAGAAATGCACCGAGGTCAGTGGCAGCACATTCAACAGTAATTTTCATAAGGGATTGGATGAACACTTGAACAGGAAAGATTCAGCAGGACAATGGGAGAGGAGGGGGACTTTTACCAATTTCAAAGCTCTTTCAAAGAACTGCTGCACGTTTAAAGGGCCAGAGAGTCTCCTCCTCTGATCAGAGGAAGGGAAGTGAAAAGTTTTTCTTAAATGACGGGGAATTGGGAGTTGATGTCCAAAGAGACCCAAGTGTCAGAGTTCAGAAGTCACTGAAAGCTAACAAAGATGCAGCAAGCAATTAGCAAGATAAATGTTCACCTTTAATCGCAAGGAGATTCAGTACAGCAGTAAAGAAAGCTTCCTGCAATGGTAGAGCCACGGTGAGATCATACTTGGAGTATTGCGTACAGCTATAGTGTCTCTACTTCAGAAGTTATCCCTGCCATGGAAACAGTGCAGCAAAAGGCTCAAACTAATGCCTGAGAAGGCAGGTTCTCTGATGAGAAGTGTCTGCAGAGACTGCACGTGTACTCTCTAGAACTTAAGTGAATGAAAAGTGATCTTATTGAAAGTTACAAAATTCTGAAATGTGGATGCAGGAAGGACACTTCCCTAGATAGAACTGGGAACACAGTCTCAGGATGACGGTAGGTCATTTAGGATAAAGCTGAGGAGAAATGTCTTTGCTCATTGGGTGGTGAATCCATGGAATTGTCTAACCCAGAGGGCTGTGGAAACTCAGTCATTGGAATGGTTGACTTGAAAGCTTTGCAGATATTAATGACATCAAGAGATTTGTCAATAACACAGGAATATAACATTGAAGTAGTAGATGACCAATGGTCTAGAATGGAAGAGCAATTCAAGATGTAACTTTTCTCCTTCAATGAAAAAGTGGAAATTTATGCAGACATGGGGAATGGAACTCACAGCTGCAGTAAGTCTTACTTAACTTACAGTAAACACAAGTTCAGACTTCCAAGATACATTTAGGGATTAGATATTGACTCACCAACTGGCAGGCCTAAGATATGCTCTGGAGAAGGAAGGGCAAAGCGGAATCTCCGGGTGTCACGGGAAACAATCTGAGAAGAGCAAACACAGTTACGTCCTTGAAATACTGTCATGTGCATTTCCAACTGTAAAATTTCCCACACAGTATTCATCCAATGAGGAAGCCCGAATGGAGCTGATTAGCGTTATAATTGTTAGGGATTACTGTGTGAAAACAAACCAAGATGCTCCTAGAATCTTGGCAGTCACATGATACAATGCCAATGGAGTTACTAACTAATCAGTGATCAATCTCTATCAATGAGAGAGTGTCTAATGGGCCCAGGTGCACAGTGAGTTAGGAAAACCCCAGTAAAGCATGGATCCCAAGTCACCTGTTCTACCTGAGCTCATTAAATGCACAATAACTGCCCATGGAAATGAATGGGCCGGGCAGCAGTACTCAAACCATGGGTCGCAACCCCCAGAGAGGTGGCAGGGACATCTTTTGCTCACGTAGACAATGCAAGACAGCGCTAGAGGCACCATTCATGCAACATCACAGTGAATGAATGAATGAATGATGTACCTGGCCAGACTCCACTTTTCTGTGCGAGCATCAGCACCTAGCCCAGCACGTATCATCCGTTCCCAAGTGCCCTCATGATGTGATTAGGAACACCTCCTTGAACCACTGCAATTCATCTGGTGTGGTGCAGTGCTACTAAAAAGGAAGCTCTTGGATTTTGACCAAGCAATAATGAAAAAAGACAATTTTTTTCAACCACAAAATGCTACGTATTTTGGATGGGAACTTGCAGTTGGTGGTATTCCAATTCATCTGAGAGGGAGAATGTGTTATTGGGGAAGCCATCTGCACCATTAAAAAAAAATGTCAAAGCTACCCATTAAAATCTCCTTCAACTGCATCTGCATCATCTACGAGATGAATGCCACCACTTGCAAGCTCCCTTGCAAACAATTTACCATCCTGACTTGGAAATATATTGCCATTCCTTCAGTTGTGTTGAAATCCATCCACAACAGGTCAGCATGTCCCAACACCACACCGACTACACCAGTTCAAGGAAGCAGCTCCCCACCACCATCTCAAAGGCAAGAGATGGGCAACACCTATATTCCATGAAAAGATATAATAGAATAATTTAAATCATTAGCTTTCAAGTTAGTCTTGAACAAGGGAATTCCAGGGCTAGCTTATATTCCTGCTTCATAGGGATCCAGAAATCGGCCAAGCTGCCTCCGTGTCATCAAGGTCTGTCTGGATTGAACTTCAAGATCAACTGCAATGCATCATTCCCAGAGGAGCCATGCTCATGAATCCAAGAATCCAAATATAGAGCGTATAGGTTTAAGGTGGGTGGGGAAAAGATTTTAAAAGGGAATTAAGGGGCAACTTTTTCATGCAGAGGGTAGTGCATGTATGGGACGAGCTGCCAGAGGAAGAGGAGGAGGCTGGTACAATTACAACATTTTAAAGGCATCTGGATGAGTATATGAATAGGAAGGGTTTGAAGGGACATGGGCCAAAGTCTGACAAGTGGGACTAGATTCATTCTGGATATCTGGTCAGCATGGACAACTTGGACCGATGGGTCTGTTTCTGTGCTCTACAACTCTATGACACTATAACTAAAGAAATTCCACTCATCTCCCATCTTTGCCAAAGTGAGAATGCAAAGTGCTGTGCAAACACAGTATAACTTAAGTTTCCCAATAATGACTCAACATTGAAAATAACCTTTTTTTAAAAAGCAAAATCACAGTCACAATAAACCATTTTTGAGAAATACAAAAATCGGGAGGAAAACAGGAAAAAACCCTGTAGAGCAATCTCAGTGGAAGTGAATAATAAATTCAGAAACAGTTCTCAGGCTTCTAAAACCTCCCCATAATCAAAATAATTTGGGCTACAATGCAGGACATGATAGCCCTGACTGCCTGGAGCCGAGAAAAAATATTTTGAACATCTCTAAGCTAACAGTCAATGATATGCCATTGGTTTATCTGTAACAAGATAACATACAATAAACATCAGCAATGGTGCTATTACACAGACCAGCCATATCTCTGACTGATTCGAAGCTAAGCTAATTTAATCCTTCACTGTCTAACAGCAAGGTCGTGTACAAGTTGCAGTAAATCATTAATCATTTACTTTGGATCAAATACTTCAGACTGTGATAAGCAGCTTCAGGAACAAAAGCCAAGTCTGTAAAAGTAAACGTCACCTTTATCCAACTTTACAAGGATATCACAGACTGATGGTAACAAATAGAAGCTAAGTTTATATTCATGCATTAGGTTCAAAAATTTTGCATGTGCGGTTCACGGTTGACTATGCTGGCAAGGCACACAGTTATTTGAAAATCACAGAACAGTGCAGAATGAAGCAAGAACACCATAGTTCATCCCATGGCGTGTTTTCACTACAGACATGAAAATATTTTCAATTGGACAATCACTCGATATCATTTTGAAGGCCACGAGTGAATGTACCTCCACTGCACTGCACTGAGGCAGAGCATTCCTGATCTTAACCATTAACTGCATAAAGAATGTTTTCCTCATTTCACTATTAGTTCAGTTGATAATTAACTTTGATAGATCTCATCTGGTTCTCAATCTTTCTGCAAAGGGAGGGGTGTATCCTTTCCTATTCTGTCCAGACCCTTTGTTGATACCCACGACAGGTAGTTGATCTGCATTGCACACAGAATGGCTTTCAATTTGTGTAGTTGTTTCTTTTTACAAATTTTTCAAATAAATTTTGAAATCCAAACTCCATTGACCATTTCATTTTGTTTATAAAGAAGAGTGAAGATTATCTAAGATTACAAAGAGATCTTGGCATAGTGGGTTAAAGGACCGAAGAGTAGCAGATGGAGTTTCATTTGGATAAATATGATGTATTGCATTTTGGTAAAACAAACAAGGCAAAGGCAAGCCTTATACAATTAAAAGTAGGGCCTTGGTCAATATTGTAGAACAGGGAGACCTGGGTATAAGATCAGAAGTTGCTGGAAAAGCTCAGCAAGTCTGGGAGCATCTGGGAAGAAAAAAAACAGTTAACAGAACTGAGGAAGGGTCATCAGACAAAACATTAACTGATTTTTTTTTTCTTCACAAATGCTGCCAGACCTGCTGAGCTTTTCCAGCAACTTCTGATTTTGTTCCTGATTTACAGCATCCATGTTCCTTTTGGTTTTTATTTAGGGAGACCTAGGTGTTCAGTACATAATTCTTTGAAGTTTGCATCACATATAGATAGGGTGGTCAAGACGTTTAGCATGCTTGCCTTCATTACTCAGACCTCTGAATATAGGAGCTGAGACATCATGCTGAGGTTGTACAGGATGTTGGTTAGGCCTCTTCTGGAGGTCAGTTCTGGTCTCCCTATTGTAGGGAAGATATTTACCAGAATGTTACTGGGAATGGTGGGTTTGAGTTATAAGGAGAGGCTGGGTCTTTTGTTTTAATAACACTGAAGCACAGGAGGGTGAGGAGTGATCTTCTAGAGCTTAAAAAAAAGGAGTATAGATAAGGTGAATGACAATTTTTGTTTTAAAATGCAGAGAGTGGTTCGTGTGTGTAATGAACTTCCAGAGGAAGTGGTGGATGCAGGTACAGTTTAAAAGACATTTAGATAAGTACATGAATAAGAAATGTCTGGAAGGATATGGGCCAAGCACAGGCAGGTGGGACTAGTTTAGTTTCAGATTATAGTCAGCATGAACTGATTGGACTGAAGGGTCAGTTTCTGTGCTGTGTGACTAACCAGCTTAGACAAAAATTTCATGGTGTGACTGACCTTAAATCCTTTTAAAACAGTCTATTTGCATAAATAGATATAAATGTTTACTGCAAAACTATTTTCTCAAATTGAGACTTCCTGTTTTGATCATTCTTGAATCATTTAAGGACTAAGGTTTCTTACCTACTCTCCTTCTATCCTGTAGTACATTGATCCCATTTCCCTTTGTTCATTTGACACTATTAAATGTTATAATTTAACCCCTTATGGTCTATGCTGTCCCAGTCATTTATTTTCTTGCTCAATGTATCTGGCAGATATTATTCATATTTGCAGGAGTAATAATTTATCTAATGGCATTGTACTGCTATCCAGTGTACTTTTCAGTACTACTGAAAAATCCTCTTCTCCAAGAGACAATAAAAGTTATAGTAACCATCGACCCATCAAGATGTTGAGCTTAAATGGTGATTGAAGTTGAAGTGGCTTGAGAAAACGATAACAGGTCAGTTGAATCATTGCTTTTCGATGAAGTTTATTTCAGAACAAGTTCACTCACCTCTTTATCGATCAACCTCAGCGGATACTTAGTATTTGGGTCCTCAAGTGTGACTGGTGGACCCTTAACTTTGAGCTGAAGTAGGTTCAAAATGAAGTCAAGCAACGACCTCAGGATGGAGCCAATTGCCTACAGAATGGAGACGAATACTATCACACATCTTACAGCACAGAAGAGGTCATTCAGATCACTATCTGTATTTGGTCACTTGGCTTAGATGATTACAGCATGTCTCAGCAATACACCAAGAGCACAATATCAATATCCGTACTGTCTGTGATAGTTCGCAGAAGTCCTGCCTCCTCACCTTGCTTGTGAATTAGTACCATTCAAGCTTTACTACAAACAGACATTGATGGTCCTTCAAGGACACAGATTACCTGGCTCTCTGAACAAGTTTGCCAATTTAACCCCAGCTCCAAGTCTTTTCCACATGTCCTTGCAAATTAGTTCTTCCAGTGCAAGTTCCCACTGAATCTCATTCTGCCACCTTTCAGGCTGAGCCTTCCAAATTTTTAATGATCTGAGGAAATTTCTCTCTTGTAGTCCTCTTTGCCAATTATTTTAAACATTTTCCCAACCAACCCACTTCTCCTTTCTTCCCCTCGGCAACATTCTTTACCTCAGAGTCAAAAATGTTTTTTTTAAATTAACGACTGGACAGGCAGTCTGCAATCAAATGCACTGGCTTAGCGAGTAAGTCTACAATCTTGTCCACAATGCGAGCTACCAGTCTTCTCAAAAACATTGTAATGGTTCTTGCCTCTACATGTTAAGGGTCCTACCATTCAAGGTGTACTCCCCTTACCTTGGCCTCTCAAAATACTTTATACTTCACATTTTTAAACAGATTCAGACATTTTTTTGAGCCAGTCAAGAACCAGTGACCTAAGCCAAAGTTTGTGGATTTAAGTCCCATGCTTGGCTCAAAACTTCAGTAGACACTCCATTGAGGGAGCACCAGACCATCCGAGGAGGAGTACTAAAGGTGGTGCAGCACTGTCCAAAGGAGAGTATAGAAGGGAGCACCACACCCTCCGAGGGTCAACACAGAGGGGAGCACCGCAACATTGTACTTAAGTACGCAGGGATATGCTGCATCCTCCAAGGGATTGGACTGGGGAAAGCACCATACTGCCTGAGGGGGCAGCAACAGGGAAAAACTGCACTAAAGTTAGCATCTTTTTGTTGAAACATTGAACTAGGGCTCTTTCTCCTTTTCTTTACAAGTTGATGTAAAACATTTAAGGCAGCACTGTGTGAAGAGGAGCTCTTCCTAATGTCTTCGTCAATATGTATCCCTCAATCATCTCACTAACAAGCAGCCATGATCTGTTTGTGGGAGCTTGCTGCACATAAGTTGATGGCTGTGTTTCCTTCATTACAACAGCGATCATTGCACTTCACATATACTTCATTGGCTATCACAAACCTTTTTTCAGGCATTTAAGGAAAGAGAAACTTGCAGGTATAATTTCCTGCATATTCTTTACTCAGAGGGTGATGAATATTTGGAATTGTCTACCTTAGAAGGCTGTGGAAGCTTAACCTTTGAGGGTGCTCAAGACTGCGGTCAACAGATTTATGGACATGAATGATATGAAGAGGCGTGGGAAAGTGGTATTGACATGGATGATCAGCCATAATCCAATTCAATGGTAAAATAGACTAAATGGGCTGAAGGGCCCATTCCTGTTCCTGTGTTCCATATAGCCCCTTTCATGGCCAGACTTCACAAAATGCTTTTTTAGATAACTGATTTTTTTTAAAACTGTAATCATGGTTGTAATGTAAGAAAATCCAGCAGCCGATTTTGTGCACAATAAGATCCTATAAATAGTAAAATGATATATTGGCAGACAATCAGATTTTTGTGACGTTTGAGGGATAAACATTATTCCATGGACCAAGGGAATACTTCCGCTCTTCTCTGAAACACAGCTAGGGGATCTTTTAAGTCTAAACAGGGATTTCAATCGTACACTGATGTGTCAGTCTTCGTTTGTGTTCAGGTCCGCGAATGTGAACTGAAAACAACTTTCTGACTCAAGAGCCGAGAACACAACGTAACAGTTTTCAAAAAGGCGTTGCAGAAACGTGAGTCAGGAAGCTATAAACAGCCAGTCCCGTTACTTTGTTAGATCAATGCTTCCGGGCTCTGGGCCAATGGTTTTAGTCAGACTTTCCAATGCCAGAGCCCAGGATAGGCGGAGACTATTCTGGCTACACCCATCCAGCCAGCCTGTCACCTCACCTGGTGCTGGGGGTACCAGTTTTACCCAGTTGAGAATGGCAAGTTAACACAACGTTGGGGGGGTGGGGGATCAGAAACCCGTTTAATCAAAATGCCAGACAGCTAAACGCTCCAGCCACAGTTCCCCATCCTTTACCAACCTATCAGTAAGCCAGCCCAGAGATAACAATGCGCTGAATCACCCTCAAACTCAACACCAAATTCACCTCAATTTTATTTTCTCCTCTTCATTCCCCTTTTCATGGGCATTTAAAGGATAGGCAGTAAAAGCATTTTTTTTGAACAAAAATGAAATACCTCCTCTACATTTATTTGATTTTTACCTTCTCCAATCACACATAGCTTAACGTTTTAGTTTTCCTTCTTTTTCACTCTCCCTTTCCCCTGTTCCTTCAATTCCGGCAGCCCCTCTTCTGCAATCCAATCGTTTACCTTCAACTAGTTTACTAACCTCCTTGTACCGATCCTTCCCTCAGCCCAATTAACCCCAGTTCTCTCATTCTTTCCTTGATCCCCATCAATGCAATTCCTCCTACCCCAATGCCTCACTGCAAACCTTCTATCCTCTCCCTCCTCTTACCCCAATCAGTCGGCTCCACATTGTTTCTCCTCCCGGAATCCGCACACAAAGTAACCACACCCGAGTCCCGCCCACCCGCCTTATTCGGATTGGGTTCCCCGCCCAGACAACGGCGGTCTCTATTGGCTGGTACCAGCACAGTCCCGCGCTTCAATTGGACACTGCCCCGCCAGTTGTACAAGAGTGACAGGAGGTGGACCAATGGGAGGGCGCGTTTCCGCCCCGGCTGCAGGGTACGATCCCGGGGCTGCGGGGATAGTTTGTATCAGCGGCGGATCCGGGGCGGCAGCATGGCATCAGGGTGAGTAACTCCATTTCACTCCACATCTCCCCTCTTCCACTCATCCCCTCTCACTCCACATCTCCCCTCTTCCCCCCCATCCTCTCTCACTCCTTCTCCACTCCACATCTCCCCTGTTCCCCCATCCTCTCTCACTCCACATCTCCCCTGTACCCCC
>JAHRHZ010000021.1:11615296-11758048 GCA_024137785.1 Ginglymostoma cirratum
ATCCTCTCTCACTCCATATCTCCCCTGTACCCCCCATCCTCTCTCACAACATATCTCCCCTGTTCCCCCCCATCCTCTCTCACTCCAGCTCCACTCCACATCTCCCCTCATCTTTTCTCACTCCACATCTCCCCTGTTCCCCCCATCCTCTCTCAGTCCAGCTCCACTCCACATCTCCCCTCATCCTCTCTCACTCCAGCTCCATATCTCCCCTGTTCCTCCCCATCCTCTCTCACTCCAGCTCCACATCTCCCCTGTCACGTCCCCATCCTCTCTCACTCCAGCTCCTCTCCGCATCTCCTCTGTTCCCCCCATCCTCTCTCACTCCAGCTCCACTCCACATCTCCCCTGTTCCTCACTTACTCCAGGTTAACTCGGTAACCTCCCTCCCTCTAAATTCACTCAGAGACAGCAAGAACTGCCGATGCTGGAGTCAGAGACAACATAGTGTGGAGCTGGGGCAACACAGCAGGCCAAGGCAGCATCAGGGGAGCAGGAAAGCTGACGTTTCGGGTCGGGACCCTTCTTCAGAATCTAAGATGGGTCCCGATCTGAAACGTCAGCTTTCCTGCTCCCCTGATGCTTCCCTGGCCTGCTGTGTTCCTCCAGCTGCACATTGTGTTATCCCTCTAAATTCACTTTTCTCTGTTATTCAATTCTGCCAAAACTTCATTACTGAATTTCCTCTGCGACTCCAGATTTAGTCCGTTATCCATTCCCTCTCCACCTCCAGATTTACTTCCTTTGGTTTGTGAACCGGATTTGCAATGTCTTCTCTTCCCGCGATCAGTTACTTAACTGATGGGAATTTGCAGTAGTTTACTTCTCTCTCTGTTTGCTTCTTGCAATTCTTTGCTGAGTTGTCGATGTCAATACCCGTCTCCACTTGCACAGCAAAACCCCGCATTTCGGGAGCGTTTGATTGGAGAATATTATTTAGGAACGAAAACAGAAATAGCTGGAGAAACTCGGCAGATCTGGCAGCATCTGTGGAGCGAAAGCAGAGTTGACGTCTCAGGTCTAGGAGTTCTGCAGAAATGTCACCGCATCCAAACGTTAACTCTGTTTCTTTCTCCGCGGATGCTGCCAGACCTGCCGAGTTTCTCCATCAATTTCTGTTTTAGTTTCAGATTTCCAGCATTCGGAGTTCTTTGTTTATTTTATTATCTAGGAGCCTGATTTGCAGTCTGGACTGTCTGTTACGTGGTTAACGTGCACCTATGCCCTGGGTTCGTGTAGATTTCCTTTTGATTGTTTTAAAATCTGCCCAGGAGGGTCTCAATGGAGTTGGGCGCCTCTGGACTGGAGTTTGAACCTTCCACCTGGATCACCTAGTAGAAAGGGCAGACTGAGCTTAATACAGAGAAGTGTGAGGTTATACTATTTCAGCAGAAAGGACAGGGAAAGTCAATGTGGATTTAATGGCGCAGTTCTGAAGAGAGTGGGGTCTGTGTGCATTGATCTTTGTAAGTGGCATTACGTAGTGATGGGGAAGACAATAAAGCATATGAGATCTTTGGATTCATAAATAGAGGAACTGAGTACAAAAGCAGAGCAGTTATTCTGAACCTTCATAAAACTCTTGTTAGGCCTCATCAACAATATTGTGTCCAGATCTGGGCCCTCCGGTTAGGAAGGGACCTTGAGAGAATGAGGTGAAGATATGCCAGAATGGTTTCAGGGAAGGAGGATTTTAGGTACCAGGTTGGATTGGAGAAGCTGGAGCTGTTCATCTTGCAACAAAGGAGATTGAGGAGAGATTTAATAGAGGTGTAGAGGATGATAACATGTTTAAATAAGGTAGATAGAGAAAAGCTGTTTCCATTAGCTGATGATAAAATGTGGTATGAGATACAGTTCCGAGGTTTTGGGAAAGAGGTGCGGGGGAAAGTGAGGAAGAACTTTGACCTGAAACTTGCTGCCCACAGAAGGCTGTGGTCATGATGGAAGTGGAGGTTAGTTAATCAATCAAACAGGTTTTAAATTTTTCATTACGAATTCCAAACTTGTTGGTTGATTTTAGGAAGTGGCTGTTTACTGTAGCCTTTATAGAAAACATCAAGCCTGTTGTATTATACTTAAATTACTGGCACTGCACTGCACTAATTTAGAATGTACCTGGTATTTTAGTACGGACTGCCCTACTTCAAAGGCTTGAGTTGCCCTAAAAAGATTTGGTGCTTTTACGCTCAGTCTGTTAGTCTCAAATTATGTGATTCAGCAATACAGTGAGACTGCAGTTAATCTAATTGATGCAAGGAGACTTGTAGTAATCTCTGGGCAGAAGAGGGGAAGCAGCAACTTAGAATATTGTTACTTGATGTTGTTAGCCTTTTAAATTCCCGCTGAGTTGATTGCAACAAAAAGTATTTATTTTTAGCACACGGTATCACACCTCAATTAAAATATTGTACCAGTCAAAGCTAATGAGCCAGTTACAAGGCTTTATCAAGTGAAAGGAAGAATTTGATTTCTACTAACACAGGAAAATAATAAAAATGCAACATCAAACACATACATATGCTGGAGGGAAATAAATTTGCGAGCACTACAGAGATATACTGGGGGGTTGGGACTGAATGGATTGCTGTATGGAGAGTTGGCATGAATTCCGGGCTGAATGGCTACCTCCAATGCTGTCAACTGCTGTGATTTTAAACTGGAGCTCTCCTTTAAGAGCATGACGCAGAAAATATGAAATCTTTTAATACAGGTAGAAGCATCTTCCATCCTAGAGCTGGCAGGATAGGAATCATGAAAACTATGCATTTTGTGTCTGCCTCAGATTTGTGCAGAATTACACACATGAGTAAACTCATCATGTCGATATGAGATGTTATGGGTCTAGACCCGAAACGTCAGCTTTCCTGCTCCTCTGATGCTGCTTGGCCTGCTGTGTTCATCCAGCTCCACACCTTGTTATCTCAGATTCTCCAGCATCTGCAGTTCCTACTATCTCATGTCAATGTGAACAGCCATTTCCATATCAATGTGCCGTACGATATCAAACCTGATTACTTTAAGAGGTGTCAGCTGATAGGTGAGAAATATAAATCAGGCAAAATGTTACTTCAGCCTTTAATCTCTGTTTAGTCTCATTCTATATGTACAATTCCCGAATATTTCAATTGCATTTTTGATACTTTGTCACTGGTTGGCTTGCAACATTTCCATTAAGCAGAAAGAGTGGATCGTTCCTGAAAAGGCAAATGAATCGGAACCTGTGATAAAAAGTAAATGTTATCTGGGTAGGACTAATATCTCTACCTCCAGTCTACATTTATCCCTGCACTTAAGTTTTTAGAGTCATTGAGTCACAGAGTCATACAGCACGGAAACAGACACTTCAATCCAACTAGTCCATGCTGACCATGTTTAATACTGGCCTGCCTGCGTTTGGCCAATATCCCTCTAAACATTTCCTGTTCTTTTACTTATCTACATTTCTTTTAAATATTCTAACTGTAACTGCATCCAAAACTTCCTCTGGCGATTCATACCACACACTACGCACTCTGTGTAACAAAGTTCCTCCTCAAGGCCTTTTTTAAAAATCTTACTCTTTTCACCTTAGAAATATATTCCTAGTTTTGAACTCCCACACATTTAGGGAGAAGACCTTTGCTACACACCTAATTTCCGCACCTCATGATTTTATAAACATTTATAAGGTCACCTCTCAACCTCCTATACACCAGTGAAAAATGTCCCAATCTATCCAGCCTTCCGTTATAACTCAAACCGTCCATTCCCGGCAACATCCTTGAAAATCTTTTCTGAACCCACTCCAATGAGATAATATCCTACCTATAACAGAGTGACCAGGACCAACACAGTACTCACCAACATCCTGTCAGACCTTAATATCATGTCTCAACTCCTAGATTCAAAACCTTGAGCAATGATGACAAGTGTGCTAAACACCTTCTTAACTACCCTGTGACGCATATTTCAAAGAATTATGTACCTGAATCCTTAGGTCTCTCCGTTCTGTGACTTTCCAGGGCTCTGCCATTAATTGCATTAATCCTGTCATTGTTTGTTTTACTAAATTGCAATACCTCGCATTTATCCAAATTGAACTTCATTTGCCACTCCTTAGCCCAACTGATCAAGATTTCTTTGTAATCTTAGATAACCATCTTCACTGTTCACTATACTACCAATTTTGGTGTCATCCACAAACTTACTAACCATGCCTCGTATATTCTCATCCAAATCATTGATTATAAATCTCAGACAAAAGTGGAATCAATACTGATCTCAATGGAAAAATGGTTGTCGCAGGCTTCCAGTCTGAAAAGTGGCTCTCACCACCACCACTCTCCGTCTCCAATCATAAAGCCAATTTTGAATCAAATTGTCAAGCTCACCCTGAATCCCATGTGATCTAACTTTACTAATTAATCTAGCATGCGGAACCTTATCAAAGGCTTTACTATAGTTCGAGTAAATTACGTCTACCGCTCTGCCTTCATAGAATCCCTACAGTGTGGAAACAGGCCCTTCGGCCCAACAGGTCCACACTGACCCTCACAGCATCCCACCCAGGCCCATCCCCTTACAACCCACCGAATCTACACTTCCCTGAACACTATGGGCAATTTAGCATAGCCAATTCGCCTAGCCTGCGCATCTTTGGACTGTGGGAGGAAACCGGAGCACTCGGAGGAAGCCCATGCAGACACGGGGAGAACGTGCAAACTCCACAAATTTGTGATTTTCCTCACACAAAACCATGCTGACTAGCCCTAATCATTCCTTGCCTCTCTGAATGCATGTTAACCCATCATCTGCTTCATCAATTACCTTCCTTCCATTGAAAGTTCAAGAGTGGGGTTGTTTGCTGATGACAGCGCAATGTTGAGCAGGATTTGTGACTCATCAGGTCCTGAAGCAGTCCATGTCCAAATCTAATAAGGTATGGACAATGTACAGCCTTGGCTGACACGTGACAAGCAACACTCTTACCACACAAAATGTCAGACAATAATCATCATGAACAGTAGGGAATGTCACCATTGCCATTCAACATCCAATAGCATTACCATTGCTGAATCCCCTGCTATTAACATCCTGGAGTCTGTCCAAGCCCATAAACAGCTGCGGATAGATCAGCAGATCAGAAGCTAGGAATTCTGCAGTGAGCAATCTTCCTCCTGTCCCACCAAAGCTTGTCCACAAGCCACAAGACTCAAGTCAGAACAGTGATGGAACACTCCGCACTCCCCTGCAGGAGTGCAGCTCCAAGAGCACTCAAACAGTTTGACACAGTCAGTGACTAAGTAGCCCACTTGATCTGTCCCCATCCACAATTATTCATTTCCACCACCTCCGAAACTCGGCAGCAGTTATGTGTACCATGACACTCCTGAGACAGCACCTTCCAAACTGAATACCACTGCCATCTGGAAGGAGAAAGGTAACATTTTGGTAATAGTGATCATAACTGAGTTGTCTGACACAATTATTGAAAAGGACAAAGATAAACCAAGAGTTTTAATTTGAGTAAGTCCAACCCTACCAAGCTGAAAGGAGATTCAGCTAAAGTGAACTGGAAGCAACAAAGACAAGTGGCAAGTGTTCTGAGGGGAGATTAAAGTGGTTCCAATAAAATGTGTTCTCACAAAGTAAAATGGTCAGGCTGCTAAATCCGGAGCTCCTTTGACATCAAGGAACATACAAGCAGAAAAGGAAAGGTCATGTCAGACACTGAGCACTCAATACTACAGAAAGCAGAGAGGAATGTGGAATGTGGAGAGGTGCAATCCGAAAGGAAATTAGAAAGGGACCAGAATGTGAAATGATACTGGCAAGAAACATCAAGGCGATCTTCAGCAGTTTTTTTCAAATACAGAGAAAGAAAACAAGTAAAGGCATGGCCATAAAAGACAGACAATTTTGAATTTGCTTCTTATGGGGTGTTGAAACTTAAAGGGCCTCAACAATGAAGTCTATATTGAGGAACTTGGGAGAATCATCTGAGAAATCCATCAGACCCCACTCGAAGTTGTGAGAAGATAATTGCATTTAGAAACATGACATCCGGGCATCGAGACAGGGTGGTAAAGATTCCACAGTTTGGGAATTTTGTGATTTTGGATCACAACAGAAATTGTGAGTTATGTCAAAAAGAGAAAGGAGGCATATGTACAACTTAGGAAACCAAAGACAGCCACAGCCCTTGGAAAAAAAAAACAAAGCAGGAAAAGCTTAAACAAGGAATAGGGAGGGCTAAAAGGAGCCACGGAATGTCTTTGGCAAACAGGATTAAGGAAAATTACAAGCTGTTTTATGGAATATAAGAAACAAGAGAGTAGGTAGGGAAAGGGTAAGTCCACTTAAGGACAAAGGTGGGAATTTATGCATGGAGCTGGAGGAATTGGGTGAAATCCTTAATCGATACTTTGCATCCAGCTATTCTGAAAGGAGGGTAAAGTAGTTCCAAGAAAATGTATTCTCACAAAGTGAAAAGAGTCAGGCCGCTAAACCCAGAGCTCCCTGAAAGTCTACCCGCAGAAAAGGAAAGCTTTATGTTAGACAGTGGGATTTATCTTCTTGTTGTGATTTCTACCTCACCCTAACTAAATCACTTCTCAGCTCAGCAAAACTGGACTCACCCAAATTAATACTCCAACTCTTGGTCGTACCAATTTTTGTAGATGCTCCATAGAAAGCATTCTGTCCGAATGCATTGCAGCTTGGTACGGCAACTGTTCCGCCTAGGATGATAAGAAACTACAGAGAGTTGTGCGCACAGCCCAGTGCATCAAGGAAGCCAACCTTCTATACCCCATCTATCCTTCTTGCTGCCTCGGAAAGGCAGCCGATATCATCAAAGACCCCGCCCACCCTGGTTATAATTTCTTCTAATCACTTCTCTCAGTCAGAAGACACAAAAGCTTAAACACACAGACCAACAGATTCAAGAACAGAGGTAATAGGTACTGCAGATGCTGGAGAATCCGAGATAACAAGGTGTGGAGCTGGATGAACACTGCAGGCCAAACAGCGTCAGAGGAGCAGGAAAGCTGATGTTTCAGGCCTAGACCCTTCATCAGAAATGGGGGAGGGGAAGGGGGTTCTGAAATAAATAGGGAGAGAAGGGGAGGCGGATAGAAGATGGATAGAGGAGAAGATAGGTGGAGAGGAGACAGACAGGTCAAAGAGGCGGGGATGGAGCCAGTCAAGGTGAGTGTAGGTGGGGAGGTAGTGAGGAGATAGGTCAGTCCAGGGAGGACAGACAAGTCAAGGGGGCGGGATGAGGTTAGTAGGTAGGAAATGGGGGTGCAGCTTGAGGTGGGAGGAGGGGATAGGTGAGAGGAAGAACAGGTTAGGGAGGTGGGGACGAGCTGGGCTGGTTTTGGGATGCGGTAGGGGGAGGGGAGATTTTGAAGCTTGTGAACTCCACATTGATACCATTGGGCTGCAGGGTTCCCAAGCGGAATATGAGTTGCTGTCCCTGCAGCCTTCGGGTGGCATCGTTGTGGCACTGCAGGAGGCCCAGGATGGACATGTTGTCTGAGGAATGGGAGGGGGAGTTGAAATAGTTCACGACTGGGAGGTGCAGTTGTTTATTGCGAACCGAGTGTAGGTGTTCTGCAAAGTGGTCCCAAAGCCTCTGCTTGGTTTCCCTGGTGTAGAGGAGGCCACAACAGGTACAGCAGATGCAGTATACCACATTAGCAGATGTGCAGGTGAACATCTGCTTGATGTGGAAAGTCTTCTTGGGGCCTGGGATGGGGGTGAGGGAGGAGGTGTGGGGACAGGTGTAGCACTTCCTGCGGTTGCAGGGAAAAGTGCCGGGTGTGGTGGGGCTGGAGGGGAGTGTGGAGCGGACAAAGGAGTCAGGGAGAGAGTGGTCCCTCCGGAAAGCAGACAGGGGTTGGGAGGGAAAAATGTCTTTGGTGGTGGGGTCAGATTGCAGATGGCGGAAGTGTCAGAGGATGATGCGTTGGAACCAGAAGTTGGTGGGGTGGTACGTGAGGACGAGGGGGATGATGGGGTGGTATGTGAGGACGAGGCAGTTCCTATACACCTGCATTCCCCATGCAGATGGCCTAAAGGCCCTCAGCTTCTTCCTGTCCCGCAGGCCTGACCAGTCTCCCTCCACTGACACCCACATCCGCTTAGCCGAACTCGTCCTCACTCTCAACAGCTTCTCTTTCAATTCCTCCCACTGCCTACAGACAAAGGGGGTGGCCATGGGTACCCACATGGGCCCAAGCTATGCCTGCCTCTTTGTAGGTTACGTGGAACAATCCCTCTTCCGTACCTACGCTGGCCCTAAACCCCACCTCTTCCTCCGTTACATTGATGACTGTATCGGCGCTGCCTCATACTCCCACGAGGAGCTCGAACAGTTCATCCACTTCACCAATACCTTCCACCCCAACCTTAAGTTCACCTGGACCATCTCTAACACCTCTGTCATCTTCCTGGACCTCTCTGTCTCCATCTCGGGTAACCACCTAGAAACCAATATCCATTTCAAGCCTAGAATACACCTCCTCCCACCCACCTTCCTGCAAAAATGCCATCCCCTATTCCCAATTCCTTCACCTTCGCCGCATCTGCTCACAGGATGAGGCATTCCACTCCCGTACATCTCAGATGTCCTCGTTCTTTAAGGACCGCAACATCCCCCCCGCAGTGGTCGAGAACGCCCTCGACCGTGTCTCCGGCATTTCCCGCAACTCATCCCTCACACCCCGTCCCCGCAATAACAACCAAAAAAGAATCCCCCTCATCCTCACGTACCACCCCACCACCTCCGGATCTAACGCATCATCCTCCGACACTTCCGCCATCTGCAATCCGACCCCACCACCAAAGACATTTTTCCCTCCCAACCCTTGTCTGCTTTCGGAGGGACCACTCTCTTCATGACTCCTTTGTCCGCTCCACACTCCCCTCCTGCCCCACCACACCCGGCACTTTTCCCTGCAACCGCAGGAAGTGCTACACCTGCCCCCACACCTCCTCCCTCACCCCCATCCCAGGCCCCAAGAAGACTTTCCACGTCAAGCAGATGTTCACCTGCACATCTGCTAATGTGGTATACTGCATCCGCTGTACCCGTTGTGGCCTCCTCTACATCGGGGAAACCAAGCGGAGGCTTGGGGACCGCTTTGCAGAACACCTACACTCGGTTCGCAATAAATAACTGCACCTCCCAGTCGTGAACGATTTCAACTCCCCCTCCCATTCCTCAGACGACATGTCCATCCTGGGCCTCCTGCAGTGCCACAACGATGCCACCCGAAGGCTGCAGGGACAGCAACTCATATTCCGCTTGGGAACCCTGCAGCCCAATGGTATCAATGTGGATTTCACAAGCTTCAAAATCTCCCCTCCCCCTACCGCATCCCAAAACCAGCCCAGCTCATCCCCACCTCCCTAACCTGTTCTTCCTCTCACCTATCCCCTCCTCCCACCTCAAGCTGCACCACCATTTCCTACCTACTAACCTCATCCCGCCCCCTTGACCTGTCCGTCCTCCCTGGACTGACCTATCTCCTCACTACCTCCCCACCTACACTCACCTTGACTGGCTCCATCCCCGCCTCTTTGACCTGTCTGTCTCCTCTCCACCTATCTTCTCCTCTATCCGTCTTCTATCCGCCTCCTCCCCTCTCCCTATTTATTTCAGAACCCCCTTCCCCCCCGCCATTTCTGATGAAGGGTCTCGGCCTGAAATGTCAGCCTTCCTGCTCCTATGATGCTGCTTGGCCTGCAGTGTTCATCCAGCTCTACACCTTGTTCTCTCAAATTCAAGAACAGCTTTGCTCCCTACTGTTATTAGGTTTCTGAATGGACCTCTCTAATTTCAAATTTAATGTTGATCTTGCTCTTTGTGCCCCTTCTGTGCAGCCGTTACGTTGTATTCCTCACTCTGATCTATTACCCTAATGCACTGTGTATGGTATGATCTGCTTATACTGCACACAGAACAATTTTTTTTACTGTATCTAGGTACATGTGACAGTAATAAATCAAATCAAATCAAATCAAAACAGAAGGACACGGTGGATGGTGAGTCTAGAAATGGATATGCTGACATTTAACAGCATTTCATTATTTAACAAAAAGGGAGGTGCTAGGTGTTTTGAAAAGCATTAAGGTAGAAAAGTCTCCAGGACCTGATGGGATCAAACCCAGAATGCGAGGGGAGAAATTGCAGGGCCAAGTACAAAATCGTTATATTTTCTTTAATCACAAGTTAGGTACTAGAGAATTGGAGAATAGTCACCATTGCTCATTTAAGGAGAGCAACAAGAATAATCCAGGGAATTACAGGACTGTGAGCCTTACGCTAGTGATAGGGAAACTATTGGAGAAGGTTCTTAGGGATAGGATTTACTCACTTTTGGTTTAAAACAAAATGGACCTACCAGTGATAGGCAGCATGGTTGTGTCCGGGGGAGGTCGTGTCCCATGAACTTGATTGAATATTTTGAGGAAGTGACAAAAGTTATTTATGAGGGCATGGGGCTGAATGTTGTCTGTCTGGACAAAAAAAAAGGCGTTTACTACTTCTTTCTGTTTGATCATTGTTCTGTGATCCACTCTCCCAGGATATGTTGTAGCATAGTGAGACTGGCTGATATAATGTGGGATCATCAGGTAATGAGCATCTTTAACAAGAGAGAATTAAACTGTCTCACCTTGTCATCGTTTGGCATTGCCATTGCTGGATCCTCCACTATCAACATTGTATTGAGCAGAAACTGAACTGGACCAGCCATATAAATGCTACGAGACTAGGTTTGAGGCCAAGGGTTTTACAACAAGTAACTGACCTCCTCACTCCCCAAAGCCTGCCCGCCATCTACAAGGCATAAGTCAGGAATCTGGTGGAATATTCCCCACTTGCCTGGAAGAGTGCAGCTCCAACAACTATCAAGAAGCTTGACACCGTCCTGGACAAAACAGCCTGCTTGATTAGCACCACATTCACAAACATTTAACTCCTCCACCACATGAGAGTGTAGTTGAAGTAGGAAACCTTACAACCTTTAAAAAATACTTGGATGAGCACTTAAAGTAGCATAACATGCAATGCTGTGTGCCAAGTGTGGGAAAGTGAGACAGTGTAGGTAGTACTATATTTTGGCAGTCCAAAGTCAATGAGCCAAAGGTCCTCTTCTGTACTGCGTGATTCTATGATGCTCAGTAGCTGCAGTGTGTGCCATCTACAAGATGCGCAGCAGAAATTTACCATATAACCTTCAGACAACACCTTCCCAAATTCACAACCTCAACCATCTAAAAGGACAAAGACAATAGATAAATGGGAACACCACAATGTGCGAGTTCCCCTCCAAGTCACTCACCATCATGACTTGGAAGTATATCGTCAGACCTTCCGTGGTACTGGGTCAAAATTCTGGAACTCCCTTGCTGATGGCATTGTGCTGTAGGTACACCCACATGTGCTGCAGAGTTTCAAGAAGGCAGTTCACTGCAACTTCTTAAGTGCAATTAGGGATGAGCAATAAATGCTGACCCAGCCAGTGACAATCACATCCTGTGAGTGAAAAAAACAATCTACAGGAAGCACTGCAACAATTCACCAAGGCTCCTTCAATAACGCCTTACAAACCTGCAACCCCTACCACCTAAAAAGATAAGAGTAAGAGATGCATAGGAACTCCGCCACCTGCAAGTTCCCCTTCAAGCCTCAAACAATCCTGACTTGGAATGTTATTGCCATTCCTCCAGTGTCACTGGTCAAAATCCTGGAACTCCTCCTCCCTCCAATAGCATTGTAGGTGTACCTACACTGCATGGCCTACAGAGGTAAAGGTAAAGTTGCCATAGTCCCAGAGGATCATGGGGCTGCTCTCTCATTAGAAAGTGAGAAATGGTGTTGAATTTAACCTGAGGGTCACAATGTCTCTGGCAAGGAGCAAAGTTGAGAAGGTAGAACCTTCATGGTGAGCTCAGCTGGTGTGGGAATTGAACCTGCACTAGGTGGCCTCACTCTGCATAGCAAACCAGCCATCCAGCCAACTGAGCTACCCAATCCTCTTTGAAGTTGATGAAGATGGCTCACTACATCCTTCTCAAGGGCAATTGGGGGTTGGAAATGAATGCTAGCCTAGGTTGTGAAAGGTATTGTGAAGATGTAAGACCTTCTCTCCTGCACACTGAGGCAGCATTGCTGGCCAGTGATAGCCAGATCTTGTGAAAGAATAAAAAGTCACGAGTGTGTTCAGGTTGCCCTGACAGGACTTTGCCAATTGCTGTTGGTTGGGCCTCCATATCACAGCTGCCCCATTCACAGAGCTTACTTGGCAATTGCTGCCTCAGTGTGCAGGAGAGAAGTGTCTTACATCTTCACAATGCCTTTCACAACCTTGGAAGCATCAGAACTATTTTGCATCTGATTTAATTATATGGTTTGGATAATAGATGTTGGACAAAGCACAGGTGGAACGAACTCCTCCTGTTTCTCTGTATGAATTGTGCTGATCTGTATCTGTGCTACTGTTTCCTAATGGCTATTTTGAGAACTATGTCCTTGAATTGCTCCTTCTGAATTGTCAGGGCAAATCATACCAAGTTGGAGGTGGGTATGGCAGTGAGAGGGACTATTGCTGGTGTTTACTGCTGTCTTTCTGTACCCACTGAGTCTTTTCCCTGCTTGCGGCCATCTTTGATGAAATTGGCAATTGAATGTTGTGTAAATAAGCAACATCTGAGTTGCATCTGTCATCGTATAACATTATTATGGAGCAGCTGACAGATTTGTCCAAACTAGGCAGCTCTACACAGTGTCCCTATATGTATAGTGGTGCAGCACATATTGAGGCCATTTGAGTCATCATGCCTGCATAGTCTTTTTAAAAGAATGATCTAATTAGTACCCCTCACCTGTTCTTTTCCCATCACCTGCTTTGATTTTCCCCCTTTGAGCATTTATCCCATTCCCTTTTGAAAGTTAGCACTGAATCTGCTCCTGCCAGTCTTTTAGGTAGTACATTCTAGCTCACAACCATTCACTGTGTAAAAATTGAACACTTCCTCAATCAGCCACTATGTTTTGTTACTACTTCCCTCGAGTGTGTTTCGTTGGTTACAAACCTCCTACCACTGGAAGCAGATTAAGTTAGTTGGAAGCCTAAATTGTATTACACCAGGGCCTAAACCACTTTCAAAGTTCCACTCTATATAAGAAAGTGTGGAGCCGTTCCACTGAGAGATGACCAGATAAACTCATTCCTTGTTTCTTAAATGCCTCGCTGCATAATCCAAAAGAATTGAGAGGTAAATCTGTTTTGAATTTGTAGCCAGGAGACGGGCTATACAGAAACAGGAAGCTTAAGTTCATTTTTAGCGCATTCTGCTTGATTGCCAACTGCTGTTAAGTCTTCTGTTTGCGGAGACTTCAATATTCCCTCAATTTGTTGCCTTGAAGAGCAAATAACAGCTGCACCACTTATAGCACCAAAATGACATGTTTTCAGCAGGACCATTTCTGCTAAGTGTCATTTTGTTTTCTAAAAATAATTAAAAGGCAACAGTTCTGTCCTGAGCATTTGTGGTAAACTGACATCTATCAGGCTAAATCGTTCAGCAGCGTAAAAAAATGTCTCCACTGTATGTTACATAGACTGTTTAAAGTTACTGTCCCCAATCAGGTAGTAAAGGAAATGTTTAACTGGATCTATAAGGCGCAGGAATCCAGGCACTCAAGATGGCAGAAATTAGTAACAAGAGTGTGCAGGCTTTCCACCTTGCACCACATGCATCGGAACATATTGCAGACGCCGCTCACATTTTTCTTTGAATACACAGGACAATGCAGGACAGTTAAATCAAAACGATTTTTGCACCAAAAATGGTTTTCAATTTGATGACAAAATAAAACTTTTCAACGACAAACATAAGCCTACTTGCCTTGAATAGCACGACTTCTGCACCCACTGAAAAATTTACCTTAAAATAAGCTTATCAGATGTGAATGCGAGCATGTTTTGCTTATGTCTTTTAGTTCTGAGGTACATTTGTTATTTGTAGCACAGTGGTTGCAAAAATGTGATCTTGAGGAAGAGAGATTTGACGGAAATGGTTCGTGCACAAGACGTGTTCAAATATAGAATGATTTGCATTTAACTTCAAAATTATTTGAATCATTAAATTCAATGAACTGTCTGACATCTGTAGTCTTTGAATACAGTCTCAGTTGCAGTGGTATGCAAATACACCAGTGTAATTGGGCACAGGAAGTTTCCACAAACTGCAATGACAAGTAATATGTACTCTGTTGCAGTTAAATAAAAGCAAAATGTTAATGCCATTCCTCTGTCTACAGATGCTGGAAGACCTAAAGAGTTTCTTCAGCATTTTCTGTCTTTATTTCACTTTAATTAATTTGATTAAGGGATAAGTGTAAACCCAGAGCCAGGACAACTGCCTGCCCCTTTTGTTTTTTCATTCAAGGGATATGGGCGTCTTTGGCCAGACAGCCTTTATTGCCCATCCCTAATTGTCCAGAGGGCAGTTAAGAGTCAACCACATTGCTGTGGGTCTGGAGTCACATGTAGGCCAGACCAGGTAAGGATGACAGTTTCCTTCCCTAAAGGACAATAGTGACCCAGCTGGATTTTTCCTGACAATCGACAATGGATTCATGGTCATCATTAGACTCTTAATTTAGATTTTGTTTTAAATTGACTTCAAATTCCATTATCTGCTCTGGCAGATCTCAAACCAGGGTCCCCAGAACATTTTAGGAGCAAATTACTGCAGATGCTGGAATCTGTACTGAAAATAACAAATGCTGGAGATCACAGCAGGTCAGACAGCATCCATTTAGAGAGAGCAAGCTAACGTTTCGAGTCTAGATGACTCTTCATCAGACCGAGACTCAACTTTATTTTCTGATGAAGGGTCCAGGCCCGAAACGTCAAGCTTTCCTGCTCCTATGATGCTGCTTGGCCTGCTGAGTTCATCCAGCCCCACACCTTGTTATCTCTGAGACTCAACTTTAGCTTCCTTTCTCTCCATGGATGCTGTCTGACCCGCTGTGATCTCCAGCTTTTGTTGTTTTCCCCAGAACATTATCTGGGTTTCTGGATTAACAGTCCAGCGATAATACCACGAGGCCTGCACCTCCCCAAATGCCTCTACACTTCTTTAAAGTAGTGCTGCCGGATACAAACATGGAAATAGTATGACATTTGCCCCTTTGAGTCTGCTCCACCATTCAATATGATCATGGTCAGTCATCCAACTACGTAGCTTCTTCCTGCTTTCTTCCCATACCTTTTGATCCCTTTAGCCCTCAAAGCTACATCTAACTCCTCCTTGAAAATGTTCAGTGTTTCCACTGCTTTCTGTGGCAGAGAATTCCATAGGCTCACTGCTGTCTGGCAGAAGAAATTTCTCCTCATCTTAGTCCTTCATGGCCAATCCTCTATCCTCAAGACTGTGACCTTTCACATCCGTCCGAAAAGGTAGACCAGGTTAATGTTTGTCCTGAAGAAAACTAATAAGTAATAATACTCAGAGGGTCTTGTGTTGCAGTAGAAGTGTCAATACCTCTGGACCAGAACACCCAGGCTCAAAATTCACATTGCAGTGTGATGGCCACGGCAGTGTGTCATGAAACATCCAAACAAAGTTGACTAAAAATAAAATACTTAAACTCAAAGTGGAAGCTTTACACGTGGCTTCCTTCTGCAATAACCTTGAATGTGGCATTGTAGGTGGGGTAACTCACTTTTAAGAAGATGGAAAATAACGTTATAACAATGTGTTTCATTCAGACAGCATCATTTTGTGATTGTTGGAATGATATTCAATGCAGCACTACTTCCATTAATGAATGGGAATATCTTAAGCACCTTTCCAAGATGGCAGCAGAGCAGGGGGCTGATCCCGGGGCTCTCTGCTTGCGTCAACAATCTTTCTCTGTTTTTAATCTTCGTTTTACTTCTGCTGTTTTTCTATTTTTTTTTTCTTTTTTTCTTTGTTTTCTTTAAATTTTAAGCAAGCATGGGGAGTGGCGGTTAAGGAAGAAGGCCTCAGGCAGCAACACCAGGATGAGCTGCACACGGCTCCACCTCAGGCTGGACTTTCCCGGTCAGCAAGGAGCTGACTCCTCCAGCTTGGACTTGCAGGTTAGGCTGAGGCTTCAGGTCTGCACCTAGGCCCGGGCACCTGAAGGAGGAGAGGAGGAGGTCTCAGCCCAGCGTGGTGGTCTCCCGGTGTGGGGTCTTGTTCCAACGTGACAATCTTGTCCTGGTGTGGAGGTCTCGTCCCCGTGTGGGAGTCTGATTCGTCTTTGGCTTCCACATATTCCTGCAGCCCGGCAGGCAGTTTCGTCCAAGAACAGTGGTCTCGGCCTGGCATGGCCAGCTTCATCGATGGAGACTTCCGGCCCAGTATTCCAGTGGTACGGTGTGGTGCTCTTGTCCCAGTGTGGGCATTCTCATGAAGGAATGGCAGTCTTGTCCCAGCTGCATCTTCACAGTATTCCATCATTCCTTAATCGGCTTTCCCCAAGCCCAAGAACCATTAACTGAACTGTGATGAACTTTGTCTTAATTCTCCTTTATTATTTTACTTCTTTTAATTATGTATGACTTCTGTCATTAATGTTGGTGCCGTGGTGTGATGACTTATGAAATTTTCACTCTATTTTTCATGTAAAATTACATGTGACAATAAATTTCAGTTCTGTTCTATTCCATTCTATTCCTATTCTATTCTATTGTATTCTATTCTATTCCCTTCCATTCTAAACAATTTATGTCAAAATGTACAAATATTGAAAGCACTTCTCTGGTATGTTATCACCATCTGCCAAATAATGTACATGTCCTTTGGGCTATCTGTTTTGAATACCTGATAACAAGCATGGGGCTGGATGAACACAGCAGGTCAAGCAGCATCATAGGAGCAGGAAAACTTGACGTTTCGGGCCTAAACCCTTCATCAGAAAATGAACCCTTCATTTGTGGTTAACAACAAAGAATGTGTAAGCAGTGCTGAATTTTGTGAAGCTGAGAGCTGTTTTCGATACCTGGCCTAATATTGTGATTCTTTCCTCATGTGAATTGAGCAGACTTCACTAGCCTCAGATGATTTCTTAATTGGATTCTCCCAGGACTTCATTTGCTTTCTGTGTGAGTGATGCAACTGTTTTTATGCACAAATTCTGGAATTGACATGTCCTTTGAGAGGTACCATATTTACCTGAAATTACAGCAGAATTTGTCTGAGTACAGAACGAGGCCATTCAGCCCACTGTGTCTATGCTGGCTGTCTTACAAGATCAACTCAGCCAGTCCCCCTCCCATGCCTCTTCTCTGTAAATCTGCATATTTATTATTTTAAGTTAGTTATTCAGTTGTGTTTTAAAGGCCTCTGTTGACCAGGCACTATCACACACTCGGGTAACACAATCCAAATCCGAACCATTTGCTGAGTTTTTAAAGAAAAGTTTTTCTTCATCTCATATTTCTTTCTTTTACCAGTCATTTTAAATCACTTTTCCAGTGGTTCTTGGCTCTTCTGACCATGGAGTGCAATTTCTTCTCTCTTTAATCTATCCAGCCATCTCATGGTTTTGAAAACTCCCCTTTCAGTCTTCACTTCCTGAAAGAAAGGAACGTTTTGCCAATTAGTCCTTGTAACTGAAGTTTCTCAAGAAATAACTGAAGTTTCTCACCCCTAAAGCCATTCTTGAGAAACTTCAGTTACAAGGACTAATTGGCAAAACTTTCCTTTCTTTCAGGAAATGAAGACTGAAAGTTTACATTTTATTGACATTTGAATTGAACTGTATTAGCTTTATTGTTACATGTACTCAGATGAGTATAGTGGAAAGTTTACAAGTCGCCACACACGGCGCCATCTTAGGTACAAAGATACCTAGGTACAGATTCTTCAGTCCAAGTTCTTAGAAAAGAAATAAAAAATCTAGTATTGCAGATTGAGGGAATAAATTAGAAAATAGAGAAATAAAAAGTTCAGAACAAAGGTCCCTCCAACCCAGTCCACGCTGGCACCGAGCCTCCAGACCATGCTGGGCCTTGACTCCACACTGCACTGGGCTTCACCTCAAAGTTCTCGAGGCTGGGAGACTGCTCTAGAATCACCTTGTGGCTGAAGGTCCATGCTGAGGCCACGTTGGTGTGAAGGACTGCCATGGTTCACTGAAAGACCGCCACACCAGGCTGAGAGACGACCCCGGGAGCTTATCCCCATGCCCTATGGGCTGTTAGACAATCTACTTTGAATGCCTAGTCCTTTTGCTTCCTTTGTGTGTCTTTTAGGGAAATGTTGTGCCATGGCAAAAGGCAACATATAATATCTTTTACTTTTCTCATGGGATGTGGGTGTTGCTGGTGAGACAGCTATTTATTGTCCCTCCCTAATTTCCCCTGAATTGAGTGGCTCGCTAGAGCATTTCAGAGCACAGTTAAGAGTAAACAACATTGTTGTGGATCTGGAGTTTCATGTAGGCCAGATTAGATAAGGACATCAGCACCTTCCTTAAAGGGTATTAGAGAACTATGATGTGGAGGTGCCAGTATTGGTCTGGGGTGGACAAAATCAGAAATCACTCGAAAAATGCTCGAAAAGCGCTCGGAAAGCTTGTGATTTCAAATAAACCTGTTGGACTATAACCTGGTGTCATGTGACTTCTGAATTAGTGAACTAGATAGGTTTTATGGCAGTCAATGATAGTTTCACACTCACCATTACTAAGACTAGCTTTTGATTCCAGATTTAATTGAATTTAATTTCCAGTAGTTGTGATGGTAAGTTTGAACCCTGATTACTAGAGCATCAGGTGACCTTCTGCATTGCTAGCCCAGTTTCATTATTACACTTACAATGCTGGGTTTGTAGTCATATGTGGGTTAATGCTTTGGTGAATGGGTTCACTGACAGATGGTAAAATATGCAACACTTAATAAATCTGGAATTTAGAATACGTCTAATGCTGAGCATTCTATTGATGCTGTAAAAACCCACCTGATTCAACAATTTACCTTTTAAGGGAGGAAAATCTTCCGTCCTTATCTGATCTGGCTTGCGTGTGACTTCAGATCCACACCAAATATTGGCGACTCTTAATAGTTCCCTGAAATGGCATAACAGACTACTCAGTTGTATCGAAATGCTATGTAATGTGGAGGTGAGGGAGAATGAACAGGAGGGATGTTTAATGTTCTGATCTTTATTTTTAAATGCATTGCTAGAGTCACAGAGCTGAACGCCAAGGCAGGCTTTAGGCCTAGCCTGCTTTGGGAACTGGCAGGATCTTTGGCCCTTTCCAAGTCTCCCAGCTCGACTAACAATTGCTTAGTCACATTTCGACAAAGGTTATCATTTTGTACTTAGGGCAATTCAGAAGAATGCCAAGTTAAAGGGAAAAGTGTTTATTGGTTGGCAAGTAGACTGGTAGAGGCGTTTCCATGGGGATTGCACCAGTTAAAGATGATTGATAGTTAACTTACTGGTATCCTTGCAAATTGCATTGATGCAGCAAGACGAAAAGCTTCAACAAAATGTCTTTTTCCACTAATACTCAGGATCAAGTCTAATTCTTCTAAACAGTCCTCAGCATGGACCCACTCAGGTCAATCTCTCCTCATTGGTCAGTTCTTTAATCCTAGAATCAATCTAATAAATCTAAGTTCATGATTATGCTGTACCCTGTCATACAGTTGTGAAAATCTCTGTGAGATTATCACAATTTCCTGACAGGTACACCCTGTGAGTGATGGTCCTTGCGTGGAACATCTGGCTGGGGATTTGGCTATTTAGCCTGTTGTCCATTTAGTGGTACAGACCTTTGCATGCCCATTGAATATGACTGCTTTCCCAATTAAAAGTGTGTATTTCGGTGATCGCAGATTTACTGGGAAATAAACTCCGTAAGATCTCTCTGCAAATCAATAATTGATATTTGAGTTGAAATTTCATGGTTCAGAAAGACTCTGAAAGTTCTTGGCTATGCATGGAGCAATATAAATTCTATTTATTCATTAGTTGAAACACGTGCTTGACTCCTTATCAAAATCAAACACATCTTTTTCTCAGAACAACGCTGCTGGCAGATACTCCTGCCACGAGATCAGCTGTCTTGGAATATTCATTTTGTCTGTCCTCTTGCACCTGCTGTGGTTTGCCTGGTTTGCAACTGCTCCGTGATATCCATCATACAACTAAGGCTAGGTCAGCCCACTGTCTGTTGCTCTCCACTTTGGCTTCTGTAACTGATCTTTTGTGCAGCGTTTTAAGCATATTGAACTTGAAAACAGCATGCAGTTTGTGCTTTGATTTTGCTTGCTTTCATCAAAATGTATCGCAGGCTGTCTGAATGGCATTTTTGTAAAATGTGCATTGAGAGCTCTCCTGCTGTGTAGTTTCTGGTGGGAATGCTTGTGGTTGATCCCATCCCTGTCATGAGTAATTAATGACTTCCTCTTGACTAGAATAGCTTCTTTTAAAATAAAATTTTGTGTGCCCTGTAGTTTAAAATGCTGTCACTTTAATATTGACAATGACATAGAAGTTTGCAAGTATCTGAAGCTTTTTTTTAATATAAGAGAAGAGGTGTAAATGTGTTAGGAGGAGATTCACTAAACCGATAGCTAGGCTTGGGTGTGGGTTACACTTTGAGGAAAGGTTGGACAACTTGGGCCTGCAGACACTGCAGTTTGGACAAATAAAAGGTGATTTTTATCGACACGTCTGAGATCCTGAGGGGACTTGACTGGATGGATTCTGCAAGGATGTCTCCCCTTGCAGGAGAGAATAGAACAACAGGACACAGTTTTAAAAATAGCAGGTCTCATTTAGGACTGACATGAAATGGATTTTGTTTTCTGTCTGGGTGTTAAGGAACCTTGGAACTCTTAAGAGGCAGGGTAATTGAATATTCCTAAGGCAGAGATGAGTAGTCTTGGGTTAAAAATAAACTGGCCAAGGAGGAGATAAGATCAAGAACTATCTTCAGACTTCGGCTTCTTTAGAACTCGGTTATATATCAGCAGTAAATACTACTGTATGTGGTGATCTGAGCTATGCCAGGCTCTAATTTTACTTTTACATTATTAAGAGACTATTCCCTGAACTTTACTGAACTTCTATCCATTTATCCAACTGCGCCCACACTTTATTTATCCTCAGTGGGGTGCAGCTCAAGGACATCCTGGGTCAAGGATATATGGTTCTAAAAGTAGATGGGAATGTGGAATTGAAGCCACAGTCAGGTCAGCTGTGATCTTATTACATGTTGGAGCAGACATATGGGACAAATGGCCTACTCCTGCTCCTAATTCGCTTGGTCATATTCAAATAAAAGGTAACCTGAATCTATTTAAAGTTCTGAAGGAAGGGGACATTTTGTTTTCACCTTGTTTGTCACAGGGTCCTGAGCCCATGGACAATGACAATGTTGGAATCAAGCATCACAGAAATCTCCATTTCAAACAGTGCACTTTAGTTTATGTTATAACTCATTCAATGGAGGAAGATTTGCCCCTTGGGAAAGTGTAATAGGCTAACGCTAAAACCAACAGTTGGAAGAACAGCATGCTTAATGATTTTTATACTACAGGCTGTAGTTATTGTAAGAGAGAGTCACAAAACATTTGTGCATAAAAACAGAATGCTCATTCCCAATTGCACCAGTGTAGTTCTCCTAGAGGCTACCCAGTTTAATCTGATAACTCTGCTGCACCCATCAATATCTCACCCAGTCTAATGGGTGACTGTCAGATTTAATGGTCCTTCTGAAATCGAGCTTTTTTTTCAATTGTTCACAGGATGTGAGCTTTGATGGCTAAGCCAGTATTTATTTCCTCTCCCAAATTGTCCTGGAGAAGGCGATAGTGAGCTGCCTTCTTCAACCTCTGCTGTCCATTTGGCACACGTACACCCACAGTGCTATTAGTGAGGAAAGTTCCAATATTTTTAATCAGAGACCAGAGACTGTGACAGAACAGCGATGTAGTTCAGAATCTGGATGGATTGGATTGGCTAGAGGAGAACTTGTAGGTGTGTATTACTCCAATGCACGGTTTTCATGGAGAAAAATACTATAAGCCTCCCAGAAATAATCGAGAGTTTATCAAGCAAAAAACTTCAAGGTATTAATATTAGTTTTTAAAATAGCACTAGAGAAATTAATGGGACTTAAAGTAGACAACTCCTCTGAAATTGATGATCTGCATCCTAGAGTGTTAGAAAAGAAAGCTGTAGGTGCATTGTTGGGTAGTCTTCCAAGAGTCTGTGAACTTTGGAATGATTCCTAAAGTTTTGTAGAAAATATTACCCCACTATTCAAGAATGGAGGGAGAGAAGACACTGTGAAGTACAAACCTGTTATCCTTAACATTAGTTACAGAGGAATGTTTAAATCTATAACAAAGGATGTGAAACAGGACACTTAGAAAATAGTGGTAGGATAGGGCAGAGTTAAAATCCAAAAATGCCATATCCACTCGTTCTCCTTTATCCATGTCACAAGTAATATCCTCAAAAAATCTCCAAGTTTGTCAAACATGATTTTCCTTTCATAAATCCATGTTGATTCTGCTCAATTGGATTTCCTCAGCATCCAAGAAAAAAAACGGTGGATGCTGGAAATCAAAAACAAATTGAAAATTGCTGGAAAAACTCAAGAGTGCTGGCAGATTCTGTGAAGAGAAGGCAGAGTCAATGTTTTGGGTCCTCCTTCAGTTCGGAGGAAGGGTCACTGGGCCCGAAACATTAACTCTGCTGTCTCTTCACAGATGCTGCAGACCTGCTGGGTTTTTCCAGCAATTTCTGTCTTTGTATCTTAGCTTGCAGTTATCCCATTGTTTTATAATCTATTCTAACATTTTCCCTACTAATGTGAAACCAGCAGGTCTGTAATTTTTCTCTCCTTCCCATCATAATAGTAGGGTTATACTTCCTTCTTTCCCAAATCTATCAAAGTTTGAACATTGACCATCAATGCATCCACAATCTCTATAGCCACCCACTTCAGTACTCTGGGATGTAGTGCAGAAGCTTTGGAGGATCCTGTAGTTAATTCGGGAAATACATAGGTTCTGGAATGAACAAATAAAAACTTTAGGGTCAGACGAGGGATGAGAAGAAATTGGTGTGAGGATTTGTTCATGTTGTTTTGTTTCATGTTCTTTTAAGCATTTTAAAGTAGCTGTAATAATTTGCAAGTAGAGCCTAGAGTAGAAATCTAAGAACTAAAACCACAAATTAGGGTAAATTATGTCGTTTCTTAAGAAGAGAATGGTTGTCAGGATGTTGATCATCCAGTCTGGCATTTTCTCTGCCATCCCTGGTTGCCTGATCAGTTAAGGAACAAATCTTTCAACCCGACTGGAATTAACTGAAGGAACTGGCCTTGCTCATTACAGTAAATTACAACTTTGTTGAAATCTTCCAAACAAAGAGGTTCCTCATAAACAAACCCAGACTTGGCACGGAGGCAGTGAGAAATACAAAATGAGTGTAAGAATCCTAAAGAAGGACCTGATTAACCAGTGAGCTGAGAAGTCTCCTCCACTGTTTAGGTTCAGAGCAGAGCTTCCCAAACATGACCCCAGCAGCCAAAACCACTCCCCCACTCCCACCCCAACCCACTACAGACCCCAGGGTTGCACTGAATCTGAAAAATTGATATAGGAAACGGGTAAAAAAAATTGGGAAGCTCAGAGTTGAAAACTCTGGAACTGAGTGAAGTGAGGGATTCTCAATATGGTACAAAATTGTCCCGATGGTTATGCGCCAAGAAATAATTGACTTTTGGCCAGAAATATCTTTCACTTCCTCGTCATGACACTGTACCTATATCCATAACACAGATGTTTTGACCGGTCTGCCTTGCATTAGGAATGCTTTCTGTACTCAATTACTTCCGTCTGTAATTAGTTCCTGACTTGTAATTTTGCTTGCCTACATCACAAGTGATTATACTTCAAAAAGGCTGTGGAATGCCTTGGGATATCCCGGGTGTGCGCTAATTGTAGTCCAAGTCACACTATTTGGTTGTTTCTGGAAGGGACAGAGCCGCAAGCTGTGACTGGCACCAAAGAAAGTAGGTCTCCCCCAGCCCTCAAAAGAAGTGTTTTTCAGATTTTGCTGTTTTGTCTCTTTCAGATTGGTAATGAACCAGGAGCTTTCCAACATACTAAACGAGCTTTGGAAAGCAGACAAAAACCGACTGGTGCCTGGAATAGACTATCAGATTTGTGTGCAGGTTGGCATATTCATATACCAGCTTTATAAATATGCGTGATAACTTGTTTGGTGCTTTGTTGGACTGCATTAGTTGTATTCGGATAGTGGTTTTGGAATGTGTTGGTTGTATAGGGATTTATAGCAAGCATTTTGTTTTAATGAAATAAAAGCTGGCCTACATGCCCACATTCCATTAAAGAATTTTTTAAAAATTCATTTGTAAGAAGTGAGCATTTATCACAGGCTGCCATTTATTGCCCTGAAGTAGATGGTGGTGAGCAGCCTTCTTGAACCTCTGCAGTAGGTCAATCCAAAGTTCCAGGATTTTGACCAGTGACTGAAGATGACATACTACTAAATTAAGGTGTCTTCAAACTTGAAGGGGAACTTGAAGGTGCAGTATAGATAGTGTCAGAGATAATAGGAACTGCAGATGCTGGAGAGTCCGAGATAACAAGGTGTAGAGCTGGATGAACACAGCAGGTCAAGCAGCATCATAGGAGCAGGAAAGCTTGACGTTTCGGGCCTAGACCCTTCATCAGAAATGGGGGAGGGGAAGGGGGTTCTGAAATAAATAGGGAGAGAAGGGGAGGCGGATAGAAGATAGATAGAGGAGAAGATAGATGGAGAGGAGACAGACAGGTCAAAGAGGCGGGGATGGAGCCAGTAAAGGTGAGTGTAGGTAGGGAGGAGATAGGTCAGTCCAGGGAGGACGGACAGGTCAAGTGGGCGGGATGAGGTCAGTAGGTAGGAAATGGGGGTGCAGCTTGAGGTGGGAGGAGGGGATGCTCCTCTGATGCTGCTGAGCCTGCTGTGTTCATCCAGCTCTACACCTTGTTATCTATAGACTGAGTGGGGATGGTTTGTACAGCTCGGAGCTTGTAATCACTTTAAACATGAGATGGTGACAGAGTAAGATGGACAGAGCTGGGTTTCAGGCATGCTGTGGGTAAGATACATGGGCCATCAAGACTGATGTGTTACTCAATTTGAGTTTGTGCAGTATTTCCGTTGTATTTAGTGATTTATTTTGCCTGTTAATTCAGCCAAGAATGTACACATACAACACAGTATTTCAACCTGTAGATTGACTTTTCTGGCTAAGAAAGTGTCTGAAGGAACCTGATTCTGGCTTAATATTGATCTCTGTCAGAACCTATGATATACACAGTGTTGTTTTACTTAAAGCTGTGATTTTTTTTAATACAACTATAACTTTAAGTGAGGATTGTCTGTACTGATGGATCATTATATTGTTGTTAGACCAGCAGTAATTGGAGCCTCTGTTTCTATGCAGGGTAAAGCAGGCTATGTCCCTGCTGGAAGTAACAATGCAAAGGACAATGCCCGCAGGCCACTGTTCTCCTATGTAAATGAGGAACGTTTGTGCTCAATTAAAACCTTTGCTGGTAAGTTCTGAAGTTTGCTACATCATATTTAGTCGCTGATCCTGCTGACTATAGGAATTCAAGTCTATTCAGTGTTGAACCTTTTTCTGTAAACCTGGCGTGTTCTTTTCATTGTTTTCTTTCTGCTTTATGCCTGGTTCTGATTTGGAGTTGTGTGTCAGGCTGTAAACAGCCAACCAACAGCAGTTAACCTCTTGTTGACCTTGGAGCTTACAGTCATTAAAAGGATAGACGATTTGCTCCACTTTAGCAGGAGAATGCATTGTGTAATGTATAGTATAATATTCTTGTTTTTAACATTTTTGTATCACTCGACTTGCTATCAGCAGTTCCAGAGAAATGTGACAGTATACATATCATAAAGAATATTTTAAAAAAGATTTGTTTTGGTAATTGTTCTGTACAGTTGCCTAATTTAATATTTAATCATTCATTTAAATAGCCTTCATTTCCCTCTTGGACAACTATGAAATGTCCACTGGAATTGCTGAGGTGGTAACACCAGAAGAAAGGGCTGAAAACAATCGCTTTCTGGATGCAGTTCTTGGAACAAAAGTCATGCAGGTTGGTGATATCAGCCAATAAACTTGAGTAGACATCAGATTTCTACCACCCACGCCCTCCACCTCCTCCAGAACTTCCAATTCCCCGGTCCCCAACACCTCATTTTTACTATGGACGTCCAGTCCCTATATACCTGTATTCCCCATGCAGATGGCCTAAAGGCCCTCCGCTTCTGCCTGTCCTGCAGAACTGACCAATCCCCCTCCACCGACACCCTCATCCGCTTAGCCGAACTCGTCCTCACCCTCAACAACTTCTCTTTCAATTCCTCCCACTTCCTACAGACAAAGGGGGTGGCCATGGGTACCCGCATGGGCCCAAGCTATGCCTGCCTCTTTGTAGGTTACATGGAACAATCCCTCTTCCGTACCTACACTGGCCCTAAACCCCACCTCTTCCTCCGTTACATTGATGACTGCATCGGCGCCGCCTCGTGCTCCCACGAGGAGCTCGAACAGTTCATCCACTTCACCAACACCTTCCACCCCAACCTGAAGTTCACCTGGACCATCTCCAACACTTCTCTCTCCTTCCTGGACCTCTCTGTCTCCATCTCGGGTAACCACCTAGAAACCGATGTCCATTTCAAGCCCACTGACTCCCACAGCTACCTGGAATACACCTCCTCCCACCCACCTTCCTGCAAAAATGCCATCCCCTATTCCCAATTCTTTCGCCTCCGCCGCATCTGCTCCCAGGATGAGACATTCCACTCCCGTACATCTCAAATGTCCTCATTCTTCAAGGACCGCAACTTCCCCCCGACAGTGGTCGAGAACGACCTCGACCGTGTCTCCCGCATTTCCCGTAACACATCCCTCACGCCCCGTCCCCGCAATAATAACCAAAAAAGAATCCCCCTCGTCCTCACGTACCACCCCACCAACCTCCGGATCCAACGCATCATCCTCCGACACTTCCGCCATCTGCAATCAGACCCCACCACCAAGACATTTTTCCCTCCCCACCCTTATCTGCCTTCCGGAGGGACCACTCCCTCCGCGACTCCCTTGTCCGCTCCACACTCCCCTCCAGCCCCACCACACCCGGCACTTTTCCCTGCAACCGCAGGAAGTGCTACACCTGCCCCCACACCTCCTCCCTCACCCCAATCCCAGGCCCCAAGAAGACTTTCCACATCAGGCAGATGTTCACCTGCACATCTGCCAATGTGGTATACTGCATCCGCTGTACCCGTTGTGGCTTCCTCTACATCGGGGAAACCAAGCGGAGGCTTGGGGACTGCTTTGCAGAGCACCTGCGCTCAGTTCACAACAAACAACTGCACCTCCCAGTCGTGAACCATTTCAACTCCCCCTCCCATTCCTCAGACGACATGTCAGTGAAATAAAAGATCTCTTCAGGAACATGCACTGCCAGAGGCAGCATATCTGCAACCTCTCAGTTTACCCGGGTAGAAGTTTGGCCACTGTTTGTTTACCACAGAAAAAAGACACACTTTGTCTAAATTTTTCATCTTGCATTTCATCAGGACTTTCACCATATGGAGGAAACAACAATTATATACCAAAATAAAACAAAGAATTGCAGACACTGAAGATTTGAAACAAAAATAGAAATTGCTGGCAAAACTCAGCAGGTCTGGCAGCAGCTGTGGAGAGAAAGCAGAGTTAATGTTTCGAGTCCAGTGACTCTTCATCAGAACTCTTCGTAGATGACGACAGACAGTTGTCTGCCAAGCTTAGTTTAAATTTAAACCATCATCTAATTGGTGCATTCTCCCTGGGACCAACTGTACTAATTGCAGTACAATTGTTAACCGGCTGTTTTCAGAAAATGTTGTTCCTCTCTACTTTAGTATTCTTGTGAATATTCTGATGAATGCACAATGGAAAGATTTGAAAAAAAAAGTCTTGCTTTTCAGCAACAGGCAACTTCTGTACAATTGAATGACTATTTGTTTGCTTTCCATGAATTTGACTTTGTAGCATCAAAGGGGCATCTTTAGTTGAAGAATAATGTGTACAATGGTCCAATGTTCCTCTTCTTGTGGAGTCACTGACCCCTGAATTTAATCGGAAGATTGATTCCATGTGGAAAAATGTTTCAGGAGGCTTCATAGCGGCATAAGTGAAAATGGATTTTATGTTAGGGGAGGAATCATCAAAATCTTGGTTAGAATGTTAGGTTTTAACAAGCACCTTAAAAGTGGATGAAGGGTGTTAGAACTTGGATGGGACTAAGGTGACCGAAGGCATGGCCATTACAGGTGAGGTGAAGAGCTGGGAAATTCAAAGCAAAGGCACAGGTCAGAACAATTGAGTTTAAATGTGGTAAAAGTCAAGGTTTGGTTGGAGGTGAGGGCAGTAAACTCAACATTCTAAGGAGTGCAGTCATCTCGAAACACTTACAATGTACCTGAGGACGGTGGCATTCCTTGGTTTATTAATCTAATTATCGGGCCGAAGACTAACAGAGGCCTTTCTGCTTTACTCAGTTGTGTTGTAAGTTGCCTGGAAATTCCACTTTATTCCAAATTTCCCATGTACAACAGCAGTGATAGAGGTGTTTCCAGAGAGAATGCTCAAACACAACCTTTGGGAGTTAGTGGGGTGGTGGTTATAAAAAAGAGAAAACATGGACCAAATCCAATTCTAGAAATTTATTTGCAAGATGACGCGGGCTTAACACAACTAGAGATGACATGAGGAATAACAAATGTGTACATGAGTTATTATGATCTGAGGGAACCACCTGAAAGGACAGTGTAAGAGAATCCAGTGGTAAGTTTTAAAAGCAAGTTAGATAAATACGTGAATTGAAAATAATTGCAGGACTACAGGGAAAGATCAGGTCCATGGGCCTAATTGATTAGTACGTATTGTGAGGTGCAGAATGGCCTCCTGCCACATTGTATGATTTTATGAGATTGTAGCTTTATGTTGCATGTAAAGCAATTACAGCATCATAATATGATTACAGGATGGAAAGAGTCCATTCAGCCCAACAATTTCATGCTAAGCCCATCATCTAACCATCAACGCAAAAATCAAAATTGCTGGAGAAATTTGCTGATTTTATTTCAGATCTCCAGCATCCACAGTTTTTTTTTTATTTTTATGTAACTCTCATGTGCCATTTCCCCAGTGTGAAGTTTGGCCTGATGGTCGTAGATTAGAGTTTTTTACGGCCAAGATCTTCAGTATTGCGCCGGGAGTGGCTTATGAACAATCATTCCCTCTGGTTTTGGTTCATTTCCTTGATCCAGCTGGGTCTTTCGTTCTATTTTCAGATTTTCCCAGGGGAATGGATGGTGAAACCAGCTGATGCTGGAATGTGAATTTCCAGAATGTTTTGGTGTGCGAACAAAAAGCACAATAGGTTTTATTAGGTTTCAAACAATCTTGAGCAGTCAAATGAAGGTAATGTTAATCAAAAGCATGATCATTGGTGCCCAGGAGGTCAGGGACAATTTAGAATTTTGAAGGAGAAATAGATGTGCTGTATTCTGGGTCTCAGTTGTGCCTTTTGGCAATAACCCCCTTTGGAGCTGCCAAACTCCATAATAAAATCATGGCTGTCTGACATTTGGGATCTTAGTATCTAATTCTACTTTGAGCTTCGAAAAGGATTAGTCATCATGTGTTTTTTGCAACGTTTACAAGCAGATAAGTGAGAGCAGTCATCCCCAGAAATCCAGGGACACGTACTTGATAAAGAGAGGCCAATGGATTCACTTGATACAGATACAGGGTTTCCTTAGCAACAGATGATGCCAGCACAGGTCCAGAATTACAGATCAACTTAGGCTTCTTGAGTTGGATGATCAGGAAAGGTGGAACAGACCTGAAGGGCCGAATGGCTTACTCCTGTTCCTATTTACTACGTTTCTGTGACATTTTATTAGTTTTGTTCATTCTCCAGATGCACATCTTGCTTTTAAATCAGTGATGATAGTGGGTTCTTGCTGGTTAGTAGGTGTGATACAACTGCTTGTTTTGCTGGGCTACTTCAGAGGACAGTTAAGAGTTAGCAATGTTGTGTCACCAGAGTCCCATACAGTCCATACCAAGTGAGGGTGACAGGTTTCCTTTCCCACAGGATATCAGCAAACCAGTTGGAGTTTTACAATAATCTGACAACTTCATTGTCTCCTTTTCCAATGGCAGCTTTTTAAATTTTATGACCAAATCTTTTTTAAACTGACCTCAAATTCCTAAGTTCTCCTGGTAGGTTTTGAAGCCCATTTCTACAGATTATCAGTTCAGTAGCATAATCACTTCTTATTACTTACTTTTGCAGTATACCACACTTCACCAGATGTGTTACACCTGAGATTGACTGCACGCTGAACATTTTCTTCCCCTGAAATAGGGCATGACTGATATTACAAAATCCATATAAGTATCTATCCACCTGCATGGAGAGTTTGAATAAATGTAACCACTTTCACAATCATAATCACCATTCCTTTTGTGTCAGCGAGTCAACATCCTGGAACTTTCTCCCCAGAAACACTGTGGACAGCTCAGTGGTTAGCACTGCTGCCTCACAGCGCCAGGGACCTTGGTTCGATTCTACCCTTGGGCGATTGTCTGTGCACATTCTCCTGGTGCCAGCATGGGTTTCCTCTAGGTGCCCTGGTTTCCCCCACACTCCAAAGATGTGCAAGTTAGGTGGAGTGGCCGTGCTAAGTTGCCTATAATGTGCAGGCGAGGTGGTTTAGCCATGGGGAATGCTCGATCACAGGGATAGGATAAGCGGTGGGTCTGGGTGGGGTGCTCTTTGGTGGGTCAGTGTGGAGTTGATGGGCTGAATGGCCTGCTTCCACACTGTAGAGATTCTACAATACACCTTGTGGGCTGCAGCAATTCCGGGAGGCAACTTCTTGAGTACAATAATGCTGGCCCAGCCAGTGACACCCACATCCCAAGGAGGTTCATCTTTTAAAAACAAAGATCTCAGGCCATTGGAAAGCACTTTGCAGCTGATGACGTATATTCCTTTTGAAGTGTAATCACTGTTGTACTGTTAGAAGCACAGCAGCCAATTTGCATGGAACAAACTCCCACAAACAGCAATGTGATAATGATCAGTTTTAGTCATGTTGGTTGAGAGAGAAATATTGACCAGGGCACTGGGGATAGCTCCTCTGCTCCTGTTTGTAAGTAGGCCCAGGATCTTTTCTTGCAACTTTGATGCATTTACCATCTCATCCATAATACAGCATGTCTGGCAGTGTAACATTCCCTCAGTACTGCAATGGGAGTATCAACCTGGGTTATCAAGTCTTTGGATTGGCAGAGAACGTACAACCTTCTGACTTTTTACATAAGAGACCTACCCAGTAAACCAGGGCTGACAACTGTTAATGAGAACCTTGCAACCATGGACCCATGTTGCTTACTGCTTGAGAAACAATGAGGCTTGTGAGTGGATGACCTCTCACTCTAAGGGACCTAAATCTCTTCCCATCAGGTGATAAAAGATGAGAATTCTAGACTTTAGTCATGGAGGGAATCACTGCTTGCCTAAGGAGTAATTCCAGGATATAAACTTCAGAACTTTTGCCAATTCCTGCTTTCACAAGCTGTGCACAATGTGTCCTGTCATGGACTATATCCAACTTAATTTCCTGAAGCAAAATCCTGCCAAATCTCTCCAGGTTGCCAAAAGTAATCATATGAACTCCAGAATGTTTATATAGCACCACAACTTGGTTGCATTCTTTGATTTCACAAATCAAGTGTCCTAGCACTTTCAAACCTGCTACCTGTGTTGTGTATTTATGTGTCAGTACTTAGCAACTTCCTCATCTTCCTCAACAATTATCAGAGCTTTTGCTTTTAATTCTTTGACTGTTCTTGCTGTGATCACTTTTCGGACCTGATGCTGTGTAGACGTACTGTTTGAACACTGTTAAAGTTAGTTTACTTTGGAGCTTGTGACTTTTTTGCTGATTAATCACAACAACCCAAGCTAGTTCATTTTCTCATAACCTGTATTTTGAAGCTTAATGACTTTTTAATCTCTGACTGGGAGTGGAGGGGTGAATGTTACTCTGACGCACACTGTATGAAACTAATGCAGTTGGATGCCCTACTTCACAAAGAATGATCTTCAACACAAGTAACGGGAGCAGGAGTAGGCCATTTGGCTCATTGAGCCTGTTGTGTCATTCAGTATGACATTGGGCTTCAACTCCACTTTCCTGCCCATTCCTCATATCCCTCGATCCCCTAAGAGACCACAAAGCTGTCTATCCCAGGCTTCAGTTTATTCAGCAATAGAGACAAAATCCTCTGGGATAGAGAATTCCAAAGGTTCACAATCATCTGTGTGAAGTCGTTCTCCTCATTTCAGTCCTAAATGATCAGTCCCTTACCCTGAGACTGTGCCCCTATGTTTCCTCTGGGTGGGCAAATCAAAACAGTTTCCCAGCAACAATCCCATCAAGCTCCTTCAGAACTTTGTACCCTTCAATCAGATTACCTTTCGTTATTTTTAACTCCGGATCAACCCCTTATCATTGGACAACCCTCCTCATCCCAGGGACTAATTTAGTGAGACAAACAGGAGACTGGAAGAACACAGCAAGCCAGGCAGCTTCTCTGAAGAAGGGTAATACTGGAAACATGGACCTCTCCTTTCCTCCAGATGCTACTGCCAAGAACAACAGTAATTCAGTGAACCATTTTTAGGTTGCCTTCAATGCAATCTTCCTTTTCCTACGTCAGGAGACGAGATTATACACTACTCCAGATATGGAGTCACTAAAATCCTGTACAATTGTAACAACTCTTCTCTATTCCTGACAAGGCTTCTTTAGTCTTGATTTAGGTTAAAGAACCTTCCCCCCCATACCCTCTCTGTGTCTGAGTTAAGAACATAAGAAATAGTTGCAATGAAGTTAGAAAACCTGAATAACAGTGAATTAAACTGAGCATTGATTGTGGCATCCAATGTGCTGGTGATGACTCTCATAATTATCCTCTTTTCAGTTAACTCATCAATACCTTGCCCGTAAAAATCTCACATCAGCTGATCCACAGCAGTTCAAGCAACATCTATACGACATCTGGTTTCAGCTGTATTCCAGAGGAGGGAGGTATGGGTATTTTTTTTTCTTTATGAAAGCAAAGTATTGAATTAGGCTGCAAAAGACAGTCCTGAAGAAGGGTCACTGGACCTGAAATGTTAACGCCGATTTCTTTCCACAGATGCAGCCAGACCTGTTGAATTTCTCCAGTAATTTTCTGTTTTTGTTGAGGGTTTGCAGAAGTCTATAAGGGTCTTATTGTAAATCTATAGCTTCCACCTCTCCCACTGAACTCTTTCCCCGTCCGGAAGACAACTCATACCCAGGGAAGAATCCAGCTTTTGTTTTTAAGCATAAATAAGCCCAGCCACCTAATTAATGAATCATCTCTTTAACAGAGAACAAACTGCCATGGGCAATGTGGAAACAATCTTGAAATCGGGGCAGGGGTGAAACAAAGGATGAGAGAATAAATAAATAGAAATGGTGGGGGAGGTATTGTGCCCTAGACCCTGCAGTACCAATGTCTCTCCAAAGGCGGCTTCAAGGTGCTCCCTCTCCGAGAACACCCCATCAGGAACTAACTACAGAAGAGAGACAGGCAGTTGGGAATCACAGCCTCCTTCACAGCCTACTGCCTGGGCCTGTTGTTGGCTACTTTAACCAGACCCAGGAGCAAGCTGAAAGAATCCAGACCTTCTGTTTTTGAAAGTAGAGCCACCATCAAATTATGGGGACACTCAATCAATCGAATTACAAGCACTGCCCTCCAGGACCTTGCATCAAGACGACAAAAGAACATGAAAGGTGGGAAAACAAGGGAGGGCCACCAAATCAAAATAGTTTTCATGTGGGAAGTAATGCACCCCAGCCTCCACGGTGCCCACCTCTTTCTCAAAGCTGGGGGAGCTGCTGGCGTTAATTTTGTCCTTGTTGGCACTCTGGGCACTGACCCACCAACGTAGCTATGTCTGCGTCCAATCCTGGCCACCAGACATACGTTCTCACCAACATCTTCATCTTGGAGACCCCCGGATGACCCTGGTGGTCTTCTGCCGGTATCCGGAGCCAACCTTTACTGGGGACAATCTCTATTGTTCCCTGTAATAAAATCCCATCTTCCACAGTGATCTGGTCTCTCCGGGTCCAAAAGGTTTTCAATTCTGGTTGTGACAGCCCTTTGGTTTCCCCCATCACCACCAGTTTTACCAGGATGGGTTCTTTCTGCATCCAAAATCTGATATTCTCAACTGTGACTGGAGTGTGTCCTGAAACTTTAAAACCATTTCAGACTTTTCCAGTGGTGGTACCACAGGTGGTGTATCTGCCAGCGGGAGGCAGCTCAATGCATTTGCATTTCCAGCTTGGCCTCCCGGACCATGTTCCAACTTGCGCTTGAGCCCAGTGCTGAATTTGACCTAAAGTTATGGGCAGAACTGCCTTGTCCTCTTTAAATAGATCTAGCAGGGGTTTGTGGTCCATTATTATTACAAATTTACATCTGAAAAGGTATTGGTGGAACTTCCTGATTCCAAATAGGGCTAAACCTTCCTTCTCTATCTGGGCATATTTATGCTCTGCAATAGCTATAGACCTGGGTGTTCCTCTCCATTGGGCCACCTGTGAGCTAATAGTATCCCGTTGTCGTAACGGGAGGCATTGCATGTCAATACCAGATCTCGCTTGAGATCATAATGTGCCAACACCTTAGACGATGATAGCTGTTTTTTCACTTCCCTGAAAGCTATGGCTTGGCAATGTGACCATTTCTAAGGCTGACTTTTTTTTTAAGAGTTGATGCAAAGGTGCCAGGATGGAGGCCGGGGTACTTATGAACTTGACGTAATATTCACCAGCCCAAGGAAAGACCTAAACTCTGGTACAGACGTGGGAGCTGGGGCACCTATGATCGCCCTCGCTTTATCTTCCAACAGGTGTAACCTGGTCTTGTCAACTCTGTAGCCTAGGTAGGTCACTTGGGGTGCTTGGAACACACATTTTTCCCTCCTAAGGCATACAGCCACCTGGGAGAAATGTCTATGGACTATGGCCAAGTTCTCTAAGTGCTCCTTATTGGTCTTTCCTGTTATGAGCAAGTCATCTAGATAAATGGTGACCTGGGGGGAGACCTTGTAAAATGTTCTCCATCTTCCACTGAAAAATGGTACAGGTTGATGATACCCTGATTGGCAGTCTTGTATATTGGTACAAACCCTTATGGGTATTATTTAGAGCATATGCCTGGGAATCCTCATCTAACCACAATTGCAGGTACAGATGGCTCATGTCCAGCTTCATGAAGGACAGGCCTCCCTGCCAGCTTTGCATATAAATCGTCTAGGCGAGGGATTGGGTATTTATCCAGGTGCGTAAAGTGGGTTACCATTCGTTTAAAATCCCCCCATAGGCAAACCGATGCTCTGGGCTTTGTAATCAGTACAATTGGTGCTGCCCATTCCACAAAACTGGATTGGTTTGATGATTCCTTCGCTTTCCAGCCTTCTGATTTCTGCTTCTTTTTCTCCCCAAGACAAATGGCACTGGGTGGGCCTTTTGGAAACGTGGATTTACTCCCTGTTCAACCTGCAAAGGGGCCTTGGATCCTTTAATAGTCCCAAGACCTTCCAGAAAACCTTCTGGGTATTTAATTAGGACTTCAGTCAGACAGCCATTTCTAATCAAAATGTTGAGCAAATCTAGGTGACTCTTTCTCAACCAAATTTGTCCCATCACGCTCGGGCCCCAGCCTTTTTCAACAATCTATGGTAATTGAACCAGCTGCTTACCCCAACTCAAAGACAACAATTGCGTGTGAATTTCTTCAGGAGCGTGCTTTTTTCTTGTCGCCACTTAAATAACTCAACAGAGGCTGGTAGCTTGACACCTAGTCACCCTTTATGTACACATAGCTGATCCAGCTTCTTCAGAGTCAGCTCTCAGGGAGAACAGAACCTCTGACTCTCCTGTTTATATCTGTCAGCCAGGGCTCTCTGATTGGGGCTGTTAACCTGGTCCAATCAGGGATCTCATATTCTATGAGGTCCATCCGGCTGACCTTGCTACGTACATTAGGTGATGTTTTTATTGTCACTGGTGGAGCGCAAGAGCTGGAAAATTCTTCTCCTGTGACTTCCAGCAGATTTCTTTTATGAAATGGATACAGAATTGGCTGAGTCACAGGACTTAGTCATAATGGTTAATGGATATTTTTCAGGCTGGAGGAACATTTGTGGTCGAGTTTCCCAGGTTTTGGTTCTAGGACCCTGGCCTTTCCTCGTACATGTTAATGATCTGGAGGATGGTGTTCAAGGCCAGTTTCAGTATTTGTGGAAGATGCCTGGCAGCATTATAAGCTGTTAGATGACAGTGCAGAATTTCAAAAGGACATAAACAACTTGATGGTTGGCCAGATACGTGGTGGATGAAGTTCAACGCACAGAAGTATGCAGTGATGTATTTTGGTTGGAAGAATATGGGCAGACAGTATGAAATAAGGGATACGGTTCTAAACGGGGTGCAGGAGCAGATTGTCCTGGCTGTATATGTGCACAGATCATTGAAAATGACAGGACAAGTAGGAAGATCAGTTAGTAAAACATACAGTGTCCTTGGCTTTGTTAATGGTGCAAAGAGAGTACGCAAGCAAAGACATGATGTTGAACATGTATAAGATTCATGTTAAACTTCAGTTGGAGTGTTGTGTACAGGTCTGGGTGCCACATGATAGGAAGGTTGCGAACACATTGGAGAAAGTGCAGAAACAGTTTATAAGAATGGTTCTGTGGATGAGAAACTTCAGTTATGAGGATATGTTGGACAGGCTCGGGTTATTCTCCTTGGAGAGAAGAAAGCTAGGAGGAGATCCGGTGGAAGTTTTCAAACTCGTGAGGGATCTAGGTAGAATAGATAGAGAGAAACTCTTCCTGCTTGTGAAAGGATAAGTATGAGAGGGCACAAATTTAAAGTGATTTGGAACATATGCAAATGCGATGTGATGTGGGTCTAGAATACATTGCTTGGAAACATTCTGAAGGCAGCTTCAATTATGGCATTCAAGAGGGCATTGGATGATTATTTCTATTTAAGTTTGGTAAAAGGGCATGGAGAAAAGCCACAAGAATAGCACTGAGTCATGATGGAGAGCCGGTACAGACACGATGGTCTGAACGGACTTCTTACACATCAAAACAATTCTGTGGTTCTGTGAAATGTAACAAGTGGCTTCTGTGATGGATTACCATTTGCCTGCTTTATTGGTCTCTTTGCTTCTGCCAGGCGAGACTCTTCAGGATTTGAGCACGTGTTTGTCGGAGAGACCAAACGAGGGAGAGAGATCATGGGCCTGCACAACTGGGTCCAATTCTACCTGCAGGAGAAGCGCAACCATATTGATTACAAAGGCTTTGTGGCCAGGAAGGACAAGAATAAGGTGCGAGCAGCTACACTTGATGTTCTGACATTGTTGGCTAAAGAACAAATTCCTAGTTTATTCTCACTCTATTCTTTCCAATTTAGTTTTTATTGGTCCTTTGTTGGCTTCTAAAACACTGTCAATCCGTGTATTTACTCCCGTCCTTTGTTCTAACAATATCCTTAACCTCCTTAGTGACCATGGATGTATCTTTCTCTCAGAGTTTCAGTTTTCCAATGAAATGTATGTTTCTTGATCATTTTGAATTGTTTCTTTAACTTTTCCCAGTTTATTAACCAGCAAACATTTTAGTCTGTTTACCCAATAAACCTTAGCTAGCTCTCCCCTCAAGGTTTTGTTTAAGATTCTTATTTGCAATTAGAATATTTTGTTTTCCAAATTACTGTGAAATACAATTATTATGATCACTATTAACCAGTGGATCATTTACTATGATATTCCAACAACGCTGACTCATTCAAATGGCTTAAACTCCTAACTGGTGTCTCCAAAAAAATGTCTGACAAACATTTGACAAACTTATCTTTAAGATCACCTTTACCAATTTGTTTGGTCTAATCAATATGGTAATTGCTGTCCCCTGCAAATATTACGTTGCCTTTTATAAGCTGCAATAGTTTATTCTTTTAATGCTCTGTCCCACAGCTTAACTATTATTACGGAACCTATCAACTACTCCTATGAGTTGTTTTTAACCCTTGTTATTCGTAATCTCTCCCCTCTTCCACTTCTGATTTTCTGTGAATAGATCATTTCTCCTGAATGATCGTAAATTATCCTTGAATATAATGGCGTTGCCTCATTTTCCATTCTGCCTGTCCTTTCAAAATGGTGTGTACCCTGGAATATATGTTTTCCAATCTTGGTCACCTTGTAACCATGACTGTGTGGTGGTGATTGGATTTAAACCATGTATCTCTGTTCGTAACACAAGTTCATCAATCATATTGTGGACACTCTGTGGATTTGGTGATTTCAGATTTTTTTACGACTATTCCTCACATGGAGCGTTACCCTTTGCAATATTACTTTATTGGTCCACTGAGCTTGCCTTTACTTACATTGATATTGCCTCAACTTGAGTCAACAGTAAAGCAAGCTCATTTCTGTTTGCTTACCTTCATTGTTACAAAACATTTTTAAAATTATTTTTCTTGTGGACTGAAGTGGGAAATGAACTGATGTGAAGACCAAGTGCTGTGGAGAGGATGGGGAAATTTTTAACTCTTGCAGTGACTCCAGGAATAGCAGGGCTTGATTTCCAGCATGTTACCCCAGTGAGACCTAGCGCACGATTGAGTGCTGGATTTGATTCAGACTCAACTCTCTCAGCAATGCCAGCAGCGGGTGAATGAGCATGTTGAATTTTACAGTGAGGTGGTATATTATCGTGAGTTTGGGTGTATGTCTACTGCCCAGTGGGATCTAACTGATACTTATTTTTCTTTTCTTTTTGCTGGTTTATTGCAGCCTGATGAAGATGATCATGTCTTGAACCTGCAGTTTAGCTGGAAGGAGATGGTGAAACCAGTGGGCAGCTCGTTTATTGGAGTGAGCCCTGAGTTTGAGGTTGCTGTCTACACCATCTGCTTCCTCCTGTCGCAGGCCAAGGTCTCGCGGGAGCTGGTAATGGTGGATGAATACCATTTGCAAATTGTTGTGTATCGCCACGGGAAGTACATTGGAAGTTCCTACCCAGTGCTGCTCAGTAACAACAACATACCCCTGGACTGAACCTCTGATAGTCTCAGGGAACTTCAGCGTTGTCCTACAGTCTGCACAAACTTCTGCAGAATATACATCCGTCCAACAAGCAAACCGTAGTCGATGCTCAGATCATTTCTTTTTACCCTGGCTGCATATCCTAAAAGTCCTTGCGTTTTGTATAATACATCGCTGCACATTTTGCAGAGATCGCTCTTTTAGAATCCTCAATTATTGCATTCCCCAGTGAACACAATGGATTTGATGCTGCGCAAAAGGTGACAGTCTCTGAGTTAAAATTCGGGTTACTTTTTTAAAAAAAATTGTTTACCATTCAGCATAGAATCCATTTCAGAAGCTGTCCCCATAAATCAACACATTTCACACAAGATCTCTATGCAGCAGCACTAGTTTTTTAAATTTAATATGATGTTGCAGGATTTTAGTGTCAGTTTTTGTTCTGATGATGCTGCAGTCCTCAAGCTTCCAAACTCTATAAAACAGTAAAATGGTTGTAGACTCTGTGGCGTGCCAATAAAGCAGTGTCACCTGCCTACCTTGTTGTTAATTAAATCCTGCTGTGACAAACCACCACATTTAATATCTCTTAGAAAACCTACCGATCTCTCCATAACCAGTGGGCTCAGAAATGTTTGTCTTATTTGAAGTGAAACTGGTGCTTTTTAACCTTCACTACACCATGTGACCTAACAGCTGCACATTTTCAGATCAATCTGATGTGAAACTCCTGCATGATTTTAAACTGGGAGGAACACTCTCCATTCCATCATTACAGGTAAACACCCACGGCCAGCAGTTTGTATTTCTAATTGTGGAAGAGCATTTGTTTTCATAGCTTGACGTTCTTTATCTGCTTTATTCAATTTAGTCATTGATTTAAGGGTTAACCCTACATTATAATCTGTGTACTTCTCTGCTTCATAGCCCATATTAATGGAATTATCTGAGCTTGTTAGATTGAACATTTTATTAAACAAAAGTTATTTGAATTGTAAAAGTTTTTGAAAATGCAGACTTCGTTGATATTTCAGTTTGCTTTTAATAGTAACTTGCGTTTTATTTATGTTTTTAGTTTCCAGATAAAATATTTTCAACCAGACCTTGATTAGGCTTTTTCTCAGTCTCTGAGGTGCCAGAAATGTGGAAGAAACTTTTGTTTCTCATGGACCTATCTCCAAGAATTGAAGTTGGAGGGAGTTTAGATGAGAGCAGCTCAAAGACTGCCTTGGTGTTTAAGAATGGGGAGGGTTTGACTGTAGCAGATTACAGTCGATCTGGTCAGACCTTTTTAGTAACTAATGACCTCAAATGCCAACCTTCCAAGGATTACTGAGGTTTGAATCAATTTATGAAGTTTACTTTTAGATGGTTTGATGAAGACAAGAAAACTCGTGCTTAAAGATGTTTGGCATTTACCTGAAACTGGGTGTTTGGTCTTTCTCTGGCCCAAAACTTATTGGGATTTTGCAACATTACGAGCAACTTTATTCTGCAGACACCGCAGCAGGTTCTGCAACTACGTCAAAAATTTTGACGCTTCCCTAAACCAGTTTCAAAAAAGCTCACGCTTTTTACGCTTCTGAATTTTCAATTTTCATCGAATATGTTTTGCAGTTTTCGTAACTCATTGTTTGGTCATTACGGAAACTCTATTCCTTTTAAAGTTCAATATTTGTTTTTACAACGAAGCTGATTTTATGAGAATTTGCACTTTTATCCCAACCAAATCCTTAACCTGCCTGCTGTGTTCTGCAGCTTATTCTGTTTGAAGATGAGCATTAATCTGAAATACATTAAACCCTGAGCAACACAAGGGAATACTAAAATGAGTTACATGTTGGTAAACACAGTTTGCTGATTTGAAATTTCTACTCCCTCCCCCTCCAAATGTAAACAGTACTGGAATTATTTTTAATCAAGTGCTGCTTGTTAAAACCTTGCCTTAATTTCTCAAAGTTCAGCAAAACCGTGGAATACATATTTGATTAAAGTTTATTCTTTTGCAAGTAGTTATAGTTCAGTTTGTGCAATGCATGTTCACCTTTTTAATAAGCTTGAAATAAAGTTCATTATGGAGAAGTCAGTCTTGGTTTATTTTATATCAACGTAATTACTTCAAGATTACCAGGCATGAACGATCTGAAGTGGTACATTTGCCTCACATTGTTGTGGCTCAGTCCCTCAACCTGACTCAGCTCAGAGTCCAGTACAAATAATGCTGAACTGCTGACAATTATATAGACAAATGGTGCAGCCAATTTACATGCAGCACGATCCAACAACTGTGAATGTGATGACTAACCAGTTCATGTATTGTTGGTGGAATCAATTGGGAATTTTGGCCACGACATTAAGACGTTTTCCTGCTTGAATGAGTTTCTTAGTTTTCTGTCCAAAAGGATGGGCAAGCTATGTTTTGGTCTAATATCCCAGCCAAAAGAAACGGCACTTTCAACAGCACAGCACAGCGCTTACTCAGTCTTCACCCTCCAACAGTGCAGCACTTCCCCAGTGCTGGCACATGACAGTGCAACCTCCCCTCAACACTGACCATCTGAAAGTATCCCACTCCCTTTGATCTGATCCCACCCACAGTGTAGCACTCCCTCAGTTCTGACTCTCCAACAGTGTGGAACTCCCCTGCACTGTCCGTCTTACAATGGACTGCTTATTCAGTATTAATGATCCTTCACTACTGAGCCTCTGACATTGCGGTGCTCCCTCAGTGCTGACCCTCCAACAATGTGGAATTCCCTCAAAGCTGACCCTCTGATGTTGCAGTGCTTCCTCAGTGCTGACCCTGTGACAGCATGGTGCTCCCTCAGTGCTGACCCTCTGACAGTGTGGAGCTCCCTCAGTGCTGACCCTCCATGGACAGAACGTTTTCTTCTTGCATGCCATGTTTGGTTGATTTAGGAGCTGCCAATTTCAACTGATTTGATTTGATTTGTTGTTGTCACATGTCCCTAAGTACAGTGAAAAGTTTTGTTTTGTGAGCAGTATACGTAGATCATAGCAAACAAGGACATACAGATCATAGGGTGCTTTGACAGAGCAAGGTATACAAGGTTACTGCTGCACAGGAGGTGTACAAAGCAAGATCAACATTAGATTTTAAATTAGAGAGGTCCATTCAACAGTCTGATAACAGCAGGGAAGAAGCTGTTCTTGAAACTGTTGGTGCCTGCATTAAAGATTCTGTATCTTCTACTTGATGGAAGAGGTTGGAAGAGAGTATTATCGGGGTGGAAGGGTCTTTAATGATGTTGGCAGCTTTACCATATCAACAAGAAGTGTAAATGGAATTCATGGATGGGAGGTTGGCTTCCATGATGGTCTGAGCTGTGCACACAACTTTGTGTAATTTCTTATTGACCTGGGCAGAGCAGTTGCTGTACCAGGGCATTACGCACCCAGACAGAATGCTTTCTATGGTGCATCTCTAAAAGTTGGTGAATTTCCTAAACTGCCGGAGTTTTGAGATTAATCTTGATAGGGATTATGGTGTTGAAGGCAGAACTGTACTGGATGAGCAGGAGCCTGATGTAGTTATCCAGATGTTCCAGGGATGAGAGTACAGCTAGAAAAGTCCACAGTGTGCTGTGGACTTGTTTTGCTGGTAGGCAAATTGCAGGGCATCGAGACAGGCTGGGAGGCTAGACTTAATGTGGGCCATGACCAACCTCTTGAAACACTTCATGATTATGGAGGACAGAGCTAAGGGGAGGTAGTCACATGTAGAGGCACATTGTCTGTGTTTTCTTTGGTTCTGGGATGATGGTGGTCTTCTTGGAGCAGGTAGGGACTTCAGATCTTAGCACTGAGAGTTTGAAGACGTCAGTGAATACTTCTGTCAGCTGGTCAGCGCAGGATCTAAGTGCACAGCTGGGGACTCCATCTGGGCCAGTCACTTTCCTTGGGTTTACTCTCAGGCAGACTGATCTGACATCTGCATCAGTGACAGAGAGAACAGGTGCGTCGGGGCTGTCGGGGCAGGTAACACCGCGGCACTGGCATTCTGCAACTTTTCATAGACCATAGAATAGATGCCATTTGGCATGCTGTCATTCCAGCTCTCGCGGCGTGTACATTTCCACCCTCCTGTCCAGAAGGACCTTGTAGTCCAGAAATCTATCCATTTTCAGGTTATTCTCCGACTTCCTTTTGAAAGCCATGATGGGACCTGTCACTACCACATTCTTGGGCAGTTTTCTACTGGTCTTAACCACTCATTCCATAAATGTTTCTCTTCATTTCACTTGTGTTTCTTTTGCTGACCACCTCACAACGATGTCCCCTTCTTCTCAACCCTTTTCGGAGGGTCAGTACTGAGTGAGTGCCACACTATCGGAGGGTCAGTACTGAGGGAGCGCGGCACTGTCTGAGGGTCGGCACTGAGGGAGCGTCGCCTTGTCAGAGGGTCAGTACTGAGGGAGCGCGGCACTGTCTGAGGATCAGTACTGAGGGAGTGCAGCACTGTCGGAAGGTCAGTACTGAGGGAGTGCCACATTGTCGAAGGGTCAGTACTGAGGGAGAGCCACTGTCAGAAGGTCAGTACTGAACCAGTTAAGGCCTAATGACACTTGTGGGTGAATTTAATACATTCTTTGGCCTGATTTCGAAGAACAGCAGGAGTAACTTGGCCAGGTCGCTGTCAATACCGTCGTTGAAAAACCGGCCAATCTTGACTTGTTGATCGTGGGATCTTGCTGTGCATTTATTGGCAGCCTTTTTTGTTGTTTAGTCGCAGCAATGAACGTTCTTCAGAAGTGCTTCGTTTCTTGTTTAAAAAAAACACTTTGGACATTACGTGAGTTATGGGGGGATGGGTCTGGGTGGGATGCTCGGAGGGTTGTTGTGGACTTGTTGGGCCGAAGGGCCTGTTTCCACACTGTAGGGGTTCTATGATTCTGCCAATGGGAGCCATTTTTCCCTATTCATTGAGTCTAGACCCCTGACAATTTTGAGTAGATCCTTCTTCACTAATACCTAATACAACTTCACCAATTGATTCACTTAACTGGTGACAATGAAGTGCCAAGAAGGAATACAATACTCCATTTTTGGCAAGGAATAGTGTCTTACGAATACTTGACCATAACCTTCTTGCTTTTATACGCTGATTTTACTCAGGAGTTTGTAATTTCTTCAAAGATATTTTGCTGGGGAAAGCAGTGTTTTATTTGCCATTCCTTCATTGCTGATGGGTCAAAAGCAGACAATCACAGATTTGTTACAGTGCAGAAGGAGGCTATTTGGCCCATCGTGATTGTATTGGTGCTGCAAAAGTATAATTTGCCGAGTGCCATTCTCACACCTTCTCCCACCTGACCCTGCACATTCTTCATCTGCTGACACTAATCTCATTCTGTTTTGAAAGGCTGGAGTGAAGCTGCTACCACCACACTCTCAGACGATGCATTCCCGATCCTAATCACTCATGGTACAAAAAGGATTTTCCTTGCATAATTTTTGCTTCTTTTACTAATCACTTTAAATCCGTGTTTTCCTGATCCTGAGTGGAGAGCGTTTCTCCCTATCCACTCTGTCCAGACTCCTAATGATGTTGAAAATTTGATTTGGTCAGATCACCTCTTCACCTTCTTTTGTTGGGAAAATCATCCCAACTTCTCCAGTTCTATCTTCAGACTTGAAGCTCCTATCCTTGGAACCATTCTCTTGAACTATTTCTGCGCTCTCTGCCAATGCTCTCCTTCCCAAAGTGTGGTTCCCAGAACTGGGCACAACCCTCCAGCTGAGGCAGAATTATGGTCAAATTCAACGTAACTTCCTTGTTTGTGTTCTCTTTGCTCCTATTCACAATTTTAAAAAGAAGGCACAAAATTTATGGCCGCTTGTTCCTGGCTAGCATAATGATAAAAACAAAGAAAGTGCTACAGCTGCAAAACTGCAAAGGAGAATCTGTTAGTGTTGTGATGGAGGATGTCATCAGAGCATCCAGGTTTCACTTTCTGACAATTTCTTCAACCCAATTTTAAAAGATTGAAGTCCTGATAATGAGATAGGAGGGGACTGTGGGGGAAAAGACCAGGGTGTGTAATAATGAGAAGAGTGATGAATGATTTGAAGTGAGCAATTCTAATTTATCAGATCCTTCAGCAGCAGTAGCAGCTTTATTGTGATGCCAGGCCAGGGAGTTCACGCTCAGAGCAGCCGGTGGGCGGGTAAAAGGGTCGGAACCTTTCAGCGGCTCCGCGGAGTTCCGCCCGGACACCTTTCTTTCTAGGAGGCGGGTTCCGTCCGGACGGAGGTTGGCGGCGGACCACGAGGTGGACATGGAGACGCTAGCGGCTGAGTTCGGGGATTTGGATCCGGAATCGTTGGCGGCACCGGTCCGGGAGGTGGAGGTGAGGCAGGAGCGGAGAGGGGGAGATTAAACAGGGAGAGGTTATGGGACGTGGGTGGGGGCCAGCGTTAAGGTCTCACTTGTTGCAAAGGTAGCGTCCCTACCTCTGACCCAGGAGGCCCGTGTTCAGCTCCCAAAGTGTGTAACAGCATCTCTGAACAGGTTGGTTAGAAAATATCTAGAAAGCTGTGTAGAGGGTGTGGAGGACATTTAGAGAGATGATGCTAGAAATTTGTGTGAATTCACATCAGGAACGGAGTGATAGTCTGGGCTTTTTTTTTAGACTGGATAGCGATTTATTGGGGTCCTTTTAACTTTATGAAATATCTTGATGAAGTAGATGTAGAGAGAATGTTTCATCTCGTGGGGAAGAGTGTAACCAGCAGCCTTCGATATAAGGTAGTCACCAAAAATGCATTAGGAGATTCAGAAGATGGGAACAGAAGAATGAGGCGCAGGAGTAAGTTATTCATCAGCCACACCCCCAGCCCTCCCAAAAAATTCTGTGCGGCATTCAAAAAGTTCATGACTTGACTGTACCCCCCTCAACTCCCTTCCTGTCTGTCCCACATTGCACTGGACTCTATGGTCAATGGGAAATCTGTCTGACTCAGCCTTAAGTACATTCAAAGATCCTCTGCTCTCTGGAGGATAATTCCCCTGATTAATAACCCTGTGTTTGTGTGGTGGTGGGTGGTCAAACTTCTCATCACTCTCTTAAGTGGGAGACTTCTAATCTTTAACTGTGACCCCCTCATTCTAGATTCCCACATGAGGAGAAATATCCTCGCAGCATCTATCCAGACAGGAACCCTCAGAATTTTATTTGCTGTAATAAGTTCTGCCTCTCATTGTTCCAGACTCTGGATATAGATTTAAACAAACATGAAAGGAAAATATGACAAAGCTCCTCATTTAGAGAGAGTGGTGAAAAAATGGAACTGGAGACTGCGGGGTGAGGTAAAACAAATGGTATAGATGTATTTATGGGGAAGCTAAATAAACATGAGCAAAAGGAATTAAGGGGGTTATGATAGCAGATTTAGATGAGAAGAGTTAGGAGGAGGCTTGATAATAGCAAACATGCTGATATTTGGTTGTGCTAAACAGCTTGTTGTGTTATGCATTCAGTGTAAAAATACTGATGTTTGTTTTCTGCTTTTCTAATAGGAAAAATGGAAGCTTCTTCCTGCTTTTCTGAAGGTAGCAGTTTTTCTCGTTTTCATGTTTTGGTGAGGAGAATGATAGCACTTGAAATGTTTAATTTGTTCTGTGAAGCTTATGACAATGAGCAGCTCTGCATTCAGCCTACAGATGGTGATAGGTCAAACTTGCAATACAAATTGGTGTGTTGCAGAGTTGCTTTCGGAGTTCAGTGGCAAATGTAACTGGGCTGGTATTTGGAGGAAGGGAGTTGAGCAAACTGTGACCTCTTTGTCCTGCTTAAATGGAGATTCATCAGAATGCTATTGGCTGAAAGTTGAGAGGATTGCTTGAATATGCTTGTATTCCTATGAGTTTGGAAGATGAGGGATGATCTGATCAAGGTGTTTAAAATGAGTTTGGCAGAGAGAATCCATTCTTCCAATGGAGGCATAACCATCAGAATTAGCTTGGCCATTGAGAAGTGGTCATGAACATGAAAAGACCGTGTCTGTTTAATTTGGTGCTGTTAAAACTGTGAACTGAAATGAGAATCACTTTAAAATCACTGCTTCAAAGGATTTGTGCATGTTGTGGAAAGCAAGTGACCTCACATTTATGGCAAGCAGCGTAAATAGCTCTTTTGAACAAGTAGTAATTGAAGTGATTGCAGATGAATTACTGAGAGGTTCTGTGTACAGATTCATCTGGGTGTCAACAAGAATTTGCTTAGTCTATGGACTAATGACCAGTTATCGATCACAAAAGCCTTTTGTTTGCCAACACTGATTAGTTCTAAGGTAACTGAATAGCTTGAGGCTGGGAACAAGATAGAGAGAAATGTTCTGATCTCAATTGGCTCAGGGGCTGTCTCTCTGTTCTCTGCAGTCAAAACCCATTTTAAACTTGGAAAAAAAAATTGGTTCATCTTTTCATCAGCGGTTGTCTTAAGCTGTGACTTTTAACTGATGTGTCGGAAACCTTTCATAAGTGAAACAGCCACTTTGTCTCTTACAAACTGTTGGAAGTATCCAGAGATAGGCAACTGAACAGTATCATTCTGAACAACATAAAGATCATCTCAGTAACCTATGAATAAATGCCTGAACTGGCTTCCAGCTTTCCTGCACTCTTAATCTATTTTTCCTGCCTGTCTGTCTGAGGGGAAGTTTTAAATTGTAGTGTTATAATGCAATCGTTATAACTGCCTGTAGTTAGAGTCTAATTACTTGTAATAAATGGTAATTCTTGTTATATAGAGAAACCTTGTCTGTGCTTTCTATCCACCTGAGTCTGAAAAGAAGGTAGATTGAGGAATTTCAAAATCATTAACTTTTGTGACTTGTGTTATGCCAATGAGCTGTGACAAAATGGCAGTGGAAATCTGGAACTCCCTTTTCCTCCCCCCTCCCCAAATAAATCTTGAGACGGATCCCGTGTGTTACTGAGTGATTTTCAAGGTTGAGATTAATTGAAGTTTGTTGTGAGAATGTGGAACAAAGCCAGGTCAGTGAAGTTAACATGCACATCAGTCATGATCTAATAGAAAAGGCTTTCTGGGCCAAATGGCCTTCTGTTCCTAATGTCCCAGTGTAACCTTACTTCTCTTTTTTTAAAAAAACAAATTTTCTATTTGTCTGATGAGTTGTGGTGCAGGTCCACAGCGCAAGAGGAAGCCATTCAGTGCATTGTACTTGCGCTAGTTCTCTACATGGACCTGCCTGCTCCCTTCTCGGGCTTTTTCCTGTATCTTTCTGTAATCCTTATCCAGTTCCCTTTCTAAACGATGTAGTCTGTGCCTGAACAGTCCCTTGTGGCAATTCATTTTAAGTTCTAATAACTCTTCCACTTTGCTTTGGAAACTTTCTGCCTATGTTGACCCACTTTGTGTGCTTGTACTTTCTTCTACCCTGAAGGCTGCTTGATTTACTATTTTAATTACTTCATGGATTTCTGTGATGAATGAGTGTTATATACATTTCTTTGTTCTTTGCAGGTCAAAGGCCTGGTGAAGCAGCACATTGACTCGTTCAACTACTTCATAAATGTCGAGGTAGGAATGTCAGTGATGCTCAGTAGTTTAATTCTGCCCTTCTGCCTCATACTGTGCCATTTGTTCTGTTCATTGTCTGGTCTGCTTTCTCCGTAGATTAAGAAGATTATGAAAGCCAACGAGAAGGTGACCAGTGATGCTGATCCTATGTGGTATTTAAAGTAAGTGCCAAGGACTGTTTTTTTTTTTTTTTCTTTCTTTCCTCCAAGGACAGTGATTTCTATTTGTATAATGTGTAGTTAAAGGCCAGCTGTATTGCTGTGTGTGGGGGATCATGTTTTGCAGACAGGGTGAGGGTAGCTGATTTACTTTGTAGGTTGTATTGAATTAGATTTTGTTGACATGCTGAAAGATTCTATCAGAATTATTACAGGGAGGAAAGAAGGCTGTTCAGCCCATCATGTATTCACCAGTCCTCCCACTGATCATCTCACTCGGTGCCATTGTCTTACCATCTCCCTGTAACCCATGTACATTGTTTCTTATCAAATTACCCTCTAGTTGACCCCTTGAACCTGCCTCCTCCACATTCTCAGGCATTGCAATCCTGACACGAGCAACTGCATGAAATAGCTTTTCCTTGTATCTCTCTTACTACCTTTACAAATTACTTGAAATGTAAGATCTCTCATTCTTGATCCTTTCACAAGTCAGAACATTTTCTTCTTACAAATCCATAAGACAGGAGCAGAAGTTGGTCATTGGATCCATTGAGTCTGCTGTGCCCTTCAGTGATGTGATTGTGATCTGATGACCCTCAATTCCATTTTCCTGCCTTAACCCCGTAATCCTTAATTCCCCTTTCTGTTAGAAATATTTCTATTTCAGCCTTGAATAGAGTAAATGATGCACCTAGCCTGTACATCCCTGGACACTATGGGGCAATTTACCATGCCACTCCACCTAACCGGCGCATCTTTGGACTGTGGGAAGAAACCGGAGCACCAGTTGGAAACCCATACAAAGATGGGGAGAAAGTGTAAACTCCACACTGTCACCCACGGCTGGACTTAAAGCTTGGTTCCTGGCGCTGTGACGCCAACCACTTGTCACCGAGCTGACTACTGCAATCAGTCTTCATGACTGAATTTCCTCATCCTTAGAATTTCTCATAAATCTCTTCTGCACTTTCCCCAGTGCCTTCTCATCATTTTATTTGAGTTTGTATTCCAGATCTACTTCTCTCAAGATCTACCCCCATCTGCCTTAAATCCTTCTCAGCAATGTGTTTGGTTTTATAAGCTTGCTCCCAGATCTCTGGATTACTGATCCAGTAACAGAACCGCTGTACTACCATATCCTTTGGTTAGTTTCAATCAGTTTATCATTGCCCTGCTATGCTTTTCCCCCACAGTCTTGTGTCAGCAGTTTCTCAATGGGTAACATTGTCACCTCTGAGTTGGATGGTTGTGGGTTCAAGTCCCACACTGGACATTGGGTGCAACATTCAGGCTGTCATGTGCAGTGCTGTACTATCAGAGATCCCGTCTTTCATTCGAGCCATTAAACCCAAATCTTATCTGCTGTCTAAGGTTAATGGAAAAGATTGCACCTCACTTTTTAGAGCTAGAGTAGGGGAGTTCTCCTTGCGAGCTGCTCCTGCAGAGAGTCAACAAGAACTCACTAATCTGAATGACCTCTTGTTGTGCTGTAACCGTTCTATGGTTCAAATCAACAAGAAATTAATATAAACAAAAATATCGCAAGCATTGAACAGACCAGGCAGAGTTAAAAACAGCACTTCTCACTGCGGCTAAATTGAATGCACTCTGATTTCACAGCAATAGCTGGCCTCCCCTTTCTGTTCTTTCATGGAATGTGAGCGTCAAGACAAAGCCAGCATTTGTTGCTCATCTTTAATTGCCCTTGAACAGAATGGTTTGCTGCGGCCACTTCAGAGAGCATTTAAAACTCAATCACACGGTTGTGATAAATAAGAACAGAGTGCTGGAAAAGCTCAAAGTCTGGCAGCATCTGTGGAGAGAGAAAAAGTTAACATTTTGAGTCTGATATGACTCCTCTTCAGGATTGTTGTTGTGGGTCTGGAGTCATGTGTAAGCTGAACCAGGTAATGGTGGGAGATTTCTTTCCCGAAAGGACATGAATGAAACCATTTTTTTTTTTTAGTTTTGACAAAAATTAATAGTAATTCCATAGTCACCATAATTGAGGCTAGCTTTTTGTTCCAGACTTGCTAATTTAACTTAAATTCCACCAGCTGCTGTGGTGGGATTTAAATTCCGCATTAGCCAGGGACTTTGGATTACTAGTCCAATGACTCCATCAGCTCCTGCTTAAAAGAAATATGAAACCCGTTGCTGAAAAGAACTGTTGACCAGGAAGCCATCATGAAGGAGCTGAATACTTGGGAATTATGAGAGACATTGAGCCAGCTGCGTGTGCAGGATGTGTCCCAACTATCATTAAGTTGCACAAAGTAGACAATTTGCCTCTCCTTGCTTCTCTTTGTACCCCTACTACCCCTTATTTTACATTCTCCCCCCCCCCCCCCCAAAACATTGCTCCTGGGGCAATCATTTCACACCCTCCCATTGTTGAAAAGCTCAGCGGGCTCCAGTTTAAGAAGCAGTTTGTTCTACTCGAGAAAAGAGATATTTCTGCTGGACATTTTAGAATGTGCAAGTTAATAAGGATGGACTGTTGTAACATTTCAAGTGAGGTTTTTCAGTATAGAGTCATTCATTTAGTGAGTTTTGCCACTTGTCCCTCAGTGTTTTCAAATAATATCGCGTAAGGATATTTTCTTATTGCCTTTTACAGGACTGTATTAATCATTACATGTTGACATAAAATTGGATTTATGTAATGACCCTCACTACTTCACTACCACAACACTTTATGGTCTAATAAGAGTACTTCAAGAATATTTCATTGGCTGTAAAACACCGAGTTGTCTGATGGTTGTGAAAAGCACCTTATAAATGCATGTCTTAAGTACCTTTTGAAATGTCACTGGTGTCAAAATTGGGGCAGTCAGTTTGTGTTCCATAAGCTCCTGTAACAGCAATTATATAACTTGTTCAGGTAATCCATGGTGGACACACAATAACTCCCATTGTCTTCAGGATAGTGCCACAAGACCTTTTGCATCCACTTGAGATGACAGAATAGGCTTGTCACATTAGTTTAGATTTATTACTGGTATGTTTCTTTTGAAGAATATGTTTGTTGCAGATACCTGAACATTTATGTTGGCGTGCCAGATGTTGAAGAAAGTTTCAACGTAACCAGACCTGTTGCTCCACATGAGGTACTCTGCAAAATTCTTCTCAATGAGAATGTTGTGATTTCTTATTGTTTATACTGTAGGAGTTCTTGTGGTGTAATGGGTAATGTCCCTACCTCTGGATTAACAGCTCTATGTTCAAGTCCCACTCCAGTACTTGATGGTTAGGGAAGGAACATTCGTGAAGCTATTCATTAGGTTGATAATCAGCCTACAATCCTACTGCTGCTTCCGAACTCTTCTTCAAAGGGGGAGAAGACGTTTATGTGTGAAAATATGCCCAGCCCAGGCTGATTTGTAATATTATACGAAATCCAGCACCTGTATTGAGAATTTTACTGAAATCTATATCAATTAAATCATACAGTTACCTCTCAAGTGGTCAGCTATAGTTTGTTCAGGAGTCTTTGACTGAGATCTTGCTTGGTTCACTGAGACTTGTCCTGTCAATAAGTATTTTCCCTGAGCAGCTCCCGTCGACAAGTAATCTGATGTCATTCTTTCCTGAGCATTGCTGTATGGGACCATTTTTTAGGAATTTAAACAGAAAATACAATTTTTGAAAGCACTCAAACACAGTCCTCTTTTCAATGTAGATTGTTTAGTTGGGTGCTTGATTTTACTGATTAATATATTCCCAAGTTGTCTTCCATCAGCTTAGCCACAGGAGATATTCTTCCTGTCTCCCTATAATTATCTGTTAGTCAACCTCCAATGATTTTGACAGTTTGCTGTGTGTGACCATTCTGTTCAGTTCAGCAGTGTCCCCACAATTAACAAATGTTGATATAATTAGCAATTATCACACAAATTGGTTTCTTCATTTCAGGGACTGCTTTGATTTGTAGTCAGTTGTTAACTGTTTTCTTAAAACAAATAAATGAGTAATTGATGTCTATTTGTAATTCTATGTTCAGTGTCGCCTGAGAGATATGACGTACTCTGCCCCAATTACAGTGGACATTGAATACACTAGAGGAAGCCAGCGAATAATACGTAATGCATTACCCATTGGCAGGTAGTAAGCAAATCAACCAAAAGCTTCATTTTTCTTTTATTCTTTATGTCCTGTCTAATATTTAATCTTTTTTCTCTCCCAGGATGCCTATAATGCTGCGTAGCTCTAATTGTGTGCTTACTGGGAAGACTCCTGCAGAATTTGCAAAACTGAATGAATGTCCTCTGGACCCGGGTAATTAATGATTACCTGTATAACTGGATCTTTTACTCGAGGTTTTGGAACTCTGTGAATCCCATTCATTGTAATGTCTAGGTTCCCGGGGCTTTAGAAGAAATAGAAGTGATCAGATTGAGGCATATGAATTTCTTAAAGAGATGACAGGCTACAAGCTGAGGGACTAGGAAATCTCAGATTAAGGGGTCAACTGTTTGAGGCTGAAATGAGAAATTTTTGTCCTTTAACAGGTTGTGAACTTTTGGAATACTGTACCTTAGAACTATGCATGCTGTTGTTGAGTATATTCCGGACAGAGGTCAGTAGATTTTTTTTGGCTCTAAGGGAAGTGTGGAGTGTGTGGCAAAGAGGAGTAGGGTAGAAGATTAGCCATGCTTGGTTAATGTTGCCTGCCTAGCAATTCAGTACAGATGTCCTTGGCTTCATATTGAGTCATCATGTGGGAGGGCAGGGATATTTTGCAGACCCTGTGTAAACTGGAGTACTGTATTCAATGCTGGACATCATATTTTAAGAATATTAAGGCTTTGGAGATAATGAATGGAAATTTACCAAGGATGATGTTTTCAATTATGAGGAAAACCTGAAAGATGTCATTATTTTCTTTGAGCAGAGAATGTTAAAAGATTTTATAAAGATGTTCAGAATCATGAACAAATATGAAGGTTTCCTTTATGCTGTAAATAGTTATAATCTGGAATGCAGTGCTTGAAAAGCTGGTGGAAATATGGCCTTAATGCATTTAAGATGTTGGAGTCAGATGTAAGCCACTTGACCCATTGAGGCTGTACCACCAGTCAATAAGGTCACAGCTGACCTGATAAGCCTTAACTCCACTTTCCTGCCTTTTCCCTATAACTTTGGTTCCCTTACTGATTAAAAATGTGTCCATTTCAGACCTCAATGTGCTTAATGACTAAGCCTCCAGCCCTCTATGGTAAAGAATTTCATGGATTCGCTACCCTCAGAAGAAATTCCTCCATGTCTCTGTTTTAAATGGATGACTCCTTACTCTGACATTACTATGTTATCTAGTCCCAGACTCTCCAACAAAGAGGAAACATCTACCCTATCCATCCCAGTAAGAATCTTCTGTATATTTCAATAAGATCATCTGTCATTTGTCTAAGCTCCAATAATTACAGGCCCAACCTATTCAACCCCTCCACATAGGAATATCTCTCCATATCTGGAATCAATCTCATGAACCTTCTCTGGCTTGCCTCCTTCTTTAGCAACCTTCAGAATAGTTTGATAGATACTTGAATATTTTGCAGGGCAGTTGGAAACAGCAAGGGCAGTTAGGGATGGGCACCAGATGCTGGCCAGCAATGCCCACAAACCACGAGTGAATTTAAAAGAAAAGGCTAACTGAATAGCTCTAACAAAAATCTGAGACAGGCACAAGTTCAAGTGGCTGACCCCAACAGTCATTTCTAATGTTCCTGTATCTCAGTCGGTAATTGCTTAATCCCTGAAATTCAAAAATTCTTCTGTGTTTGTGTTTCTGTGTTTAAAAAGGAGTGGAAACTGTTCATTTCTATCAAATTTCATCAGCCCATAATATATATACAGCAACAGCTCGCATTTCTTTAATGCCCTTTACCTGGAAAAATGTCTTGAGGCCTTTATAGAGATGAAAAAAAGATCTAAAAGAAAGTGATGGTAGCACTGGTGATCAAATACTTGGACTGGTGGGTTTTGAGGAGGAGAAGGTTAGAGATTGTAGATTGAATAATTATGGACGTGGGGAGAGAAAAATTGTCAGTAATGTGCTAGATCCATGGTTGATTGCGAAAGTACAGAAGATCCAAAGAAGAACAGAGATAATATGCACAGATATGGAAGTGATAAGGGACTGAAGGGAGTTTCAGTACACGTGAATAAAGTGTTTGCTTTTGTTACCTCAGAAATACCAATCAACAGAAAACCAGCACTTGCTCTGACACATTTTTCAGAATTGTGCAAAACTCTTTTCATGTAATTGTGAAATGCAATCATGGAGGCTAATTGTGTTAATAAACTGGATCAGCAAATTGTTTTGGCTTGTCTAGGCCAAGATGGCATAGTAATATCCCAGACGCAGAATGAGTGGTCAGTCAGTCTCCTCTTGGTTCTGTTGGTTAAGGGTGCAGTGTTTACCCATAAACTGAGAGGATGCCCCACACTTAAAGACTGTAAGAATTAAAGACTATGACTTTGCTGTATTTTCGTGGACTGAAAAGGGAACAGATTGTCTTAAAAAACCAAGCCAAGGATTACACTTTTTTACAAGCAAGTTACCTGACTCATTGCAAGTGCTGTTTGCACAGCTGTTGTGTAAGCAATTGAAGCCTCTTTTAAAAGGAGCTGCGTCCGGGGGTGGGTGGTGGCGGGGAGCTATGTATGAATGGAGCTTTGGCTGGCAACAAAAAGCTGATTGGCATGTGTATTAGTGACCAGTTATTGTTGGCAAAGGCCTTCTACCTGTCAACAATTGTTATTGACTCCCAGCTAACTGAACAACTTGGGCGTGTGAATGTTTGAGGGAGAAGCTGTCAGACCTCTGAAGGGAAGGAGCTGCTTTTGCTCTGCAGTTAAAATGCACCTCAAGCCTGAAGAAAGCTAGTTTAGTTTCCCTCATCAGCTATGACTTTTAATTGGCAAGTCAAAGACCTTCATAAGTGTGAATCAGTCATCCTGTGCCTCAAGCAAGCAAGAGAAGTAAGATCGAGAAGCAGCACTCTAATCAGCACAAAAATCATCTTGGCAAACCCTGTGGACAGGGATCATCGAACTGCTTCCCCAGTCTTTTTTCCCCCAATGCATAACACCTATTTTCTCCCTGTCTGTCTGTCTGTGAAGTTGGAATTTTAAAACTAGTAGTTACCTGTCGACAATTCATTGTCTGTAGTTAGATTCTAATATTTTTGTAATAAACAGTAGCTCTTGTTAGGTACAAAAAGCTGACTGTACTTTATATCAACCAGGGTCTAAAAGACTGGCAAATTAGAAAATTATGCAAAATTTGCAAAATCTTTAACTTTTATGAAGACACTGGTAATAGTGGAACTTGATTTCAAGCATGCTACCGCAGTGAGGCATAACAGTAGGTACTAAATACACTGATAAATAAAAGATATAGCTTTGGAGATGATTTTGTAATGGTACCTTATTAGAATAATTTCCCATGCAGTATGAAATCGTAATTAAACCTTTACTGTCTCTTGTAGGTGGCTATTTCATTGTTAAAGGTGTTGAAAAAGTAATTCTTATCCAGGAACAGCTTTCAAAAAACAGAATAATTGTGGATGCAGACAGAAAAGGAACTGTTGGTGCCTCTGTGACCAGGTACTGCATTCCATAATCTGATTGAAATTATTAATATAGAATTCAGAGCCACATTCACTGATAAATGCTCACTAAATCTTGAGTCTTTGAAACTGGGATCTTGACAATTTACAGAATTCCAGAATCAATTCTTTAGAAATGTCAATGCTTACATTTGAGCACATTTACTTTGTGTGCATTATTAGAACTGTTGATACCATGTATTTACTTGACCATTTTTAATATAGTCTAACCATTCTTGTATTGGTTTTAAAGCTTCAACCATGCACATTGATGTAATTTCTACAATAGTTCAGCAACATTTAAACATGCAAGCTTGTTTGATATGAGATCGTGAAACTGAAGACTATATATAAACTGAATTGGAGACAGTTTTGCAGCACAAAGCAAATATTCTTTCAAATTAGTTACTCCATTTTCCATAATTTATTATCGCTATTAACCTCCCTGATTAGTTTTATAGTTATACCCTTCGATTTAAAAACTCCAGCATTTTACAACTTAAGAAAACTTGTTTAGAATAAATAAAATATCATAGTTTAAGGAAAACAAGCTAATCTAAACCAGCAGTGAAAATGATTTAGAAAAAAACATTTTTGTGTTTTTTGATCAAGCTTGAACTTCTTCCTCATTACGCCTTCACCCATATCACCAGTTGGTTGTTTTTTGCACGTGCAAGGGAAGTTCTGTGAACAGGTTAGAATTTTGACTAATAGGTACGTGTTGATGTATCATAAATGTTTAATTACAGCTAGACCCTATTTATTTGTAATAAATAGCAATTTCTATTAACACAGAAACCTGGTCCAAGCTTTCTCACAACCTCTGTCCTAAAGACAGTTAAATTGAGGAATTCTGTGTACTTTGTAAAATCTTTAATGTTTGTGGTGGTTCTAAGAATAGTTGGACTTGATTTCCAGTGCACTGCACTTGTGAGGTTAACAGATGGGAACATGGAATCCAGGAAATAAATGGATCGGCTCTGATTTTATTGAATGGCAGAGCAGGTCTGAAGAGCAGCTGGCCTACTTCTCCCACATTGTCTGTTTGTACAGGAAGAGTGCTGCAAGGCATGCTTTGGCGCTGAGTTAGTGGGAGACTTATTTCGCATTTGAGCAAAATTTGACCCGGGAATGTTTGATACTTGATGCTAATTTTCCAAACAGAAGGCATTTCATTTCCCTTTGGCTAACACCCTGTAACTCAATCACCACAGTAATTTAAAATAATATCATTAGGGTTTGAAGTCAGTCATGTATATGCTGAGATGGTTTTGTCTTTTGGGCACCCAATGTGGGTTTGGTTGTTCTAAATGCAATGATGCATTAACCTGAACTCCAGTGTGTAGTTTGAACACACATTGAAGGAGAACATCTTTAAGATGAAATAGATTTTGGGCTGCGTTTGTTTCAATAAAGTTAGAATTGAGTCATGTAATTACATTTGGAAGTCTTGCACCTTTTTAATTCAAATATATAACTTTTAATCATTTAGTCAGAATGATGGAATGTGTGGACTCTTTAAGAGAACTATCATCTTGAATAGATACAGTACCTAGACGAGGTAAAAGTAAGGGTGATGGTGGACTCTCAGCTGACATTTTACATCTGTTGTATGACAGAATGCTGAGCTGTAAATGAAAATGTTAGTACCAATTGTTGACCAACCAAGTATAGTTCATTATTGTGTAGCCTTCATTTATTCTGCTAGTTTGCATATCACCTAATGATTAGTAACAAAACTCTGCTCAATTTGCAGCTCTACTCATGAGAAGAAAAGTAGAACAAACCTAGTTGTGAAGCAAGGGAGATACTACCTGCGACACAATACTCTGTCAGAGGACATCCCTATTGCAATAATATTCAAGGTAATGATTTAAAAGTTTGCTCTGCTGTCACCATTTGTGATTTTTTTGAGCTCATATTTTTGTATTAGTGAAAATAGCCAAATGTAAGTTTTTTGTCTTCATGAAAAGCCCAATGCGTTTGGAAATAAAACAGCTGAAGTTTGAATTCACACATGTGGATCAATTCACTCTTCATCAACCAGTTCGCTATGTATTTGATCTTTAGATCCTGACCTCATTAAATCTCAACCTTATCCAGATCATTTACTGGGAACTCCATTTCTCGTTGGTTGAATAAATGTTGGAGGAGTGATTTGAACTTTATCTGCTCAAATTTGTTTGATCGAAACAAAGATAAGCTACAAATACATGATGGGCCAGTTGTGAGAAGATCATCTGTATTCCAAGTGAAACCGGCTGCAGGGGCTGAATGTTGCTCCACTGTACTTTACATGTATGGTGAAGGGATCTTGGCAAAACAACTTTTCTCTTTACAAGTACGGACTGATATGTTGTGTCTTTCTCATGGTTCTCTCTTTTCATTTGTTTGAAACATTGAGTTGAAGTGTGCTGGGTAATGATTGAAAAGTTCAGGTTGTGAATAATGCTATGGCTTATGTGTGCACCCTGTCAAAAGGTGTCCAGGCAAATAAGGAATTGTGCAGGAAGTGAACGTGTGATTTTATACCTGCCTGTCTCCGAGAATTCAGAATTCAGAACTCGGATTCAGGTAAAGCCATTTAGACGTGTGAGCCTGTTCCATCATTCCCTGCAATCGTGGCTGACTTGTGGCTTAACTCCATTGATGGAGAGGTGATGGCCTTTCGGTATTATCATGTGAATATTGATCTAGAGACGTGGGTAATGTTCTGGGCACCTGGGTTCGAATCCTGCCGTGGCAGATGATAGAATTTGAATTCAATAAAAGTGTGGAATTAAATGGTGACCATTTAATTGTCAGGGAAAACTACTGTCCTTTGGGGAAGGAAACTGCCATCCTTAACTAGTCTGGCTTACAAGTGACTGTAAACCCGCAGCAATGTGATTGACTATAAATTGCATTTTGGGCAGTTAGGCTGGATAATGAATGCTGGCCCAGCCAGCGACACCCACATCCTGTCCAAAAAAAACCTGCCTTGAATCACTGTCCTACTTTGTCTAGTTAAAATACGCTTGACAAATCTACTGGAATTTTTCAAATACCTAACCAGTGCAGTTGATAAAGAGTAGCCAGCAATTTACTTGAACTTCTAGCTTTTGATCAGGTCCCACATAAGAGATTAGCATGTGTTTGGTGGTAATGTACTGACATGGATGGAGATTTGGTTGGTAGATAGACGGCAAAGAATAGAAATAAACAGGTCCTTTTCCAATTGGCAGCCACTGACTTGTGGGGTGCTTCAAGGGTCAATGTTTGGACCCTAGCTAATAATATGTATTAATCATTTAGATGAGGGAACTAAATATGTAGTGATTGGAACCAGGTAGACCTCATTGACTCTGAATTTGACCCAGGTTAATGACCATAAATGGGAAAGCCCTGGCTGACCAATATAAACAGGAGATGTAGAATCTCCTCAGTTCAGGGAACTGACTCCGAGCTGGCTGGCCACAACCAGTGTACTGTGCACAAGTAAATAAAGGGTGACTTGGTGGTGGGATACTGGCCTCTGCAATTATTTCAGTGCGGACGGGAGAAAACTACGTGCCTGAAGGACATTCGCTTGCAACAGTCATCTTGGAGTCGAGGTAAGCATTTCTGGCGTCATGCCTTTATTTGGGAAGCTTGACTCATTTATTCTGCTGTCAAAGACTGGGCCCGGTATGTGGAAAGAATGTGCTACCTTTTCCAGGCAAGTGACATTGGGGCAGATAAAAAGCAACGAGTAATCATTGTGACTGCTTGTGGACCTGCAGCATTTTCGGTTATAAGGGGCTTAACTTTTCCAGAGGCACCAGACACTAAACCTTGCAAGAGTTGATGGAGCTAGTTAAGGAATATTACAACCCCAAACCTCTACTCTAATTCCAAGATGCTAACAGTCTTATTCATCTCTGAGAGAACCGGGGGAATCGGAATTGGAATTGTTGACAAGGTTAAGATGACTGGTAGAGGCATGTGATTTTGGATTAACCCTGAATGAGACGCTGAGAGACCATTTGGTGTGTGGGATTAGTGAGTAACCATGCAGAAGTGCCTACGAGCTGAAGCCCAGCTGGACTTCAAACAGGCACCGCAGCTGGCCTTATCATTAGAAAATGCGGCAAGTGGAGCGTGGAAATTACAGGGTATCCCAATGGAAGTGGACATCCTCACCTGTCTGACTGAGCTTGGTGAACACCACTTGTGTAGGCAATCACAGAGCCTCACGCAGGGCATATCCTGAGCAGGGGGACCCTAGGCCAGCTAACAGCAGAACCCCACGACAAAGCCGAGCCTTGGCTGATTGGCTGAGAAGTTCTTCAGGATCTGGGCCAGCAAACCATTGTATTTGCTGCTGGTATGCGAACTCGAGACAGCAAAGGAATCCTACAAGGCCTGACCTGAGTAAGAAAACTTGTAAGCTGGTACCCAGGAGAGTGCACACTCCTGGAAAGTTCCCCTCCATGTGAATCGGAACAATTAAATTGCTTAGTGACGTCCAAATCAGAACCAACTAAAATGAATGTTTGGTTAAATGGTCACCCAGTTCCCATGGAGGTCGATACCAGTGCAGCTGTGTCTATAGTTGCAGAATACAAGCATGGGGCTGGATGAACACAGGTCGAGCAGGAAAACTTGACGTTTCGGGCCTAAACCCTTCATCAGCATCTGCAGTACCTTTTATCTCTATAGTTGCAGAAGCTGTCTTTAACAAGATTCGCTCGGGTCTCCAAACCTTAAGTTTGCACAAGACCTCAGCCAGACTGAGAACATACACTGGGGAACCATTGCTGGTTAACGGTATGACTGTGGTTCCGGTCTCCTATGAGAAGCAGTTGGTGCTGTTCCCACTGGTGTTAGTAAAAGGCTCGGGCCCAAGCCTATTGGGGCGGAATTGGTTGAGAAAGATTCACCTGGATTGGCTCAGCACTTTTTGACTAGAAGGTGGCTGCCTCAGTGAAGTCCTCGTGAAATTCCCTGGAGTTTTGCAGGAAGAGCTTGCAACTGTCAAAGGGGCCAAAGCCACTTGACATGTTGACCAGGAAGCATTTCCATGACTTTGCAAAGCCCACCCAGTGTCATATGCTTTGTGGGCAAAAGTAGAGGCAGAAATCAGGAGGCTGGGGAGTGAAGGAATCATCAAACCAGTGTGTTTGCAGAATGGGCAGCACCAGTCTATGATTCTATACCAGTCATACCAATTGTGAAGCCTGATGGCTCAGTTTGCCTTTGTGGGGATTTTAAGCAAACAATAAATCGCTTCTCACAGCTGGATAAATACCCAGTCCCTTGCATAGAGGACTTGTATGCAAAATTGGGGGGTGGGAGGGGTTCAGTCTTGTACGAAACTGGACATGAGCTGCACCTACTTGCAATTGCGATTGGATGAGGAGTCCTAGGAGTACACTACAATTAATACCCATAAGGGTTTATACTAATAGACAAGACTGTCATTTGGGGTATCAGCAGACCATGGAGAGCATTTTACAAGGACTACCCCAGGTTGCCATTTATCTGGATGACGTACTAATAACGGAAGACCAATAAAGAGCACTTGGAGAACTTGGACATAGTGCTTAAACGTTTCTCCCAGGCAGGCGGACACCTTAGAAGGGAAAAATGTGATTTTCTGGTGCCCCAAGTGACCTACTTGGGTTACAGAGTCGACAGCCAGGGTAAAGTGAGGGCGATCAAAGGAGCCCTGGCTCCTGAGTCTGTACAGGAGCTTAGGTCTTTCCTTGGGTTAGTGAATTATTACAGAAAATTCATATGTAACCTGGCCTCCATCTTGGCACCCTCACACCTGCTATTGAAAAAGGGTTAGCCTTGGAAATAGCCACGTGGCCGAGAAGTAGCTTTCAGGGAAGTGAAAAAGCAGCTATCATCATCTAAGGTGTTGGCCCACTGCAGTCCGAAGCAAGGGGTGCTGCTGACATGTGATATCTCCCCATACGGCATCGGGGTAGTGTTAGCTGACTGCTGGCCCAAAAGAGAGGAACGCTGATAGTGTATGCTTCCTGGACTTTGACTGATGCCAAACACAAATATGCCCAGATGGAGAAGGAAGGTTTCACGGTCATCTTTGGTGTGAGGAAGTTCCAACAGTACCTTTATGGATGGGAATTTGTCATCGTAAGAGATCACAAACCCCTGCAAGGGCTACTGAAGGAAGACTGTGCTGCCCATAGCTTCCACTAGAATTTGTCGTTGGGCCTTTTATTCTCAACACGTGCAAGTTAGAGCGCTGTTCAGGAAGCCAAGTGGCTAATGTGGATGCCTTGAGCCACCTCCTATTGGTAGATAGTCCACTGGTGCTGCCTCCCCGAAAGAGTCCGTTTTGGTTTTAAACTTCCTGGACACACCTCTGGTCACGGCTGACAATATCTGACTGTGGACACGATAAGATCCTGTCCTAGTGAAACTAAAACAGCTGGTGGTAATGGGAGAGACGAAAGGGCCATTGCAACCGGACTGAAACCCTTCTGCACCTGGCAAGACCAAATCACTGTAGAGGATGGCATGTTACTGTGGGGAGCAAGGGTAATGGCCCTGAGTAAAGGTCGCTGCCAGATACTAGCTGAACTGCACCAGGGCCATATAGGGTATTCCACGATGAAGAAGCTAGCAAGAAGTTATGTTTGGTGGTCAGGGTTGGGTGCCAACAAAGTTGCATTGGTGGGGCAGTGCTTAGGATGCTAACAAGGAGAAAAATTGCTACCAGCAGCACCCCCACATTTGTGGGAGTGGCTGGGCAAACCCTGGACTGGGTTGCATGTTGACTCGGCTGGTAGTTTCACGGACTCAGTGTTCCTGGTCATCGTGGATGCTCATTCAAGGTGGTTGGACATGTATAAAGTTCGTTTGGCAAACTCTGGGATGATGATTGAGAAGCTGCGAGCATCATTCACAATGCACGATCTCTCAGAAGTATTGGTCGTGGACAATGGAATTTCATTTACCAGCAGGGAATTTAGAAAATATTCAAAGTCAAATGGCATTTGGCACATAAGGACAGCTCCATACCATCCATCCATCCAATGGTCTCGCGAAAAGAGTGGTCCAAATGTTGAAGGCAGGCTTAAAGAAGCTGCCTACGGCATCACTTGATACAGAACTGTCCTGGTTCCTGTTCAGTTATAGAACCACCACCAACCCCCATTCCCACCCCTCCACCTCCACCCCACCCCCCCACTCAACAACAGAGCTAGCTCCAACAGAGTTGCTGATGGGGAGAAGACTCTGCACCAGGTTAAACCTGATGTTCTCAGACCTGTGGGGGTGGGGGTGGTGGTGGGGAGGGTGAAATGGCAGCAGGAATGCCAGGGCATTAATTTGAGGGGATGAAGTATGGCGCCTGAACCATGGAAATGGCCCTGTATGAGTATGAGGTGAGATTGACCTGAGGTCAGGTCCCATGACTTATAAAGTTTGGGTAGGTGATACAGTCCTGAACAAACATGTAGATCGCTTGAAAACTGTTACCTCACAAATGGGGCAGGAGAAAAACATATCTGGCCCCTCAGAACAGCCGGAAGGTCCATCTAGTGTCAAGATGGATGTAGCCTCAATACCATTACAACTGGAAGAGGAGGGAACTCTCCCGAGACACTCCAGATGCAAGAGGTTTGCTACAGTCTGGTACAGGCCGCCTGTGTCAGCATCTGAATCAGAGGAACCTGACCTGGGGTGAAAATGTCATGGGAAAAGCTACACGAGAAAGACCAGGCCTGTGTCGCTGGACTTTGGGCCAGGGAATGGGATGTAATGATTGGAACCAGGTGGACCTCTGACCAGGCGGTCCTTGATTGATTGGCCCAGGTTAACAACCCCAATCAGCAAGCCCTAGCTGACCAATATAAACAGGAGATTTAGAATCTCCTCCGGGATTGACTCCGAGCTGGTTGGTCACAGCCAGTGTACTATGCACTAGTAAATAAAGGGTGACTTGGTGATGGGATGCCAGCCTCTGTGCAGTTATTTCAAAATATAATGTCTCCAAGTTTGCAGATGACTCAAAGTCGGCTGGGTGGGAGGATGAACTGAGGTTGCGGAGAAGCTTCTGTATGATTTGAACGTGTTGAGTGAGTGGACGTGTGCATGGCAGATGAAGTATAATGAGGATAAATCTGAGCTTATCCACTTTGGTAACAAAAACAGAAAGGCAAATGATTACCTGAATGGCAAAAGGTCGGAAAAGGGGGAGGTGCAGTGAGACCTGGGTGACCTTGTACACGAGTCACTGAAAGTAGGTAATGTAGATGCAGCAGGCTGTGAAAATAGCAAATGATATGTTGGCCTTTATAGGGAGAGAATTTGAGTACAGAACAGGGATGTCATGCTGCAGTTGCACAGGACCTTGGTGAGACCACACCTGACACATTGTGTGTCGATTTCGTCTCCATATCCTAGAAGGCTGTTCCGATTATGGAGGGCATGCAATGCAGATTTCCTGGATTGATTCCTAGGCTGGCGGGACTATCCTATGAAGAGAGACTGGATTGGTTAGGACTATATTCAGTAGAATTTAAAAGAATGAGGGGATTCTAATAGAAACCAAGAAAATTCTAATAGGTTTGTGCGGGGTAAATGTTGGGTGTTCCCAATGACCGGGGAGCCCAGAATTGGGTTCACAGTCTAAGGTTACAGTGTAGGCCATTAAGGGCTGAGGTGAGAAATGTCTTCACCTAGAGAGTGCTGAGCCTGTGGAATTCTCTGCCCCAAAGCAGTAGAGGCCAAAACATTGAATATTTTCATGAGGGGGTTAGATGTAGTTCAGAGAGCTAAAGGGATCAAGGTGTCGGGAGAAAGCAGGAACACAGTACTGAATTGGATGATCAGCCATGATCATATTGAATAATGGAGCAGACTCAAAGTATCAAAAGGCCTACTGCTGGTCCTTCTTTCTGTGTTTCTAGCTTTACTTATCACAAATTTTAAAATTATATTAATTGAGTTAACATTATCTCGATGAGGAAATTATCTAAAAACCAAAGTAAAATCAAAATACTGCAATAAAACAGACCTATACTTCAAAATCCACTTTTAACAAATCTAGTCTGAACGTGAAAATATAATCTATTTTATGCAGCAATGTGAGAATCAAAAATTTTAATTAATTTTTCAATAGTTAACTGAAGCTTTATGCAGTGTAATTGATATCTGTCCATTTAGTACATTGCAGTGCCAAATGAGAGATTTAGAATAAACACACGGTCTTAGAGAAACTCAGCAGATCAGGTAGCTTCTGTGGAGAAGAAACAGAGTTAGTGTTTTGATTTCAGCATGACTTTTCCTCTCTTCTGAGGGTGAGTTGCGTTGGACTCCACATTAATTCTTTTTCTTTGTGTTTCCAAAGATGCTACCAGACTAACATTGAAAGACTGCTGAAATCAAGTACTGATTTCTGTACCTGTGAAAGCAGCAACAGTCTAATTTGGGAACATAACATTTGATCCTATTTCTTGAGCTGTCCAATCTCTTTTACTCAGCTTAATGGAATTTTTGTTTAGCTTGATTTGAAAACAAAACTTTCATCATCATTTGGATGTTTATTTCAGTCAGTTACCAGGAGGGGGCAGTCGTTCCTCATGATATAATGGGCTGAGGCGCACTTTGTTAATGTTAATGTCCGTGTGGGAAGATTGTTTGACTCAAAGCTATAGATCATGACTATGTACCGAATTGCCTATCAATCCCCTCTGTTCTTTTGCTTGGTGTGCAGTTAGAGACTCAGGACAGTGGTTTGATGGTAATTTGTTAAACTTAAATTAAAACAACCATCCTCTGTACTGCAGCATCTTCTTGTGTAGTTCAGTAATCTATGTAACTTGCTTCTCCCACAATTTGGGATCACAATTTATTGCACAGCAAAGCAGGCAAAAGCACCATTTGTTCTCTTCTGAAGCACGAGATAAAATAAGAGAATAAAAATAATGTGAACAGGAGATTGGCTTCTCTGGAACCTGGTGAAGCTGAGCTGAGAACTTCAGATTCAAGGATAAATATTGGCTGGGACATGGGAGAACTCCCTGCCTTGGCAGTTGGATCACTTATCTCCACTTGAGAGAGAAAGAAAGATAGTTTAAGGTCTCATCTACAAAATGACATGACTAAGTATGCAGTGTTCCCTTTTACTTCATTGGAGGTGCCAGATTTTTAAATTATTCTATGGAGTGATTAGTTGAGTCCATACACTTCTGATGTGGAGCAGCAGTGCTAACCAATCAGTCAGGGTGAACACCTTAAGTACTGTATAATATTCCAGTCAGTCAGTGTTTTTTTTGGCAGCAAAAATTTTAGAAGCCTGTTTAAGTGAAAGCTAGTTCAGGAGAATAATTATCATTATTGAATTTGTCAGTTTGATGTGATCGTTGAACTTTAGTAGATATCTGGCATGGTCCCATAGTGATGCAAAGTACTGTATTGACACCTAAGAAATTTTGACCTGTGCACACCTGTCTCAGTTACATGAAGTGCACTCATTCAGGGTAGTCCGTCCTTGTTCAGGTGTTAGGGGCCTTAGTGCGACTTTCGTCTCACAAGTTTTAATGTGGCAGAGTTCCAGATAAGCCAGTACAGAAACATTTCAGAACCATCTGAATACCACAGTGAGTTGCCCTACCATCGTGCAGGGCCAGCTTCTGTAGAAGCAGCAGGAAGTCAGTTTATCATTTTCTTCTTTTCGTGCTGGCTTTGAAAATGTGTTCTATATCATTGCTAAACAGCCTGGCACTAGATGAGAAGTTTTAAAACAGTTCATATTTGGCACTGCAATGTACTAAATGGACAGATATCAATTACACTGCATAAAGCTTCAGTTAAATATTGAAATATTAATTAAAATTTTTGATTCTCACATTGCTGCATAAAAAGATTATATTTTCACGTTCAGACTAGATTTGTTAAAAGTGGATTTTGAAGTATAGGTCTGTTTTAATTACATTGCAAGTAGGTGCAGGAGTAAACCACATGGCCCTTAAGCCTCCTCTACCATTCAGCATGATCATGGCTGGTTCTTAGCATCAACTCCACATTCTTCCCATATCCCTAGATTCCCCAGATATTGCAACCTGATATACATTCAAAAATTTGGAATCCATTCCCTCTGGGGTATGAATTTCAACGATTAACGACTCTGACTGAAGAAATAGTTCCCCAGCTCAGTCCTAAATGATCAGCCTCTTATCTAGAGGCTGTGACCCCATGTTCTAGATTCCCAGCCCCTGTTTCAGTGAGATCACTTCTCATTCTTCTGAACTCCTCAGAGTATGAACACAATTTACTCAGCCCCCTCATTTTCGGGCAGTCCCTGGCCATGGGAACCAATCTAACTGCACCACATCCAATGCAAAGTGGAGAGACGAGTCCAAAGGTTTTTTGGCAGGAATATGGGAAAAGGCAGGAGATTGGCCCTAGATAGTATAACCGGTCTAGATATTAGAACTGGTGGAGGCAAATAGGCCTTCACATGGTGGTTGAATGAGCAAATTGACTATCACTAGCAATAGGCTCTGAGATATCACACTAATTGGTTGTGGAGAAAGGGCACTGGTTGCTCAAATGATTTTTCACCTCATTACTAAATGTTTAGAGAAATTGGATGCATATAAAAGTGTATGGAGTTTAATCTCTGTGAATAACTGGAAAATTAGTCAGAACTCAAATTAGAGATAGTAAGAACTGCCGATGCTGGAGTCAGAGATAACAGTGTGGAGCTGGAGGAACACAGCAGGCCAGGCAGCATCAGAGGAGCAGGAGAAATCGACGTTTTGGGTTGGGACCTTTCTTCAGAAAGGTTTTCTAAAGAAGGGTTCCGACCCAAAACATCAGCTTTCCTGCTCATCTGATACTGCCTGGCTTGCTGTGTTCCTCCAGCTCCACACTGTTAACTGAGAAATCAAATTAGTTTCTGTTGTACAATTGCCAAGAACCCAAGTTTAGAAAATGCAGTTAGAGATTGCAGTTTTCTAAGTTACTTGTTTCAGATAGCACAGGGAACAATCCTTTTGTAGAATTGAGGAACAAAGCTAAAGAACAGTCTAGTGGACAGTGGTTGTATGGAATCATTGTAACTTCCAGCACATGAGACCATTTAACCTGCTGTCCCTTTACTCGCCCTTTCTCCCAGATGCTGCATTTTGTTCTGTTATTCAGTAAGTTCCTCACTCTCATGGCTCTGTCCAGCTGCCTTTGAAAATGATTTATGGAATCAGTTTTCACACCCTTTCAAGTAGAGTATTCCAGATTCTGGCAAATCCAAGTGAAAATATTCTCATCTCCTATTTAGCTATTTTGCAGATGATTTGAATCTGTGACTTCTGATTACTGATCCATTTGCCAGATGGAAAATGTTTCTCTTCTTTGTCAAAATACTTATCTTAAGAGAAATCACTTGGAGTTCTGAAGATGAATTGAACTCAGTTGCTTACAATTCAGTCGCAGTTGATTTGTGCTTTTTTTTGTTCTATTCTTGGCTTTTACAGGCCTTTAATTTAATGACCAAGATTGAAATGCAATTTCTGAACAGTGAATTTGGAACCTCATGTAGGATACATATGCTCCTTTTATTAATTCATGGATACCTTAATGGCAACTGGTGTTGAGTCCAGTGCAGTTCCTTGCCAAAGCCAGATGGCATGGAGTGTAAGAGAAACACCAAGCCCTGCTCTGAATTCAAGCCACCAACAATGCTTCATTACCATAAGCAAATGTTACTGTGCCGATGGAAAATGCTAATATTGCTGTTGTCTGTCACTCCTATTGTAGGCAATGGGTGTAGAGAGCGATCAAGAGATTGTACAGATGATTGGTACAGAAGACCCAGTGATGTCTGCCTTTGCTCCAAGCCTGGAAGAGTGTCAGAAAGCTCAAATCTTCACCCAGATGCAGGTGTGCCTTTTATAAAGTCCAGCTCTTTCAATGTGGATGTTTAACTGCAGCCTCATGAGCTTGGTCATATAATCAGCTGTTTAAACACAGAGGGGAAAAGAAAACAATTCCTGGACCTTAATAAAGTCTTAAGGCAAGAGTGCCTGATTCTTGATATTTAATCTTTAGATATTTTAACAACAATTTAACAAAAGCGAGCAAAGCCAATCCCAGGATCGTATATTGTGTTGCAACTCTGCAGTGCAACGCTGACCTTAAGCTATAGTATTCTTACAATATGTATGATGAGAGCTTAATAGTAAAATTCAATAAACAGAAAAAGTGATGTGTTTGCAATTAATTGAAGTATTAAGGGAGCAACATTTCTTGTTATTCAAGCAGTGATTGTGAAATATGACTTCATTCAGCATAGCTCAACTATTTTTCTTTTTCCGTTTTGACTTGCAGGCATTGAAGTACATTGGGAACAAAGTGCGCAGACAGAGAATGTGGGGAGGACCAAAAAAAACCAAGATGGAGGAGGCCCGGGAGTTGCTCGCATCGACTGTACTTACCCATGTGCCTGTAAGCGTCATTCGAGGCTAGAGCTGGTTCGTTTTTTGTTATTCGCTTGTGGGAATAGGTGACTTTGGTTGTCTGGTGTTTACTGCCTGTCCTGAGTTGCCGTTGAGAAAGTGGTGCTGAACTGCCTTCTTGAACTGCTGCATTCTCACAATGCCCTTGGGGAATTCCAAGATTTTAATCCAGTGACAGTGTCCCAGGCTGTTGAGGGAGGCAAGGGAGGAGATACCAGGAGCCAGGGCTCCTGATAATTTTGAAATCTTCTTTGACCACAGGTGAGGTGCTAAAGGACAAGAGGACTGTGAACATTGTCCTATTATTTTAAGAAAAGGTAGGGACAGATTGATCTGTAATTTCCTAGTCTATAAGTCTAACCTCAGTGGGGAAGTTAGTATAAAGAATTTTGAGAGATAGAGTGTATCTGCGCTTGGAGAGATGTGGAATAATCAGGGATGTTCAACAAGGAGAAAATCAAAAATTGCTGGAAAAATACAGCAGGTCAGGTGGCATCTGTGCAGAGAAAGCAGTGTTAACATTTTGGGTCCAGTGACCCTCCTTCAGATGAATTTTTGAGTTGCTGAGTTTTTCTGACTTTTTCTGATTTCCAGCATTTGCCATTCTTTGGGTTTTTAAAAAAAGTATTCAGCATTTATTTGTTAAGGGAAGGTTGTGTTTGACACATTTGATCAATTTTTTTGAGGAGGTAACCAGGAGTGTTGATGAGGATAACACATTTGATGTGGTCGACGCAATCTTTAGCAAGGTTTTGATAAGATCTGTCATGGGAGACTGGTCAAGAAATTAATAGTCCATGGGTTTCATTAATGGATACAAAATTGACTGAGATGCAGAAAGCAGAGGGTGACAGTAGAGGAATCTTTCTGTGACTTGAAGTTTATTTCCAGTGGGTTTTTGCGGAGTTTGGCACTGGGGTCCTTGCTGTTTGTGATCTCGATTAATGTTTTGGTCTTAAATGTAGGGGATGTGAATAGAAGTTCAAGGATAACACTAAATTGGTAGGGTAGTAAGGATTGTAGCTGTAAACCATGGGAAGATATCAGTGGATTGGTCAGGTGGACAAGGCAGTGGCAAATGGAATTCAGCCCTGAAAAATGAGAGTTAAATCACTTGGGGGAGGCTAGCAAGGCAAGGGATTTTGTTGTGAATGGTAGGACCAAGATTAGTTGTGAAGATCTGAGGGAATTTGGTGTATCACATCCTACTAAAGAATAAATTTAGAAAATTACACGCTTGGGGCTGCTTCATGCAAGACAGTTAATCAGAGTGGGCTGAAGGCCAAGCGTAACACCATGTCACAGTGGAAAGGAAAACCACATGGGGCCATGTCCTAGATCTGATGATGGGTGCTTCTGCCCTACTGCTTTGCTCATTTATTAATTCAGAATTCCCCTCTCCCCATGGAAAATCCAGACTGCAGCTTACACTCTGTTCTCTGAAAGGGTTATTCATAGACTAATACAGCACAGAGAGGTGACTATTCAGCCCAACGTACTGATGACAATCAGATTACACTATTCACGTTTCCAGCACTTAGCCCATAGCTTTAGAGATTTAAGTAACGCAAGTAAATATCTAATGACTGCTTTTAAAGTAACAAGAGTTTCTGACTTAATCATTCATTCAAGCAGTAAATTCCAGACTTTCAGCACACGCTGTGTGAAAACATTTCTTGACTCGCTTTGGCTTCTACCTCTTGCCTTAAATCTCTGCCATAAGACCATGAGATAGGGGAGCAGAATTAGGCCTTTTGACCCATCAAGTCTGCTACGCCATTTGATTTTGGCTGATATATTTCTCAACCCCATTCTTCTGCCTTCTCCTAGTAATCCTTGATCCCCTTACTAATTAAGAACTTATCTATCTCTATCTTCAAGACATTCAATGACTTGGTTTTCGCAATCTTCTGCGACATTGAATTCCACAGATTCACCACCCTCTGACTGAAGAAATTCCTTCTCATCTCAGTTCTAAAGAACCTTCACTCTGAGGCTGTGCCGTTCAGTCCTAGCCTGGTATACTAGTGAAAACATCTTCTCCACGTCCACTCTATCAATATTCTGTAAGTTTCATTGAGATCCTCACTCATCCTTTTAAACTCCAGCGTCCTCAACTGCTCCTGATATGACAAGCCCTTTGTTCTTGGGATCATTCTTGTAAACTTCCAGTTTTATCAGTGATAAACTCAACATTGTAACTCTTTACTTCCACTTGAATTAGGCTTGCTAGGCCATTTCAGAGGGCAGTTAAGACTCAACCACACATTGCTACGGGTCAGGAATCCCATGTAGACCAGACCAAGTAAGCATGTCAGATTTCATTCCTAAACAGTACATTTGAACTAGATGGATTTTACGATGATCAATGCTATATTTATGTCAACCATAATTGAAACTAGCTCTTAATTCCAGAAAAAAATTGAATTTAAATGCCTGCCACCAATTTTCGTGGTGGTGTTTGAAGTCTTGTCTTCTGAACATCAGCCTATGCCTTTGGAATACTGTTCAGTGACATTGCTGCTTTGACACTGCCTTCCCTTGGATCACTTATGTCCTGAATAAAGAATATCAAGCATTTTGGAAAATGTAGAGTGGCTCGCTTTTTGCTGCGATTTGCATGTTTTAAGCAGCACCTCTGTAATTGACTTCCGTGGTGGTGATAAATTGAAAAGTCTCATACTCCTTTTGAATAGTGTGGATGTTTAGCTGGTGGCTACTGTGGCAAACCACTGAACACATATGTTCAAACTGCAATAAAGACAAACAGTGCTGTAACTGCAGAGTAAATGGTTTCATATTTCAGACTGGAGCCCCATATTTCTTGCTTAGTTGGTGGCACGGTTGCCTCTGAGTCAGGAGGTTGGTGAATTAAATTGCATTTGAGGACTTGCGCACAGAAATCAGAGCTTGCACTCCATTGCTTGTACTGAGGGGATGTCACAATGTAAGAGGTGCCGCCTTTCCGATGAGATGTCTTCCCTCTTATGTGGACGTACAAGATCCCTTGTACCATTTCAAAGAATGCCCTTGTCAATACTTATTCCTTAACTTATATCAAAAAAAATCAGATTGCTGTCTTTGGGAGCATTTATTGTCCATCCCTAGTTACCCCAAGAGGCTTTGTTGTGGATCTCGAGCCACATGTAGGCCAGACCAGGTAAGGATAGCAGTTACCTCCCCTAAAGGGTATTGGTGAACTAGAGTGGTTTTTCTGACAATTGGCAATGGCTTCATGGTCATCGTTAAACTTCTGGTTCCAGATTTTGTTTTTTGTTGAATTTATATTCTTTGGCAGGCAAATCTAGTTCCCCAGAACATTACCTAGATCCCTGGATTAACTGTCCAACAATAATACCGCTGGACCATTGTCTTCACTGTTGTCCACAATGTTTCCTACATGAGACTAGAAGCTACACTTTTAATTATAGCAATATGTAAAGTGACTTGAAATATTCAGTACTTGTGAAAGGTGCCATATAAGTGCATTTTTTTTAATAGTTTGATGCATAAACTTCAATTAGTCCTGTCTATACATCTTTCAGACGCTTAGAGAAATCTTTCGGCAGAATAGATGAAGTTCGGTGGAGATTACTTCTGAAACATTCATTTGTTGTCTGCCGTGTTTGCAGAATTTCCTGTTTTTGTTTCAGATCTCCGATGTTAATATTTTCTCTTGCTTTCTATCATTAGGATATTCTCTATAAAGTGAATTTAGATTTGAATAAAGTTTATTCCTAAGCATGTTAACATTTCAGAAACAGATGTCAAAAGCGCTTCGGATTGTTCCTTTACCATTTACTTCAACAGAAAAGTCAAATTTAGCAGTTTACAGAAACTAATTGGTGAAAATAGCATATTTCTGTTTTACAGATTTAATTTGATAAAACCTTTAACTAATATCCAAAAGAGTGTGATAATACTTTCTATCATTCAGCAGGTGTGACAGCATTATCTTAATGTCCAGCTTTTACTCTCACTCCTGCGATGTACCTTCTGACAGCAGTCAGCAATATTTTCTTTTTATTTGGCGTCAGTGAAACAAAGCTATTTTGATGATTCTAGTGTTGACGCTGTTGTCTCCTATGTTGCGGACAGTTCTGTAATGTGACAAGTGTTCTTCTAGGTATCCATTTTATTAACAATCAATTGCAGATTCTAGTTAACCAATTAAAATGGCCCTCCACTTGGTCATTACAACATGAGTAAAGCATTAACTACTTTTAGTCCTTTTGATATTACCTTGTATTGTCTTAGACTTCATGAAGTCAGCAGCATCTTAGTTTGTGGATCATATTTATCAGTGCTTCATGCTTAAATGAATATATAGTGACATAAATTTCAGGTTGGATAAAAGATTTGAGTCTGTGCACCCCCTTCTATTCTCAAGTATTCTCTTCAGCCCATCCAGCTGTCCAATTCTGATGGAATTCCTTTGGTAAATGTCTAATAATGCTGAAATCTCTAATAGTGATGAGTATCTGCCACGAGCAGCAGTCAGGAGCGGGCACACAGTTGTCTGTACTACTTTTTGTATTTCCAGCCAAAGGGCAGCTGTGATTTAAAAAAAAAAAGACCATCCTGCAGGATGATAGTGCAGATCATCTACTGAGACCTTCAGCCATATATTTTATTGCCATTAGACTTGATTATTCTAATGCATTCTTACCTTCTAAATGTGACTTAATCCAAAGCCCTGCTGCCCTTTTCTAACTTGCATCAAGTGCTGTTCACTATCACCTTGCTGATCTACATTGGCTTTCCCTCTGGAAATGTCTTGATTTTAGTGTTCATCTTCATGTATAAATCTCTCCATGGCCTTGCCCCTATCTCTCTCATTCTCTTCAGTCCTACAAGCCTCTGAGATCGTTTCATGCATCGAATTGTGACTTCTTGTACATTCTCGACTTTTTCTACTGACCCTGGTCTCAATTCCTTCTCAAAACCCTTTTCCTCCTTTAACTCACCCTTAAAATCTACTTCTTTTGGTAACCTGGACAAATACCTACTTGTGTGGCGTTGTGTCAAATTTTGTATTCAAATTCACTTGTAAGTTTCCCCAGCATTCTGTGTTTCTTGCTCTCTGATTTGTTTAGAGTAGTTGGGAGGGTTGGTAATCAGAGGACACACCTTTTAAAACAGTTGGTAAGGGGACTAGCTTGGAGGCATGAGAGTTTCAGTTTACCCTATGACCTATGTTCTGGACTGCTCTGTCTGAATGGGCAATGGAAGCAGCTTCTGTAGTTTTAAAGAGGAAATTGGTAAATGAATCAAGGAGAATGATTTCCAAGGCTGTTAGGGGGAAAGAACTGTGGAATGGGACTAATTGGTCACTTGTTTAAAAGGCTGGCACAGACAAATGTACTAAATGGCCTCCTTCATAATTCGTCTTATCTGCGGCTTATGGTTACTTGTTGTCTTCAAATGTTCTGAACTGTTTTGAAGCTTCTAAAGGATGCCATAAAAATAAAAGCTTGTTCTTCCCCTGTAGGTCAAAGAATTCAACTTCCGTGCAAAGTGTATCTACACTGCTGTCATGGTGCGCAGGGTGATTCTAGCCCAAGGGGCTAACAAAGTCGACGACCGAGATTATTATGGCAACAAGCGTCTGGAGTTGGCTGGGCAGGTGAGTTTAGTTCCTCACCTTTCTTCCCTTCCCTTTGCCTTTTCTATCAAGTAACTATTATTTTCCCATTCCTGTATGGATGGTCTTTGGTGCTATGCAACCATTTCCTTTGACTGCTATGATCTACTTGATCCCAAAATCCTGGGATTCGAGAAGAGGGCAGGGCTCATGGTCCTAAATGCTTTGGATGAATTGACATCCCCATTTACAACCAGACAGTATAAAAGGTAAAAGTGTCACACTTGTTCCTCATGTTGGGTTTGAGCCATGTTGAGAAAGTCTTGCGGTATCAGTTTGTTGTGCTGCACCAGCTTATACCAGGTCAGTTATACTTTATGCCCTTGGGTTAAGATAAAGAGTAAAAATCCTGTCCTTCATTATTGGCATATTTTCTCCTATTTTTCTCAATATGCTAGTTTCGACTTCATGGGCCAAATAGCCTGTTTCTACAGTGTAAATACTATTTATCTAACAAGGCTATGAAAGAGAAAACAGCTATTTTGTTTCGCTCGCTATATATATGTTCTGCATTACCATCTGGTGTGGATACGCAGTATGAGCCTCTCTACAGAATCCAAAATCCTTTGCGACTCACCAGTGCTGCACCCTCCCCCTCCCCGTAGACCACAATCCCAATTTTACTTCTTTTCTCTCTTCTTTTTGTTTCTCCTCCCCCACCCCAGTACACTCCAAACCTGATTTTTCACCAGTCCATTATCTGTCGACCTGCCACAGTCAATCCAATCCTATCCCTTCCTTCCTCAGTGTAAACCTGTCTAACTTGTCCGGAACCCCGTAGTGCGATCACAAGTTTCAGCTAAATAGAAACATTAAAAATGCAAACATTGAGGAAACGGACTTTCCTGGCTAGTTCTGTTGGGGAAAGAACCATCGCACACCTCCCTGGCAGAAGTTCAAGAGTGTACCAGTTTAAGGCCAGTCCTGCCCCCCAGTCTCTTCATCCTCAACCATGTACAGTGTATACACTAAAGAAATCAAAGCATGAGAGAAGTATGTATCGGCTATGGCTCAATGGATAGTACTCTTCCTTCTGAACTACAAAGTCCCACGTTCAGGTCTTGGACTTAAGCATGTGAAAATCAAGGCTGAGATTCCGTCTGAGATTGAGGGAGCACTGCACTTTTGGAGCTGCTGTCTTTCAGATGAGACATTAACGTGATGCTTTATCTAAGATCCAATGGAACCACTGCGTGGGAACAGGATAGTTAGCCCTGGTATCATGGCCCCAATTTCTATCTCTCAATCAACATCACGAAACCACGTTAACCACATTTATAATTTTTTAACAAAGTGGAGTACAGTGATTAAGTTGAATGTTGAGACAATCAAGTTGGATGCAGAAGGTAATGGGGTTTTACTTTTTGTTTCATCAATGAATATAAAATAGTCACACTAAAGCTCTTCTTTGGCTGTAGTTTATCTGAATTCAGCAGATTGGCTAAATAAGAATACACAAATTAGAAGCAGGACTAGGCCATTCAATCCCTCGAGCCTGCTGTACTGTTTAAATAAATCATATTTGATCTGACTGTGGCCTCAACTCCACATTCCCACCTACCCCTGATAGCTTTTGACCCCAGTGTTAGCTGAGAATGTATTTACCTCTGCCTTAAAAATATTCAGTGACTGCCTCCACTGCTGTCTGGATAAGAGGTTTCCAAAGGATCACAACCTTCTCAGAAGAAAAATCCCTTGTCTCTGCCATAAAGAGGGAGACCCTATGTAAAATGTGCCCCCTTGTCCTAGTGTCCTAAGACGTTTTATTCCTATGTACACTGGTACAATTTATGATTTGTCTCTGTTTTAAACTGTAAATGATTTTCAGTGCGACAGTTGATTTCAAACTAGCTAGGTTTGAAATTAGATTACAAACATGCAATTGGAAAATATAGAGTTTTGAGACAATACTGAATGGCCCAAAGAGGGAGGTGTTGCTTCTATATTGGGAATGTAATGGAGCAAAGGACGTTGTGTTCAAAATTACAAAGACAATGAGTTTTAATTCCAGACCACATGGGATGGAGGAAGTCAGAATCTGCGTTGGCTTGTAGATAAGAGTGGAGCAACTAACAGTGAGCCTAGTTCCACAGTACCGCCTTAAGTCCTTCACCACTAGAGATTTGATAGGCTTGGAGCCAGTGGAGGTGTTTGTAGAACCTGCCAGATTTTCGGCTTAATCTTTCACCTTAATATTCTGTGTTTTTTAATGTGTTCATTATTTCCCCAGCATTTCCCTATTCTTTGCCAGCAGTTTTTGTCTTAATGCTGCTCGCTTTGTTGGTGAGAGATATGGAATGATCCCAAAATCAGGGCACCCTGGAAAGCAAGGGATTTCCCCAGCAACAAAAGAATAAAACGTTGACTTTGGAGATTGTCTAATCCTTCCCACTCCGCTAATGTAATTAAATCTGCCCTCCTGTCTTTAAATTCACAACTAGGTTGTGTGAAAAGAGAATTGGCACTCTGAAGGTTTCAAAGATAAATAAGGGATCTCGAGGTACCTAATTAGAATTCCCTGACATTAAGCTAATTAATGATGGATATTTTAATTTCGATATTAAATATGTAACTGTTTTTTGTGTATGTTAATACCATTGACTAGCTGTTTGCAGATGAACTAATTAATTCTAAAGCGTACCAGATTTATTGAAACCAAAAGTGAAACCTGATATGAATGTTATCATGGACTGTCCATCCCCCTCTCGTATTAAACTCCAGCTCTGCTCTCCTTCCTTCCTCTCCTGTTCTGCAGCTTCTGTCTCTGCTTTTTGAAGATTTGTTCAAAAAGTTCAATTCAGAGCTGAAGAAGATTGCTGACCAGATCATCCCCAAGCAACGAGCGGCCCAGTTTGATGTTGTGAAGCACATGCGGCAAGATCAGATCACTAATGGCATGGTCAATGCCATCTCAACTGTAAGCATTTCTGTTCCTTTGTGGTTGGCCTGTAATTGTTTGAGTTCTGTTTAATTTCTCAAAAAATTGTTCAGCTGTGTTTAATTGTTTTGGGTGCACATTGGTTAACTGTCTACTTTGTCATTTCAAACTTCTTCAAAAAGGTGCACACCACCACCTCCTATATGGCAACCAAAATGGGCAATAATGTCAACCTTACCAGTGATGCCCACACCCAAACTACTGGATAAGCAGAAAACTGGGGATGCTGGAAATCAGCAATAAAAACACACCATGCTGGAAATACCTAGTAGATCAGGCAGCAGTAGAGAACCATTTCAGGTCAATTGCCTTTTGTCAGAACTTGGGAAAATTAGAGATGTAAAAGGCAGGTACTTCCCAAACCTTTTCCCCCTGTGACCCCACGTCAAGGCTTGAAAATTGTCAAGATTCCTCAGTGGAAACTGAGACCAGATTGGGAGTGCATAGTGCAAGAGCCTGTTAGGGACAGAGCACAGCTGTTATAACTTCATCAGAGCTCTGTGGCAGCCAATACTACTTCAACTTAGGAACCCAAAACATTTACCTTGCAACCCCATTTGGGTCCTGATCCCCACTTTGGGAAACCCTGATATTGATGGGCCAAGAGCAAAGGAAGATCCAGGATATTGCAAGATAAGAGATTGAATGACAGAAAATTTAGTTGTGTTTGCCCAAAAGGTTTGGTGATAGGGCAAGATAAGAAACAAAGCATGCATCTAGAACTGGTGTGTTGCTGTCTGAGTGTAAATTAAGATAGAAAGCAAAATATGCAATGAAAAGCAAGCCAAATGGGGAGTTGAACTTTACAGCTCAATTGTGTAACACAATGTTGAGATTGAAATGGTATGAATAGATTAATTGAAAGGTGAGATGCTGTTCCTCAGGCTTTCATTGAACTTCGCTGGGACAGTGCAATAGGCAAAGGACTGAAATGTTCGTGTCCGAGTAAGGTAATGAATTAAAATGGTATGTAAATGGAAGGTCAAGGTCATGCTTGCAGACTGAATGGGTATGTTCTGCAAAGTGGTCACCCAGAGTTGAAGTGACGATATTGTAAGCAGCAAAGGGAGTATACTGAATTGAACAAAGTAAAAGTAAAACACTGCTTTTCCTAGAGGGAGTGGTGGGTCTTTGGAAAGTGAGGAGAGAAGTGGTAGAAAGGGAGGTTTTCCTCCTGTGGATAAATGGGAAGGAGCGACAGGACATTGAGGGTAATTGAGGAGTTAGGATGCTGCAGAGGGAGGGGAAACTGTGTGTTGTGGCAAAACACTGGAAATAGTGAAAATGGCAGAAAATTATCGATTGAATGTAGAGCCTGGAAGATGTGGACAAGGGGAGTCCTGTTGTAATTCTGGGAGGGAGGATAAGGGTGACAGCAGAAGTGAAGGTAGTGTGGCAGACTTGCCTGAGGGGCCTGTTACTCTGAAACATAAACCTGAATGTTTTCTGGATCTTGCTACATGCAGACATACTGTTCATTTCCTGAGCAATTATTCACGACAGTAGAAAGAGCTTTCTCATGTAACATTACATTGCCTTTTTAAATTTGAGTACAATTTTCTTGCTTCTTCCTTAACTGGGGTCCTTGTTAAGGAATTTTGCCTCTATGGTACTGTTCTCAGTGTTCCCACTATTTAATCTCTTGCAGGGGAATTGGTCTCTCAAAAGATTCAAAATGGACCGTCAGGGTGTTACTCAGGTGCTGTCTCGTTTGTCTTATATTGCTGCCCTGGGTATGATGACCAGGATCTCCTCTCAGTTTGAAAAGACCAGAAAAGTGAGTGGGCCCAGATCGCTTCAGCCGTCACAATGGGGGATGTTGTGCCCATCAGACACTCCTGAAGGAGAGGTAAATAGTCCAGGTTTGAGATGTTTAGTTCTGTGTGTTAGTTGAAAAATTCCCATTCTACAGAAATTGTGAAATCGATATTATCAACAATGCTTATAGGGTAGAAATTTACAGGAGACAGAGTAAGGGTATATGAGTAATTGTACAGATCTTTGAGTGAGTTGGCACGCTGGACTAAATGGTCGCCTGCTGAGAGTTAAGATTCAGTGATTACATGGATTCTACACATTTTATTACCCATCCCTAGATGCTCTTGAGAAGTGATAATGAGCTGCTTTCTTGAACTGCTGCAGTCCATTTGCTGTAGGTAAATCCCCCAGTGCTGCTTTTCCTACCAAGGTAGATAACTTTGCACTGATTCACATTATATTCCTTCTGCCATGCTCTTGCCCTTTCATTTAGCCTGGCTACCCAGTTTTGCTTGGAACTTCCTTGCATGGTCTTCACAACTCTCATTCTCACCTAGTTTGTGTCCTCAGCAAATTTGGAAATATTGCAAATGTTTCCCCACATCCAAATCATTGATATAGATTGTGAACAGCTCTGATCCTTGCAGGATTCTACTGTTAAACAGCCTGCCATCCTGAGAATACGATTTGCAAGATGCACGGCAAAAATTCAAAGATCCTTAGACAGAAACGTCCAAACCCATGACCACTGCTATATAGGACAGGGGCAACAGTTACATGGGAACGCCACACCCCTCCAAGCCACTCCCCATTCTGACTTAGCAACACATTACCATTCCTTCAGTGACATTAGGTCAAAATCCTGGAATTCCCTTTGTAATAACATCGTGGGTCTACCTACAGTACATGGACTGCAGTGGTTCATGAAGGCAGCTCACCACCACCACCTCCTTTTCAAAGGCACTTGCCCACGTCACATGAGTGAATTTTAAAATAATGTCCCTTAACTTTCACTCTCTGCTTTCTCTCTCTCAACCAGTTTCAATCTGTATCAATATATTCACCCCACTCCCATATGTTCTAATTTCATTTGCTAATCTTCTGTGCAGGGCCTCAGTAAAAGCCTACTGAAAGTCCACGTACACCACATCCACTGGTTTCCCTTATTTACGTTACAAGTAACATCTTTAAAAAAATCTCTGGTGGATTTGACTGGTCATTAGCTTAAACTCCACCTTCCCAGTTTATCCCTTGATTCCCAAACACAGTTAAAACTCCTCTATCTCAGCCTTAAATATTTTCAGCAATAAAATATCCACAACCCATACAGTAAAGAATTCCAAAGATTCACAACCTTTTGGGTTAAGAAATGTCTCCTTATCTTAGACATCAACCTTATTTTGAGACTGTGCTGCTTGGTGAGGCCACTTTTGGAATACTGTGTTAAATTCTGGTCTCCCTGTTATGAGGAAAGATGTTGTTAATCTTGAATGGGTTCAGAAAAAATTTACAGGATGTTGCCAAGATTGGAGGGTTTGAGTTATAAGGCGAGGTTGAATAGGCTGGGGCTTTTTTCCCCTGGAGCATTGAATGCTGAGGGGCGGCCTTTATAGAGGTTTTAAAGTCTTGAGGGGCAAGGATAGGGTAAGTTAGCACGGTCTTTTCCCAAGGTAGGGGAGTCCAAAACTGGGCAGCATAGGTTTAAGGTAAGAGGGGAAAGATCTAAAAGGGACCTGAGGGGCAACTTTTTCATGCAGAAGGAGCTGCCAGAGGAAGTGGTGGAGGTAGGTACAATTATGACATTTAAAAGACATCTGGATGGGTACATAAAAGGAAGGGTTAAGAGGGATATGGGCCAAATTCTGGCAAGTGGGACTAGATCAGTTTAGGATATCTGGTCAGCATGGATGACTTGGACCAAAGGGTCTGTTTCTATGCTGTATGCCTCTCTGCTGTATTCTAGGTTCTCCAATGTCAATCAGTGATTCGGTGCCTATTCTGTCAAATCCCATCAGAAGCTTGTGTTTTCCAGTACAATTGTCTATTACTCATTGGAGTTTAGAGGAATAATGACCCAATTATTTCAACCTGTCATCGTAGGACATCCCTGTTCTGCCAGGAACTTCAATGTAAGCATCTCCTTCCTTGGGTGTTGAAACCAAAACTGTACACAGTGCCATCATAAAAACACACGATCCTAAATAGTAGCAGCATGAATGTGCCATTTACTGATTCATTCTGCAGATCTTGGCTGATCTGATTTTCACCTTGACTGCATTTTTCCCACAACCCTCACCTGGCTTGTCAATCATATACCTGCCAGACTCTGCCTTGACTATATTCAATGAATGAATATTTCCACTGCTCTCTGAGGAGCAGTCCAAAGCCTGCCAACCCTCTGCGACACCTTTGTGGTGACTTGAGACTTCCTTATTTTTAGACCATAAGACACATGAGCAAAAGTTGGCCATTTGGTCCAGTGATTCTGCTCTGCTCTTCAAAGCGATCATAATTAATCTGATTTTTAATTCACTTTGCAGCCACTTCCCCTTAACCCTTGATTCCCTTACTGATTTAAAGTGTCAGTTTCAACCTTCAATATACATGTCAACCAGCTTCGTCAACCAGCTTCTTCAACCCTCTGTGGTAAAGAATTCTACAGATTCACTACTCTGAGAGAAGATATTTCTCTTCAACTCTGTCTTAAATGGACAACCCCTTACTTTCAGAAGATGCCCTGGTCCTGGACTTTCTTATATAGGAAAACACTTCTCCGCATCCACCCTGTTAAGCCCCTAAGAATCTTATGTTTCAACATACACCCAATTGTACTCCAGTCCCCTTGCAATAGAGGCTAACATGCCATTTATCTTCCTCACTCCTTGTTGCACCTGCATGCTAGTTTTACGTTCCTTTTGCAAGCGCATCTACGTCCCTCCAAATAACAACTTTTCCAAATTTCACATCTTAAAACGTTCTGATTTTTGATTTCTAACAACTAAAATGGATAACCTCTTACTTCCTGATATTGTGTTCCATCTGTCACTTTGTCCATTCAATTATCCAATTATCTATCTATATCACTTTGCAATATTTGAGTCCTCACAGCTTGTATCCCTGTCCAACTTTGTATTGGTAACAGACTGAGAAACATCACTCTCAGTAGGTTTGTCACCTTATCAACAAAGCATTCAGTTATTTTCTCCATAATATACTTGTCCAAATTCCATCCTGGTGGATGGAAAGTTGTGGCCAGTCACCTGAATTCCGAAGTTTTGCTCTGATTTGTGGTCTCACAACAGGTTTCCACATTTTTGAAGTGACCCCTCTTCCATGCTCCAAGAATGGCTCAGCATTCAGCCCATTCATGTGACAGTTCTTCATTTGGCACCTACTCAGCTTTAAGAATGAGAATTTAAATTTAACCATCCAGACTGTTCAATAAAAGGCGGCAAAGGTTTGAATTTTCCTGAACCGTGCTGTTGTCCGAGTGGTAAAATATTTTTGTACTGGATCAGGCCTGCCTCCCTTCACAGTGCAAATGAACAATTTGTACTTTCTATTCTAGCATCATTGCTTTTGTTTTTGCTGTAAATGCAGGCTTGCGGTTTGGTGAAGAATCTGGCTTTGATGACCCACATCACAACAGATATGGAAGATGGCCCCATAATTAAACTCGCCTTTAACCTTGGTGTTGAAGATGTAAATCTGCTTTGTGGGGAAGAACTGTCATATCCAAATGTGTTCATTGTTTTTCTAAATGGTAAGCGACTCTTAACTTGGTGCTGCCCCTTCAAGCTGAATTTATTTACGATCGTCATTAGTTCATAGAGAGCATACTAAAAAGGCTAACGCCAGGTTTGTACCAAAGAACACCTAACACATCCACAAATCTGTGACCCAGTCTGTTCTGAACTTCCTACGTTTGTTGTAAGATCTTCGGTGACTCTTCTCAGTTTTAGTAAGAATCCAGACTGCATCTCCTTTATGTCTGCTACATTTCCCAGAGGTGCAGCTTGACGTGTGAAATCAACAGGAGGGCTGGTCTATAAGACAGGGCACCCTCGTACATCCCAGCATAAATTTTGACGTTAAACACCCTACTGTTTTAAAGTGATAATTACTTTGGCAGCACAGTCAACATTTGCAAGTATTTATAGTATGTAGTTTCAGGAAATGAATTTCTGTTTTAGAGAACAAGCTCTTCTGATACTTTATTTTCATTCATTCGTGGCTTTGGACACACTGTCTGAGCATTTACTGCCTTTCCTTAGTAGGTATTATTGAAAGCTTGTTTTAATGTGTATGTCTTAACAGATAAGTGTCCTTCATTATCTTGGCACTTCTTGACTTGTGGTGGTAGGGGGATTTTTTTCTGCATTGAGTAGGCAACAATCATTTTATGCAGATTGTGATCGTGAATGTTAAATACTTTCTTCCCCCTCCTTTTGTCTAAATAATAGAGCAGCCAAAATTTTAGGAAAGTTATGGGAAGGATATTAGTAAGCTGGAGAGAGTTCAGAAGAGATTTATCAGGATGTTGCCGGGAATGCAGAGTTTGAGTTATAAGCAGAGGCTGGGACTTTTTTCACTGGAGCGTGGATGTTGAGAGGTGACCTTTGTAGAGGTTTTTAAAATCATGAGGGGTATAGATAGGGTGAATGGCCAGTGCCTTTTCCCTAAGGTGGGAGCTTTCCAAACTAGGGAGCATCTTTTAAAGTGAGAGGAGAAAGATTAAAAAAAAAGATATGGGGCAGTTCTTTTTACACAGAGAATGGTTTGTGTGCGGAATGAACTTCCAAAGGTCTGTTTCCATGCTGTATGACTCTGAGAATGTGACTCTAAAGTTGTTTAACAACTTTATTGTGTGAAAGTAAGAAGAAAGTCAGAAAATATGAAAAGAAATAACTCTCTTGTTGAACATCAAACCTCTCCAATTTAAACATATAATACAAAGGGTAGGGTTTTACACCTCACCACCCACCTCTGTGGGCATCTTGTGTAATTTTGCCTGGAGTGCACATAAACTACAAGGGCTGACTAGCCCAGCGCCTTCCCTCACCCTGAACTTTCTCCCATTATGATAGATGGACAGGTGCCTAAATCAGCAGCAGCCTGCTAACCATACCTTTAAAAAAAAAAAAAATCTTAAATAAAATCATCTTGTTCACTGATGTCCTTTAGGGAAGGAATTCTGTTATCCTTACCCAATCTGGTCTACATGTGACTGCAGACCACACAGCAATGTGGTTGAGTCTTAACTGTTGTCTGGGTTAGTGACACCAACATTCCATGACTAAATAAAACCAACTGAAAGTCAGTCAAGGTGTGGAGCTGGATGAACATAGCAGGCCAAGCAGCATCATAGGAGCAGGAAAGCTTGACGTTTCGGGCCTAGACCCTGATGAGGGCTCCGCCATATAATCATGGCTGATAAGTTCCTCAATACCATTCTCCTGCTTTCTCCCCGTAACCCTTGATCCCCTTGATAATCAAGAACCTATCTATCTCAATCTTAAATGTACTCAATGACCTAGCCTTCTGTGGCAGTGATTTCCATAGATTCACCACTCTCTAGCTGAAGAAGTTTCTCCTTATCTCCGTTCTGAAAGGTCTTCTCTTTACTCTAAGGCTGTGCTGTCGGGTCCTAGTCTCCCCTACCAATGGAAGCATCTTCCCAACATCCACTCTGTCCAGGCCAGTCAGTGTTCTGTAAGTTTCAATTACATCCCCCCTCATCATCATACAGCTGTATATGGATCAGTTGGAGGCAAGGGCAGAAAAATGGCAGATGGAGTTTAATCCGAATAAATGTGAGGTGATGCATTTTGGAAGGTCATGTATAGGTGGAAATTATACGGTGAATGGCAGAACCCTTAGGAATGTTGATATGCAGAGGGATCTGGGTGTGCAGGTCCACACATCACTGAAGGTGGCATTGCAGGTAAATAAGGTAGTTAAAAAAAGAAAGACCTTTGGCATGCTTGCCTTCATTGGAAGGGGTATTGATTATAAGGACCAGAGAGTTATGCTGCAGCTTTATAGACCTTTAGTTAGGCCAGACTTGGAATATCGCATACAGTTCTGGTCACCACACTACCAGAAGGATGTGGATGCTTTTGAGAGGGTACAGAAAAGGTTTACCAAGATGTTGCCTGATATGGGGAATTCTAGCTGTGAAGAAAGGTTGGTTAGACTGGGTTTATTTTCACTGGAATGCAGGAGGTTGAGGAGTGACCTGATCGAAGCTTATAAGATTCTGAATAGCATGGATGGAGTGGAAAGTATGAGGCTTTTTCCCTATTGTGGAAGGGTCAATTACTAGGGGACACAGGTCCAAGGTGCAGGGAGGGAAATTTAAAAGATATGAGGCAAGTTTTTCACAGAGGTTGGTGAGTGCCTGGAACATGCTGCCAGTGGAGGTGGTGGAAACAAACACAATAGCAGCATTCAAGAAGCACCTGGATGAATACATGAATAGGAAGGGAATAGAGGGATATGGGTCCTGTAAATGAAGACAGTTTTAGTGTGGAAGGGCAAAATGTGTCAGTGCAAGCTTGGAGAGCCGAAGGGACTGTTCCTGTGCCATATTGCTCTTTGTTCTAATCAAACCCCATGGCAGCTAACCAGAATTTTCAAGTACTTGTGAGTAAAATATAGCTGTTTGAAGCACATAGCACTTTCAAGAGAGAATGCCTATAATGGTTCAGAAGATGGCACCCTTGTGCAGAATGACTATGGTTAAATCAACTTCCAGGTTTTCTTTTAATGTGTACGCAACACCACATGAATAAAATAACACTAATGCAACTCTAAAATATTGCTGTTGACTTTTCTTAATAAATTCTTTGGTATACAAAGAGAAACTTTTATCTGAGCTGTTTAATAGTCCTTTCCAGTGCCACCACCAGCAGTGACGAAATGCATTTGTGCAACACCTTATCACATCTGAATATTACTAACTAATTCTCACAATTTGTGTTGCCATTCTGTCCACAGTTTGAAAAGTCTTGTATTGATGTAGTGCCTTTTACAAACAGCAAAAGTTTCAAAATGCTTTAGAGTGAATGAAGTACTTATGAAGTGTAGTCACTATCGTTAAGTCAGAAAAACAGTCACCAGTACACAGTGAACTCCTACTTGCAGCAAAGTGATAATAACCAGATGTGTTGTTCTTTGTAACATTGATTGAGGGGTAAATATTGGCCAGGACACCAGGGACAGTTTCTTTCCTCCTCTTGTAAATACTGATGTGAACTATTTTGCATCCACTTGAGAGGGCAGACCATAGGGACCAAATAAGGCAGCACTCCTTCAACGGTGCCAGTCTTGATCTTGGGTTCGTGTCTAGAGTTGAACTTCGAACCAGAAGGTTCTGATTGGAAGCAAGACTACTACCAATTGAACCACAGCTGAAAGAAGTCTTTAGCAAACAGATGACTAACAACTGAAGGTTTCTTTTGACTGAGTTGGTTGCAAGAAGAATGTTAACCATTATTTATGAGAGCTGTTCCTCATCAAATGTCGCTTTTGAGCCAATTCGATAAGGTAGTCTTTTTTCCTAAGTAGCACATAGCAGTACAGTAGAAAAAGAGAAAAGTGATAATAGTACGTCCTCTCTGTTTCAGCAATAGTTATTCTGAAATACCAAATGACTAAGGGGGAATGGATCATTGGAAGCAGGACACTCCTATGTGTTTGGAGCATGTTGGGGTGTGACTTAGGGCTTCTTAGCAGCAAGTTAGAGCCAGCATTTTCTGCCTGTGTATCTGGAATTTTGTACCTTAATTGCATGTGAGAGAGTAATGGCAGCTCGGTTGCATAAGCTACTTTCAGTCTTTAAATATAGCTCATCTTCCACATACCTGAACTTATTTACTCTCTTTAAAGCAGAACATCTTTTTGTGTTTTTTCTTTAACCTTTTATTGACTTAATTTCTTCCACTGTTACTACCTCAAACATTTCGATGACTGCAAAATAAAAAAGCAGTGCTCAGGCCAATGGGATAATTCCCTTCCACATCTCTGTCAACAGCTTGGTCAGGTCTCTGAATAATGGGAAGCGTAGAGGGAACATCTATTGTGAGGGGTTGGGATGTTAGGAGCAGAAGGAAATGCAGAGTTACAAATCATTGAAGGTGACTGGGCAAACTAATGAGGTGCTTAAGAAAACTTTTGGGACACTTTGCGTTGTAAGTGGAGATGTTGAATAAAAATAATTGCAGAGGTTTTAAGAATCACTGGTCAGGCCTCAGCAGAGATGTTGTAAACATCTCCGAGCATCACACTTTAGGAAGGAGGTCAAGGACCTGGAGAAGGTAGGGGAATTTTACCGGGGTTGAAAAACTTCAGTTGTGTGGGAAGATTGGAGCAGCTGGAGCTATTCTTCTTTCAGGAGAAAAGATTAAGTAGAGATCTGTTTGAGGAACTGAAAATTCAGGGGTTCTGATAGGAAAAAAAGTTTGCTGCTTTGCTCTTTGTCAAATGGATCTGTAATCAGAGGGGCTTGATCTAAAATAATTGGCAAAAGAACAAGAAAGGAAATGGGAAGTCTTTTTACACAGGTTTATTAGGATTGGAAATCCTTGAAAGTAGTTGAATTTGACTTCAGGAACTTTTCAAGATGGTTGAACATGTGTGGAACACAGCTACATTTTAGGATTATGGGGAGGGTGTAGTGGGATTAAGTAGCTTTTTCAAAGAGCTCTCACTGCTGCAGTGGGCTGAATGGCCTGCATCTAGTTTGCAATTATATTCAACACCTATTATTTTAATGTAATCTCTCCTTGTCTGTGCTGATCTCCAAAGGTAACATCTTGGGTGTAATACACGATCATCAGAAACTGGTGAAAACATTCCGTTTGATGCGCCGAGCAGGATACATCAATGAATTTGTTTCTATCTCTACAAATCTGACAGATCGCTGTGTTTATATTTCTTCAGATGGAGGCAGACTTTGCAGGTATTAAAAGCACTGGTTACTTACTTGAGCAACTTATGGCAGAGCTCTGTTAAACCTGTTGATAGCATGTAGGGTCTCTTCACATTCCATGCTGTTCATCTAAGAAGACGACAATGTGTGAATCTGCCCCATCATATCCTACAAAGCTTGTGAAGAACTGAGAGGGTAGAGAGAAATGCAGTGAATGTGAGTTACATAGTTTTCTCATAAAACACTTGATTAAGTTTTTAATGGTAAGACCGGATTTAAGGAGAAAGAAGTCAACATTGAAAGAGGTGTGGAAGGTTTCGTTAAGAGGGCATCTGAGAATGGAAGTATTGATGAGGGATGTTCTGTGGTTTGGGGTGGAACTGCAGTGCACGGAATGTGGGAGTGTAGCAATTTGTGTTCGGCAATTTACGCTTACAATGTGTATTAAAAGGTGAAATCAAGAAATGGAAAAATTCTTATTAGTTACTTCATGACAAATGGTCATCTGGAATGCACTGCTTGAGAACTTGATGAGAGCAGATTCAATGGTAACATATTTCTGTGTTTTCATATGCGTTTTTATATAATTAGGATACAAAGTAAAAATTTAAAGTGGTATGGACAAAGAGCAACTGAGTGGAACTGATTGATTGAATCATTCTTTCCAAAAGCCAGGCCAGGTGCAATGAGCCAAATGTCCTTTTACTGTTTTGTCTGTTTCCATGATAATAAAAAATGGAACTCCAGGGTGTTCCTGTCCAAGAAGTGAATATTGCAAGCAAAAGTTAGATTCTGAGCCGTGTGAGGCAACATGAGGACAAGTGACCCAAAGGTTGGTCTGTGAGGTCGGTTTTAAAGACCCTCTTAAAGAAGGAGAGAGAATAGAGAAACAGGCAGGTCTAAGGTGGGAATTCTTGAGTCAGAGCTTAAGTAGCTGAACTCTCAGTTGCCAATGATGAAACAATTAAACTTAGGTATGTTCAAGAGGTCAAAATCAAAGCATGTGCAGATTGGGTAAGATAAAGACCAGTAGGAAGAGGCCTATCTGAAATATGACATTATAAACAGCCTGTTTCTGTGCTGTGAATGTTGCTGGATGTATAGCACCTGTTCATTCGGTGACATCTACTGAAATTCCATTGTTCATCAAGCTAAAGCTCTGGGTGATAAATAGTTCCTACCTTGGTACTTGAGACTTTGTGCAGGAGTAAGCTACGTTAATTAATTTTTGGCCCTAATAATTATTGCACATCTTTGCATACACAGACAATATAAATAAGGCTAAACTAGACTCCAGCCAGAGGATTAATATTTCAGAAGTATCGCAGAGCATTACAATTTATTTGTTTTATTCTTTTACGGATAAAAGTGCACTACCTTTGGAAGAAAAAAAATACTAACTTGTAGAAGATCTCTTCCCTACCCATCCTGTGTTTTATGCTGTGTTTGCATTATCAATCCCATTCGGTGCTACTAAATTCTTTTCATAAAGAAAAATCTCATCCCTTTCTTTGCTGTGACTTTGTTCTGCAGTTGGAGGAGTAATGGAATTTCTGTTTGCCCTATCCTGCAATGCCATACTTGGATTGCATTGTTCTGATACAGTACTTAACTTTTTAAGATGTGCTCATTGAAAGTTGAGGAAGTCTTTGTGCTTTATTTTTATACGAGTACCTACTGTTTATTTTCTGCTCTGTGCTGGAGCTCGCTGTGCAAACACTGAGCTTGCTGATGATCAGATGTCGCATGCCGCCCTTTGTCTTGTTGTGTTGCTGCGGTGATAGTGGTACAACGTGCAGAGATACGTGTCCCCATGTCAAGCGCGGCAAACAGAGATCCGAAACACTTTCATAAATCTGCTCATTTTCATTAAGCCTATCCAAGTATGCTCATTTTCACTGGTGCGCTCTATTCACTGGGAGATGGGCTGTAGTCTCCCTTGCATTTTTCTGATTTAGTTTTGAACAGTAAATATAAAGCTACATTGGGGACATCAGTCAATATAACTTCAAATATTTGCACCCTTTTATTTTTAAAGATTACGAAGGTTGCACTGGTGATGCTGTTCTTTGAAGATGTAGTGCAGATTTGAACAAGCGCTTGAGCTTTATTTTAAAACAGGATTGTTCAACGTTTTTGCTTGGGAGGGCACATTTCAATGTTTCTCTCACCTGATGGGTGGTGGGGGCAGTTGGTGAGTGCATTTTAAGAAAATAAAGTTTGCTATAACTGTAGATATGAGTTTTAAAAGAAAGAAATAGTCTGAATCAAAAAATTACTAATTTAAATGAGTAGTTAATAAAAATGACCATTTAAAAGTATCAAGTGGCAGAGCTAACGAATAAAACCTTTTTTTTGCCTTTGTGGTTAAGAAGTAGAGCTGGAGAGGGAAAAGCACAAGGCTGGGAGTCCTTAATATCTTGGAAGGGGGTGGGAACTAAGGCTGAGATAAAGAACTGGGTATAACTAACACTGACATCGGTTTTCTTCTGGTGGGTCACACATTCTGTTTGCCTCGGCAGAATTCACACAAAAGTGGGCATTTGAAATGAATTGCCTTTCAGGTGCTTCCTGCATTGTAGATATATTTTTGTTCAGTCCCATCTACCCTGCCACCCAGTCAGTCACTTGAGCCAAGGAGGTTTAATGATTATTATTACCAAGGAACTGTACCGGAGCACTGTGAAGGTAGCAGCATGTGCTTAAGGTGAGGTGGTGACATGATGTGGAGGTGCCGGTGTTGGACAGGGATGGACAAGGTCAGAAGTCAGACAACACCAGGTTATCTTCCAACAGGTTTATTTGAAATCACAAGCTTTCGGAGCATTGTCCCCTTCAGGTGAAGTGACAAAAGGGCAACGCTCTGAAAGCTTGTGATTTCAAATAAATCTGTTGGACTGTAACCTGGAGTCATCTGATTTCTGACATGGCGGTGTCGTGGAAATGTCACTGGACTGATAATCTAGAGGCTCTGGCTATTGCTATGGTGCCATAGCTTCAGGTCTCACCATAAATAGGACCCCTGCCAGTAACGTCATTCTGTCCCATTCGCTCATGCTTATTTGGGTACCTACGTGATTTTTTTTCACTAGCAAAGCATTTTTCAAAGTGTGCATGCTCAGAACTGCCCTCGTGAGCACTGTGCACTTTTTTGGGAAGTCAGGAAAAGCCCATCTGGTTCACTGATGTCCTTTTATCAGGAAGGAAACTTGTCATTCTGACCAGTTGTGGTCTACGTGTGACTCCAGACACACAGCAATATGCTTGACTTTTTAACTATTCTCCGAAATGTTTCAAGGGTGTTTAGGAATATCCTACGTAAGAATAAATTGATCAAATTCTGCCTTGCTGTCCTGTGTAGAATTGTAGCTGCTACTGGTAATGACCTGCTCGTCTTCTCCACCCCTTCAGACTGTAATTGTCTCTCTGGTAGAGGTAACCAGACTAATGTACACTGCTGTTAGTTTCTGTACTTAAATGTAAATTCAATTTGGAATGTACAAATTGGATACTAGTACCTGAAATGTGGTGTACCCTTGCTTCTTGCAATTGTGCTCTAAAAATGAAGATTTGTGCTTTACCTGATTATCACTGATTTGAAATAGAATTTCAATAATTTTATTTTTGTCCTCCACATGCTTTTCTTAGCAAAAGGGTCATTGGTTGCATTGGAGAATATTGTCCCCTCTAATGAAAAGCTCTTTGCTTAATTTTGTTTAGGCCCTACATTATTGTGAAGAACAGACAACCAGCTGTCACAAATAAGCATATTGAAGAACTATCTCAGGGCTACAGGTAATCTCAAAATAAATTTACTAACGTCAACATGATTTTATTTTTGTTGAAAAGGGTAACTTAATGTACACACTGTGGTAGCACTGTGACCTTTTCCTTGCAATTCCACAGTCAGTCAGTCCAGGACACTAGGTGACTCTGCTGGGTGGAGAATGGGTAATTTCCCACATGGGGGCAAATTGCTGGCCTGTTCCTTTGCTGCCTTGTTTCTGCCTAATAACCAGCTATTGAGTGGTTTTCAGCTGGTTGCTGTTATGCTTATCTTTTTGAATGTGCATGATTATATTGAAGGGCACAAGATGGCAAAAATTGATATTGCATTTTGATGCCTTGGCTTTCCTCTGAAACATTTTGCTTCCTGTATCACACATCCAAAGTCGTCTTTTCAGTGGCCTTTGATTTAAAAACAAAATCGTTTAATTGCTGCATATGGTAATAAGACTATAAGCTATAGAAGCAGAATTAGGCCATTTGGCCCATCGCGTTCGCTCTGCCATTCAATCATGGCTGATATGTTTCTCAATCCCCAAGGAACATGAACTAAAAGTTATGCCTCCCAATTACTTTTAAACCAAGGGAGTTATTTCGGTCTTCAGGATATCTCTGTAATCTTCAATGATCAATAGCACTTCAGTTCAGAGCTCACTTTTGAGGTTCAAGTATTTAAAAAAAAAATTATTAGACAATGGTATGGATATATTTAGTGATATTCTGTTATTATCCTCAATTTTAGGAAATGAAAGTTGTAACATAATTTTTGTAAACATTTCCTTTCTCAATTTTTGAGCTAGCAGATCTATCAATGAAATGCTCAGTTCTGTCCCTCTCCTCCTTGCTCCTTTGCTCCTCACTTGGCTATTGAGGTTTATTAGAATTTCATGGCTACTAGTCACCTTAGAAACAAGTTGTCATACCTGTAACTGAACCCCTCAATTTCCATATAGATTTCATATGTGTTTGTTCCCTGTTACCATGGAAGCAGCAAGCACTAGCATTGTAGCCTGCATAACTACTTAGGACTGGTGTTTTTTTTTTAATCATTTGTGCCCTGAATTAAAAGGACAGGCTGCCAGAACAAAACAGTGTTTCTGTCTCAGAAAAGCTGAAAAATCAACAAAGATGCGCACTCAAAGGCCTTGTTGTGTTTAACTGAATGTTATAAAATCTGCTGTGAAATATGTTCCCTTTGATTTGCAATTTGTGTCATAAGGTGTAGGAAAAAAACTCATTGAGAATGGAAATAGACCCCAAAGAATGACATTCCCAATGGATTTGTGTCCCCAGGTGCGGTGTACTTAAGAAACAGAGGTGCAGGTGAGGCAGGAAAGAAAGCATTTGTTTGGGTAAGTTAGATCCTTGGGAAGTAGAACACAAATCCAAGAAAGTCAGAATCAGAGTAGGCCATTCAGCCCCTTGAGCCAGTTCCAGCATTCAGTGAGATCATGGCTGCTTGTGGCCTTAACTCCATATCCCTGCCTTTGGCCCTTTTTTTTATGATTCATTAATGGGAATGAGGGCATCACTGACCAGCCTGCACTTACTGCCCAGAGAGCAGTTAAGAGCCAACCACATTGCTGTGGGTCTGGAGTCACATATAGGCCAGACCAGGTAAGGATGGCAGTTTCGTTCACTAAAGGACATTAGTGAACTAGATGGGTTTTTCCAACAATCAATGATGGATTCACAGTCATCATTAGACTGTTAATTCCAGATATTTATTGAATTCAGGTTCTATCATCTGCTGTGGTGGGATTCGAACCCGGGGGTCCCCAGAACATTGCCTGGGTCTCTGGGTTAACAGTCCAGTGATAATACCACTCATCCCTTAATACCTTTTGCTTAACGAAAATACATCTATCTCAGAGTTAAAACTAACGACTGATCCAGCATCAACTGCTGTTTGTAGAGGAGAATTCCAAACCTGTACCACCCTTTGTGTGTAGAAGTGCTTCCTAACATCTCTCCTGAACAGTCTGGCCCTAATGTTTTAGACTATGCTTTCCAGTTCTAGCGTCCCCAACCAGTGGAAATAGTTAATCCTTATCTACCCTGTCATTTGCTGTTACTATCTTGAAAACTTTGATCAATCACTGTTAACCCTCTAAATTCTAGTGAAAACAGGCCTAATTTGTGTAATCTCTCCACATAACCTCTGAATCCAGGTATCATTCTTGTAAACCTGTGTTTTACTCCCTCCAAGGCCAATATATCCTTCCTAAGAAGGCAGTAGTAAAACTCATAGGCTGATTTTTTTGTTGAGAGAGTTTTTCATTTATATAGCACTTTTCACAACCAGCTGTTGGAAAGCACATTATGGGCAGTTAAGTACATTTGAAGTGTAGTTATTGTTGTAAGGCATGGATGAGTTTGACCGAAAGGTCCGTTTCCATACTTTACAGCTCTGACTCTAAAACAAGGTAACCAATTTGGATCCAGCAAACTCTTAACAAACAACGATGTGGAAATAATCAGACAATCTGTTTTTGTGACATTGATTTAAGGAATACGTATTGACCAAAACACTGGAAATAACAACTTTGAAATGAGATGGGATCTCTCTTGCCCACCTGAGAGCAGATTCAGCCTCTGTTTAACATCTCATGTGACAGCAGCTCCAACAGTGCAGCACTGCATTAGTCCTGCTCTGGAGGAACAGCTTTAATTTCTGTCATCAATTCTTGGAGTGAGAATTCAATCTGGAACCTTGTGACTCAGTGATGAGTGACTATACTACCAACTGAACCAAGATTGACACCCACATTTTTTACGTGCTTTGTTGTGTGCAGGAATTCCCCCATTTAAGATGTGTTTTAATTGTACTTCTTCATTTCGGCGTTTTTTGTAAAATAGTGATGTTCTCCAAATAAAGTTTCCTGCATTTCTTTTTAATCACGGTTACTGCATATGCTCATTTTTTTTTTTTTTTTTTTTGTTGGCTTTCCCCCTGCTGGTCTTCCTTGTGCTGGTTGATAAACCTTGACAACCCTCTGAGGCTACGAATGCTGAGTTAATCAAAACATTTGAGGAGGATTTGGGTAAACGGGGCTTAAGGAAATAAAGGTGATGTTTAGGGATTGAAGGTACCTCAGCTGTAATTAACACAACCCTGGAAGAACTCAGTGGGTCAGGAAATGGGTGAGGTGAAAAGCAGACGACATGTCAAAAGGAGATGATGATGCAAGACAAAAGGAGCTGGTAATGGAACAAGCAATGAAATAAAACATTTCAGATTTTCAGCGTCCATAACTTTTTCTTGTGTATTAATGTAATAGGTGGTTTAATTTTTGATTCCTGACCAGGTCCTTTGAAGACTTCCTACACGAAGGATTAGTGGAATACCTTGATGTTAACGAAGAAAATGATTGCTATATTGCACTTTATGAGCATATGATCAACAAGTAAGTTTAGGAACTTGCAACCACGCGATATGATCTTATATAAAATCATTTCAAAAGATTCTGATTCTGCACACACAGAATAATTTTTGTTTTAAGTTAAAGGTCCATGTCTAGGATGGTGATGCCTGGATATAAAATGTTATAAACACTGAAAGAGAAGGAGGCCATTCAACCCTTCTCCAGTTCTGCTATCCATCAGATCATGGCAGATCTGTATATACACTTCCATTTGCCTCTCTTTGCTCCATATTCTTGATACCCTAACCCAGCAAAATTCTTTTCACCTCATTTTTGAGGTTCTTCAGTCCAACCTGTTTGACCAGCTTGTGCACAGAGCTTATTGGGCAGGTTTCATTGTCCTGTTTCCACGTAGCCTTGGGGATGTTTTCTCTTCACATATTTATCCAATTCCTTTTTGAAAATTGCAGTTGAATCTATTTCAACTGCTCTTTTGAGCTGTGCATTCCAGCTGCCTAAAACACTTTCTCATCTCGCCTCTGGTTCTTTTGCCAATTATCTTAAATCTATGACTTCTTCTTACAAAGTCATCCAGTACTGGAAGCATTTTCTCCGTATTTACTTTATCAAACCGCTCATTGATTTGTATTAAACCGCCCTCTAAACTTGCCTGTTCTGTGAAGACAATATTGTTCTACAGAAAAATAAAAACTGCTTCTAACTCACTTGATCCCTATTCTAGAATTTTTTTTCAGAATTATTGTAATGAATGAGTTAGAAGTAAGTAAACAGAGCACTCTATTCTACTTCTGAAATTTCTGATGTATAGATATAAGATTTTTCTGTTTTCCTGTTTAATTTTAATTTTCTTTTATTCATTCACGGGATGAGGGTGTCACTAACTCGGCAGCATTTATTGCCCATCCCTAATTGCCCAGAGGGCATTTTAGAGTCACCCACATTGCTGTGGGTCTGGAGTCACATGTAGACCAGACCGGGTAAGGATGTGCAGTTTCCTTCCCTAAAGGACATTAGTGAACCAGATGGGTTTTTACGACAATCGACAATGGATTCATGGTCATCATTAGATTCTTAATTCCAGATATTTATTGAATTCAAATTCTACCATCTGCTGTGGCAGGATCTGAACCTGGGTCCCCAGAATGCTATTTGTGTCTCTGGGTTAACAGTCCAGAGGTTATAACACTAGGCCATCACATCAATGTGATTGAAATTTTCTTTATTGCTGGTTATTACAGATCTACGACCCACTTGGAGATTGAACCATTTACACTTCTTGGTGTATGTGCAGGGCTCATTCCCTACCCTCACCACAATCAGTCTCCAAGGAACACCTACCAGTGTGCCATGGGGAAGCAAGCCATGGGTAAGAGTTACTTAGCTTGTGAAAAATTCATGCAACTTCTTCTTAAACAGACAATTTCTGAAGGAAGGAGAAACTGAATAATCAAAGGGTGAGTTTGTTCCAACTGGTTGGTGAATGGGTCACGAGAACCAGCCTGAGAATTGTCATTGGCTGGAGTGAAGGGGTGAATAGAGTAATTTTTGTTGACAAAGCTGTTATTCAACCAGGGAATGGCTTATCCTAAGGACCTGGAGATACAGGGCATGCAATTTCATTTTAAAGAAAATTTGACCAAGATTTGAAAACAAGACTATAAAGTAAAAGGAGGATGGAGGAGAAGGGCAGGGAAATATGATTTGATGAGGTCAGTTTAAAATAAAGTTGAACAACCACTTTCCTTGCTGTAAATTCAATAATTCTGGATTATATTGTGAAGGATTTTATTCATCACTGTGTTCGTGTACTGATATTCTGAGCATCTGTTTCTCTAAGCGTTATTCCTGTCACTGTTCTTTACTCGGAGTGGGTCAGTGGTGCAAGACCAGCACTAAAGATTTCTCCTAATTGCTTTCTGTGTTTGTACCCGTTTGACATCATTTTCAAAGTGAACAGTTTGTTGCCACACACAGTTAAGTAGGATCAGTGCATGCAGAACTGCAGATCGATATATATGCAGAGTCCCATTGTTGGTTTTGTGTGTGAAGCTTTTTGTGTTTTTGTTTTGGAGTGTCATTTGCAATTCATTGTCTGTTTTTTTTTCCTCTGTGGCTGGTGTATTCAGCTGCCCAGACCTGAGCTTGTACAATCAGCTCCCTGGATACAGTGCCTGGTCGTCACTTCTGACGTTAGAAAGCGGGGTGACTGTCGAAACATGGATGTAAATGTTGAGCAGGTTGAATGCATAGCTATGATTAATGGCACCATCGTGACACTGTGCAGTCTTTGTGGAGAAAGAAAATGCATTGCTTTTAACTGACGACTATTGGCTGAACCAACTCACCACACAATCAGATTTACTAAATGATATCGGGGATGAGGGACTTCAGTTATGAGGAGTGACTGGACCAGAGAAAGTTAAGGCGAGATTTTATAGAGGTGTTCAAAATTGCAAGAGGTTTCGACAGTGTAAGTAAAGAGATTTAAGAAAGCTAATAAAAGAACCGAAAAGAAGAGATGAATTTGTTTTTAGTAGGAAGTTGCATTGCCTTTAAAAAGAGCAATGGACGCAGATTCAATAATAACTTTCAAAAAAGTAGTTGGAAGAAGTCTTAAAGATGAGGAGGGACAGCAGGGTGTGGGACTGATGTGATGACTCTGAGAGGTGACTTTCTATTAGAATTAAATAATATAGAAGGCCACCATTTGGCCCTTGTGTCACCTGTTTAAAAGAGACATCAATTAGTCCCATTCCTTTGCCCTTTTTCCATAGCCTTGAAAATGCTTCCTTTTTAACTAATTACATTTAAATAAAACCGTAAAAGACCCATTACAGTAACTACTTAAAGCAGTCTATACAGCACCTTTAATTTCAGGTTATACTCCTTTTATGTATTCAGTGTAAGTTTGTGACCCCGAGACTTTCTACATTGAGTTTGAAGAGGGATTTTGCAGTCATTTCTATTTTGTTTGCTGCTTTGGTGTAAATTTCCCTCCTTTTTAATCAAGTTTGAGATAAGGTCACAATACCTTGCTGTCAGTGGTTTAATAAATTGCGCACCAAGCAGAGTCAAGCCAGGAACAAAAGCAAAGCAGCGATCCTTGCAGGGTTTATTTCAAATATTTAAATAATTACAGAGTTTGCACTACAGAAACTCATATGCTTGATGCCCAGGAAGTTATGTTTGCGGTGGCACGGCACACTGCTTAGCTTTGCTGCACACGTTAGGGACTCTGGTTCGCTTCCACCCTTGGGTGACTGTCTGTGTGGAGTTTGCACGTTCTCCCCGTGTCTGCATAGGGTTCCTCGTACAGGTTAGGTGGAGATTGTCCATGATAAATTGTCCATCGTGTCCAGGAAAGTGTAGGTTGGGTGGATTAGCCATGGTTATGCAGGGTTACGGGGATAGAGTAGGGAGGTGGTTCTAAGTGGGATGCTGTTTGGAGGGTTACTGTGGATTCGATGGGCCAAATGGCCTCCTACCATACTGTAGCAATTCTATGGATTCTATTCTGTTTGGAAAATAGATCACTAAGCTGTTACCATCACCTAATTTGTCGGAAGAATGAATTGTTACCTTTTGTCACGTTTGTTTCTGCATTTGCTGTTGAGGTGTGGATTTACTTAACAGCAGTTTCCTCATGTCCTGCTGAACTAATATATTCCGGTTGGTGACAAAATCTGGATTATTCCAGGTCTTGCATTTCCCAAGTGTAAATGATTCTAAAGACAAGTCTATGAATGCTTATATTGTAACCAAGAAGCTAATGAAGCCCCAAATAAAAAATAATGAATCCTACTTAATTAAGGGGAGGTTATCTATTCTTTGCACCTGTTTCAGGTTGGAATTTTGCTTTCTTGCACATGATTTTGTTTTTAGATTTGATTTATGCATTAAAATGAGAGATCACCAAAAGTTTCTATAAAATTTTTTTCATGAACGCAGCTAGTGAAGTCTGTCTTGTGTCCCGCAGGTACAATAGGCTACAACCAGCGGAATCGGATTGACACCCTCATGTACCTGCTTGCTTACCCTCAGAAACCCATGGTGAAAACTAAATCCATTGAGCTGATTGACTTTGAAAAGCTCCCAGCAGGACAGAATGCTACAGTGGCTGTGATGAGCTACAGTGGTTATGATATTGAAGATGCTCTCGTCCTAAATAAGGCTTCTTTGGACAGAGGTGATGTAGACCAAATTATTTGCTTCCTTAATCTTTTCAAGTTGAATCCTCAATGTATCTTAAAAGTTGGCACTCTAATCTTTCAGAATTGTGTGCTCTTTTTTGACCACTGTAAGGAGGAGGAAAGAACTTGCCTTTCGTCTCCACAGGACATTGGAAAATGAAATGCTTTTGGTGGTGTAATTGTTCTTGTTATTTAGGAAATGCAGATAATTTGCGAAAAGCTTATTTTTTGAAGAACTCGCTAAGTGAAATGACCAAATAATCTGATTTGATGATGTTGGTTGAGCGATAAATGTTGGCCTGGACACTAGGGGTGAACTCCAGTGCTCTACTTTGGAAGAGTAACAAGGGGTTTTTCACATTTTATGTTCGGGTCAAGTATAACATCTCAACCAAAAAGATAGCACCTGATAGTGCAGCACTCCGACAGTAAGTGTCAGCTCAAGTTTTTATGTTCAATTCGAATGGAGTGGAATTTGAAACTTCAGAGGAGTGCTGCTCACTGAGCCATGGCTAGTTTAGGCTTGCTGGCTTTACCTGTAACACCAGCATCCTAAGATATGTAACTATTCACAACCATCATGATAACATTCAGTTTACCATGGAAATGTGAACTGTATTGTTTCCACTCAGCAAATTAACTCTCTTCCTGGTGCAGGGTACATTGTCACTGTCATTCTCTTTGTGTTCCACACTGTGGACTCTAAAGCTTTAGTATCAAATATTATGGAGCAGAACAATTGTGTACAAATTCCATTTGTTACGTACTTGGGGTGGAATTTGATGCTTCCCTGAGGTGAGGGGCTTAGGGTGGAGACTTCAAGTTGGGTTGGAGGGTTCAGTGGTGAGAGAGGGTGTGCCTGGAATTGAGGTTGCAGACCAGAAGAGGAAAAGTGTTCGATTTTCGGGGATTTTTTAAAGAATCTACCTTTCCACTGGCTTTTTTGGAGCAGAGGTTGGGGTCAAATATTGGTCCATTAGGCAGAGGCCACCATTTAAAAGAAAACAAGGATTTATGGGGGCTTTGCAGCAGTTAATGCTCATGTCCACAAAATCCTCTCTCCGCAACCCCACTGGGAGTTGTGACCCACAATTTGGAAAACTCTTCTTAAGGGTCTCATGGTGCCACTAAAAATTAAATGGCGCCATGTAGACACACAGCCAGGGCCTATGGCCTTGTTAGCGATTTGGATACAAGATGTTCCCTCCTCCTTGGTCTTCCTGTGTCTAACAGAAGGACCCACTTGCAGCAAGGTAGAAAGGGTGCAGCTCTGACCTTTTACCATGCTCCGCATTGCCAGGGCCTCCCTGACTGATCCCAGTGTTCCTGCACCATCCATTTTCATCTGTGGGAGAAGGCTCCAGTGTCAATGCCCCAGTCTCTGGGACCTGCTGCAGGACTGACCGTGGCTGCTGCATCCGATCTTGCCAGAGTGCAGTCAGACTGTGATTATCTGGTACCCCTCACAGGCAGGACATGTGCACCACCCCATCAGAAATTACAGTGGGATGTTGATGGAGCCGGACACGTTGTCAGCAGCCAGTGGGCTGCTTAATTCGTATTTAATCCCTCCAAAGCTTCTGAAAACGGCCATCACAAAGTGCTGTCGGATTGGCCTGCCATTGCAAGCACTGAATTCCAACTGAAGTCTGAATTGCAGGCTTCACCTGGGTTTCTTGTTAACTCCTCAGATGTTGGAACCCAGTGCACTCGGTATGAAAATGTACTGCTCTGCTGATCTGTGTCTTCAACATACTTTCATTGACCTAGTGATCAAACAAGATGTGACTCTGCCTGTCTTAAAGGAGGACTTCCCAAAGTGGGGTGGAGACCCCCAGATGGGGTCACGGGCTCTGAGGTAGTAATGGGCACCATAGAGCTCTGACCTGTCATAGAAGCTATATGCCTGCTCCAACTGGGTTCCCCACTCTCTGAGGGCACCCTCTCCATGCTGTGAAAGGTCTTCCCAGATCAGTATGTCTGACTCACTCTTTCACAAGCCTCAGAGAGTAATGACAATTTTGAAACCTCAAAATGGGGTAAGCAATGTTTGGGAGACGCTGTTTTCAGGAGGAGGTTAGGACAAATGGTGAGAGGAGGTTAAAAAGGCAGAGGGTTGCATAAAAGGAATTCCAGTGCTGTGAGCCCCAGTTAGCAGTTGTGTTTTTAGCAATGATAAAACAATTTAAAATTGGGGCTGCAAAATAGTTCAGAATTGGAGTAGCACAGATATCTGGGATAGCTGTAGAGCTAATTGTCATATTTAACCCAGAGATAAGCTGACCACGTCTGCTCTGTCACCAATACTGCCTATTCCCACGTCTATAATGTATCTGTCTCATCTACCTCATGTTGCCTTTGTTGCTCCTAGATTTGGCTGAGCTGTCTTGGCCTGCCTTCTGAATCTGCATCCTCTATAAACTTGAGCTCATCCAAATCTTTGCATGAATCCTGTTTTACACTTTGGTTCACCCATTGCCCTGAGCCAATTTAAGCTACATTAGCTCCTGTTCCATCAGGACTCCAAACAAACTCTCAGCACATTCTATACTTGATTAATTTAATCTAATTTCCTCTTGCATACCATGATGCAGAAATATTTGAACACCTTTGAATGTTCATCAGAATGATATTGCCTGTCCCTTAAATTATTAGGTTTACATCAGAGGCAGTTAATGTAAAGATTTCTTCTCCTGGTCAGTGACATTACATAGTAAACTTAGTGGAATGGTAACTGGGGTATAGTTACCATGGCTGTTCATTTCCATTGCATCTATAATCTCTTTTGCCAACCTATGTTATAATTCTGGAAACCAGATGGTGCAGGTTAGAATTGGAGCCAATCTTTACATCTTACATAAGCATTTGTTTACAGTGATGCACTTTATAAGCAAGCACGTCCTAACCCAACAACCATAGTTTCAGTCCGTCTATTTACAAAAGCGCAAGCAAATTCTAAGTTAATGCCTAACACTTCCATACAAGTAAGCTCAGTTAATATACAGTTAACACCCAACCACGTAGAATTGGTGGATTTAGTAAAAACCCTCAGAATGCATTTCCCTCCTACTGAAGGTGCTTTGCAAACATTGGTTTGTGGAAGGATTTTGAGACAGCAATAAGAATTTTATAAAGCTAGTGCTTGGAAATGCCATTTATTCTACAGACTATCTGCCATTGTCACCCTAATCTCATGGCACTGCCCCCATCCCACTTCTCCCAACACACTTACTTTTGTTTCTCAGTTTATCAGTGCCATGGGAACTAAATGCTCCAAGGGATTTTAAGTACCAGTAAGAACTTTGGAAACTGGCACACAGTTAACCACTGCTGAGTCCTAATCATTGCATTCATTTTTCCTCCAAGGTTTTGGAAGATGCCTGGTGTATAAAAATGCTAAATGTACACTTAAACGTTATACAAATCAGACTTTCGATAAAGTCATGGGTCCGATGCTTGATGCAGCTACACGGAAGCCAATTTGGCGGCATGAAATTTTAGATGCGGATGGTATTTGCTCACCAGGTAAGAGGACAAGATATGTTGGGTTAAATCGAAGGATGATCTAGCTTGCATTTTATTAAAATAAGCATTTTCTCCACGTATACCCTATCAGCCCTGCCATTTTCCTAAAGACTCCTATCAGGTTACCCTTCTTTTCTGGGCGGGATTTAAAAAAGAAGGTCCAGTGTTGTGAAAACGGAAACAGTCATTGCTCTGCTGCCATTTGCACTCGAGAGGTTAACTGGCATTAGTTGCCTCAAATCCAAAAGTGAATAGAATGAATGCTTGGGAAGGTATTAATCGACTTCCAGTGCCCAGGTGACCTTTTCTCAGCACTGCTTCCTGGCTTTTAAAACTGCTGATGAAGCTCACCAATTAGAGGCCAAACATATTGCTTTCATTAAACTTATCCAGTTAGAACAATATAAAGGAGGAAACCCATCACTGGTCAGTCATTGGTGTTTATATTGAGTAAACTTTATTTTTCTGTCTCTAGATCATTCCAATGGTATTAAAATTAAAAACAAGCAATTGATTCTGTTCTGTCGATCAGAAAAACTCTAAATCTTGCCAACTGTGGTGAATCCAGCACCAAATTGGAATTTGTATTATGGTTTCATTCTTTTATTCCATTGCAGTGTAAGTTTCTGGTAAGAAACTGTTTCCATTTTCACCTTTTTATTTATGGTTAGGTGAGAAAGTGGAAAACAGACAAGTGCTGGTGAACAAATCAATGCCGACAGTTACACAGACTCCGTTAGAGGGAACCGCACAATCCCAACAGCCACAGTTTCGCGATGTCCCAATCACGTATGTTTAAATGCAGATTTCTGTCACTTGTGGAATGCATCTTGGGGATTGTCAGGGTGGGTGGCATTTTTGGAGGGTGTGGGGGGAATTTGGTTGACAAGCCGTAGTGGAAGGATTATTATCTTGAAGAAAAAAAATCTTGCATAGTACGTTTCACACCCTTCAGAATGTTAACCAGGTTGCTTCACAGCCAGTGAATTGTTTTGCAGTGCAATTGTCGTTATTAAAGATTATGCACTCAGTTTTGCACATGATCAGGTCCCTGAAATAATAATGAAGTAAAAAGGAAATCAACTTTGTGCTGAATACCCTCTTTCTGTTCCCATTCAGCTTGTTCCACAACTTAATCAGATTGAAACTGGATCTGTCAATCCATTTATCTGCTTCAATATCTTTATAGTCCAACCCAACAAAAATCTCTTCATTCGTCTTCAAATCTCTAATTGATCCCCAGTATCAACAATGTCTGGGGGGTATGGAATGAGTGGAAGAATTCCTGATTTCTGCTGTTCTTTATCTTGATTTCTTCTTGATTTCCCTTCTGGTGGCCTCGTTCTGATTTTAAGATTCTGTCCCTTTGTTCTTATCTTTCCCCAAGCCAGAGAAAATAGTTTCTCTGCATCTAGCCTGTTGAATCCCTTTTAACATTCTAAATACTTAAATCGGATTGCCTCTCAGTCAGCTGACTGTAAGTTACTACAAGCCAATTTCCCCATATAATTTAACCTTTGGTGTTGGCTTAGCAGTAAGTGCTGGCCAGATCACTAACAACTGACTTGCTCTTCTAATGTTGCCCTAAATAGGCAGAGGAGTACTTAGTTCAGTGTCACATCCAAAGTTTGGCTCTTCTGACAGTGCAGCATTCCCTGAGTTCTACACAGAAATGAACAGGTTGATAATTTCAATCGTGGAACTGGAATCACTGATGTTTTGGTTCACCTGAGACTGATACCACAGGATACAAAAACAATAAGAGGCCACTTGATTGAAACATGCAAGATCTCAAGTGGTTTTGACTAAGAGCATAAGGAAAGGATATTTCCTCTTAATGGCGATCTAGAACTAGGGGTCCACTGTTTAAAAATCAGGTGTCCTCCATTTTAAAAAATTAAGACACAAAATTTTCTTTTGAGGGTTATAAATCTTTGGAACTCTGTTCCTGAATAGGTGAGGAAGCAGAGTCTTTTATTTTTAAGACTTACTAGGCAAGGTTTTGAAAGGTTATCAGGCTTGGGTGGGAATGCAGATTTAAGGTTTCGATCAGATAAACCATAATGTTGAATGTTGGAGCAGGCTCAAGGGGCTAAATGATCTACTTCTCCTGATTCCTATTTTGGGACTAATGAAAGTCTTTTATATTAATGTTGCTTACTTTAACAGCTACAAAGGAGCAACAGATTCATATATTGAGAAGGTGATGATCTCTTCAAACTCAGAAGACGCATTTTTAATTAAAATTCTGCTGAGACAGACGAGACGTCCCGAGATTGGTGACAAATTCAGCAGCCGACATGGCCAGAAAGGTAAGTTATTACTGCAATTTAAATGCATCAGATTACATTGGATGTTTGCATAGAAAACAGCCTTTTGATTTAGCTGGTCTCATGAGTCCCAGTCTTGTACAATTGTTGTTTACGTGAAACCTTATTGAATGCTTCTGAAAACCCAGTGGTCTACATTTGTTGAATCACAGGGTCATGGAATTATTAAAGGGTTGAAGGTGGCCATTCAGGCCATCACTGGCTTCCACATCCATCTTAAGATTTAATAGGCTCAAAACAACTGAAACAGATTTGCTTCTAAAAGTGCTCTATTTCTTCATCACTAAGAATAGTCTGTAGTATTTTGCCCACTACTGATTATAGGCTAACTGTCAAATTGTGGTCCATTTTTTCTTTCCTTTGTTTTTTTAAAGTAGTCAATTTAGGTTTGCGATTTCAACTCGTTAAGAACTTTCTAGAATCTAAAGAATTTAAAAAGATCAACACCAATGCATTTAAAAATAAAAAGATACATCCTACTTGGAAGCAGCATTAGGCCATTTCATCTTTCAAACTGCATGCAGTTCATGATGTACTATACACAAAGTACCTCATGCACCAGTTATAAGATGCGTTGCAGCAACTCTTTGAAGCTCCATCTCCATCCACAGCATCTTCCAAATTAGTCATCTCGGCTACCTAGATAGACAAGCAGATTCACAGAAGCACCATCACCTCTAAGGTCCCTTCCAAACCAAACACCATCATAACTTGGAACTGTATTCCTATGCTTCACTATTTCAGTCAAAATCCTGAGTTTTCTCCCCACAGCATTAGGGACAATTAGGGATGGAAAATAGATGCCGACCTATCCACTGGATCGAAACCTGTGCATCTCTGTAAAATGCCATCTTTTTAAAATTGTTCAGATACATTGGTCTTTGGAGCAGCAGTATGCCATCTGGCAGTTCATTTCTGATCCACACCATTCAATAAGATTATGGCTGATCTGATTGTGGTCTCACTTTCCTGTCTGCCATCATGCACCCCCCCAACCCCCCTCCCAAAAAAAAAGCCCCAACTACGTTTGATTCTCGTCTAAAAAATCTGCCCAACTCAGCCTGGAATAAATGTAAAAACCCTTCCTCCAATACCTTTTTGGGGAAGCAAATTCCACACTCTAATCACCATTTGAGAGAAAAAAAATTCTCCTTATCTCAGTGTTAAAAGGGAGACCTCTTGTTAAGTAACTTTCCATAATTTTATTCACCTTCACAAGAGAAAACAGCACCAGGTGTTCACACTATTCAGTCCACTCAAGATCTTGCATCTTTAAATAAGGTCATCTCTCATGGTTCTAAACTCTAATGGCTATAAGGCTTAACCTGCCTGGACTTTCTTCATAAGATGACTTCTTCATCCCAGTAGTGAGTTGAGTGAGCCTTCTCTGAGCTGCATGTGAAGCAATTATATCTTCCTTCAAATAAGGAGACCAAAGCTGTGTATGGTACTCCAGATATGATCTCACCAGTGCTAAATACAGCTGAAATAAAACTTCCCTACTTTTACAATCCATATCCTTGCAATAAACAACAACATTCCATTTACCTTCCTAATCACTTGCTGTACCTGTATACTAACTTTGTGATTCAAGTACCAAGATACCCAGTTCACACTGTACCACTGAGCTCTGTAGTCTCTTTTCCATTCAAATTATGTACTGTTTCTGTATTCTTCCCGCCAAAGTGGATATGTTCATTTATTTGTGTTATGCTTAAACTGCCTATATACCTTTGCAGACTCTCTCCCCTTGATTGCTTTCTTTCCTACTATCTTGACATCATCAGCAAATATAGCAGCCCTGTATTTGGTCCCCTCATCAATGTTATTAATATAGATTGTAAATAGTTCAGATGGAGCACTGATCTTTGTGGCGCTCCACTAATGACAGCTTGCTAAACCGAGAAAGACGCTTTTATACCTGTTCTCCATTCATTAGCTAGTGAATCTTTTTATCCATGCTAAAACGTTACCCCTACACCATGTACTGTTGTCTTGTGGCACTTTCTCAAATGCCTTTTGTCCTTTTGGAAATCCAAGTACATTACATCAGTTCCTCCCTATCCACTGTGGATGTTACTTCATCAAAAAAAATGGTTAGACATGATTTTCCTTTTGTAAATACACGTTGACTTTGCCTGATCAAATTGTGATTTTTGAACTACCCTGTTGTATAACCACCTTAATAATGTATTTTAGCACCTTTCCTACGATAGATGTTTGGACCCTGCTTTTTGCCTCTCTCCTGTCACTAATAAGGATGTTTAATTTGGTAACATTATAACCACTGTGTCTATTATCCGTGCAGTCACTTCTTTTAAGTCTGTATGATGCGGGCCATTTGGTCTTGACTTTAGATGCAATAGTTTTCCCAGCACCTTTCCCTGATTATTACAAATGTGCCTAGTTCATTCACCCCCTCCCTCCCCTGCCATCACCACTTAATTTTCAGGTACCTTGGAAAATTGCCCAAATCTTCTACCATGCAAAACAGGCACAAAATGCCTGTTCAAAGACTCCAGAATTTCTTTGTTTTCCATTATCAGTTGCCTAGATACACTCTGTCTAGAATACTAAAAATAGCTTTAGGATACTCTTTTCTGATTGAAATACTTGTAGAAACTCTTATTATCTATTTTTATATTACGAGTTAGCTTTCTCTTTTTCTTTCTGCCATTTTTTTTTGTTGATCATGCTTTGCTGCTTCTTACGTTGGAGGATTTATTGCTTAGTTAATTAATTTTACCAGTTCTATTTCTTTACCCCTATTAAATTCTAGGTGTTCCTCATTCTCTCCGGTCCTGCCCAATTCTGAAGATAGCTCATTTGCCTTGAAACACTAACTTTCTTTCTCTTTCCAATGAACTTTCCAGGCCTGCTGAGCATTTTCAACACTTACGGTAGCTCAGTGGTTAGCATTGTTGCCTCTCAGCGCCAGGGACCCAGGTTCAATTTCACCCTCTGGCGACTGTCTGTGTGGAGTTTGCACATTCTCCCCGTGTCTGCGTGGGTTTCCTCAGGGTACTCTAGTTTCCTCCCACAAGTCCAAAGATGTGCAGGCTAGGTGAATTGGTCATACTAAATTGCCCATAGTGTTCAGGGATGTGTAGATTAAGTGGATGGGTCTGGGTGGGATGCTCTGAGGGTTGGTGTGGACTTGTTGGGTCAAAGAGCCTGTTTTCACACTGTAGGGATTCTCTGATTCTATGGTTTAGGACCCTTGGTTCCCCATTATTTCTTTGCTTGTTTCTCTGCCATAAAGATATATACAAAATATTTGTTTAACGTCTGTGCCATTTCCTTACTCCCTATTATAATTTCACCTGTTTTTGCCTCGAACGGGCCTATATTTACTTCTCTTATCTTTTCCTTTTTGTATTCTTCCTATTTATATATTTTGCTTTGTTTCAGTCTTTTTCTAGTCTACTCTTTATTTTCTCCATTTTCCTTATTAATTGCTTGGCCATTCTTGATGAATTCTCGAAACCCCTCAATCCTTAAGCTGACTACTCTTTCTTTTGGCAATGTTATCTATTCTTTCTTTGTTCTAATATTATCTTTGACTCTTCTTGTTAGTCATGGTTGGGTTAGTTTTTCTAAGGTGTTTCTGTGGCTTTAGTGAATGTATTTTACAATTATGTATTAATTCTTTACACGCTAGCCATTGCTTGTCTATTGTCATGTGTTTTAATCTAGTTTTTCAGTCTATCTTTCCCAACTCACCCCTCATCCTTACGTATCCAAATAATGCAGGCTTTAAGACCCTAGTTTCAGACTTGACTAAATCACTCAAACGTGATACGAAATTCCATCATATTCTGGTTGCTCTTTCCTAAAGACCCCTTTATTACAAGATTGTTAATTAACCCTTTTCATTGCACAATAGATGAAGTGTAGCCTGGTTGGCTCCTACTGATCTAGAAAACTATTTAGTACGCCTTCTATGAACTCATCCTCTACCTATTATAGCAAATTTGTTTGCCCAATCTACATGATGATTGCAATTCCTACATGATTTACTGTATTATCCTAATTACATGCAGCTCTAGTTTCCTGGTTTATAATGCTATTGTTTAGTGCTGTTTAAAAACTTTTACATTTAATTTGATGTTAGTTATTTTCATATTACTTGCTGCAGTGAGAACCTTAAGAATTCAACATCTGAAGTAATCATAAATGTGCCCAGCTCAAGGTGTGGGAACAAATTATTTTCAAATCTTTTGATTGGTTTCACCAAATGTGCTCTTTTTAAAAGTAAAACATTGCTGCAAATTCATCAAATGTTCCTACTAGAATGCAACTTTTTTTTAAAAAAAAAAGACCCTGCTTTTTAAACTCTCCTTGGTCATAGTGACATCGCTGTGAGATGTGAAAGGCACAAACAGCTATAAAATGCCCTGCAGCGCATGTTTTCAGATACAAGTCCTGAACTGGTAACCTTGTGACCTCCCAATTAAGTATGCAAAACAGTTACATTACCATTTTATGGCACATAATTGCCTCCCACAAATACAATCTAGAGTGAAACAGTAAATGCAAACTGTGTTGCAAAGCAGCCCTTAACCCATTCTCTCCATTTGCAGCGTTGGAAAGGCTGTGTGCTAATTGTTTTATAATAGCTCTTCACAAAAGTATTTCAATCTTTTTGTATTAATTAGGATTCACTATCTTGCGCTGCTTTATATAGTCGGAAAATATAGCTGAGCCTGAGGTAAGACATTTATAGCAAAGCTGAAATGGTTTAAATAGAAACTCTTTACCAGAGTGCAACGATATACAGAAATCAGCCTAAGATACTGATACTAGTTCTAAATTTACCCCCATTTGGTGGTGATTTTGTTTTTCTTTAAAAAATATTTTTTGACAAGGTCTCACAGCTGTGATTTGAGTCATTCCCAGATATTTTTTAAATGTGTAATTTCCCGACTGTCCACTGAAAATCATATTACTTTCCTTAAAATATTGTTGTGTATTTTTTATGTAAGTGTTGTACCCAATCTGCAAAGGCAAGAAAATAGACTTGTGCAATTAAATTGGGGAAATGTTATTAAAATCCCTTGGATATGGTTAGCCCTGTCAGCACTTTCACTGGATCACAATAGGTTAATTATTTACTTTAGTCACCAGTCTCTTCATCTAATGAAACCCACAGCTGTGTTGGATCTGTGCTTGGATGTGTGGATCCCATTGTTATGCAGCTCTCCAAAGGCTACACGCTGCCTCTGATGGAGCAGCCTTGCTTCTTTCTGTTTTCCTGCCTTTCTGTGTCAATTTCATGCATCTTTTATCATTCCCTTTCACACAAAACAAACAACACACACTGGCCCTCTGTAGCCTTAGCAGTCTACATTTTCCACAGTCTGCTGCTATTCATGGTTGTGCTTATTTCACCATACAAGAAGGTTGCATGAAGTTTTCCCAAAGATGCCTATTCACCTGTTAGCCCAGAAGCCTTGGTTAGGGGACTGGACGGTCTTGTTTTTAACCCCCTTTGGTGGATGTTCATTGTGTGCCCTCACCATTCCACCCCAGCCAGCCCCACCCATAGGAATTCATAATTGTGTGAATGGGCATTAGACGTTCCCGGCTTGCTGCAGGTATCACTTGTGATTCAAGTAAATCTTCCCATTCCATGGTAAGCTCTCTTTGTTAGTTCTGGGTTTAAACAAATGTACCGACAACCTTGCAATGATTCATTTGCTTAAATGATGGGTGCCTCCTACTTACATAGTGGAAAAATTCATACTTGATCTAACGTTTCCATTCTTATAAACATATTAATTGTCAGACTGTGACTGACTACTATTACAGTGCAGGCTCAAGGGGCCAAATGGCCTACTGGTTCAAATTCTTGTGTGTTCATCATTAACTGTGCTGCTACAACTAAGTGACTTTGTTGGGAATTAATAACTTTGGTGTTTTTACTGATGCCAGCTCTTTATTTCCAGACCAGTTTAAACTGGGTTCAACAGTTGAAAATGTCATGAGCTCCCATTCTCTTGGTTTAGTCCCAGGCCTTGGTCAAAATAATGTAACCATTTAACCATAAAATTTAAGATTTTATGACCCAGTGATGGTATGTGCACGTCTGACAGTGGTCAAACATTTTAGTAATTTTTTTTGTTAGGTGTGTGTTACCTTTCAGAACCTGATATTCTCTAAACATCTAACATTCCACATTATCAAGTGAGCAGTGTGGCTTGGAAATGTAACTGTGATTACAGAGTTTTTGCAGGGTTCCAATGATTGAATGATGTGTTTGTGACTAATTGCAGTAGATACTACAAAACAGTTGTTGGTAAAGCTGTCTTTCTTGCACCCGTAGGTGTCTGTGGTTTGATTGTACCTCAGGAAGACATGCCATTCTGTGACAGTGGAATCTGTCCAGATATCATCATGAATCCTCACGGTTACCCCTCCCGAATGACAGTGAGTCTGGACTGCCTTATTCTGTGCAACAACCATTTGCTGCAGGTGTATTGGAATGTGGTAGACTGATTACCCACAAGTAAATGGAGCAGAAGCCAAAGTTTTACCTGGAATAATAAACATCTGTGAAGGGATTCCTGTCTTTGTGTGGCACTCTCTGGAAGTTGGATCACTGAGGGTTCAGTTACACTGCTAGTTCACTACCTATTCTGCTATATGCCCTAACACTGAGTTTGTAACTTAAATCTGGAATGAAGCTCAACTTGATTGATGTAAGAATTATTGTACCACTCCAATTTGATATTGTGAATCCATTTCACCGGTTTCAAAACCCGTCAGGTTCGTTTAAAATCCTTGGACACTTTAACCCTCCTTGGATTCACTGCTGCATTTAACAAATAGGAATTCTGCATTCACCATATTCTAAATGTTTAATATTGGAAAAGATCTCTAACCAAGTGTGTATTGAGGCAGACAAGCTCACTCCTTGACAGGAGCGTAAGGTTTTCCAGTCAGTCAATAAAGAAGCAATGCAAACAGGGCACTGCCTAGTTGTAGCTCAAACAGCAGCTGGGATGACCAACATCGTGATAAATACACACTAAAAGACTTGCAACTCATCTGTCTCACTGTTAATTCGAATTCAGTGGGGGAATCTGGCTGATAGGCTTTTCCTGCACTATCTACTCTGAAGGTATTTGGTTGGTTTTTAATTGCAAAGACGCCTGTTCGCACCACAGTATACAAAGTTCTGAAACTTTCTTGTCAATGAGGCTGTGGGTTCTAGAGGTACAATATTCTAATCAATGGATTTGTTAGGTAAGGCTAACAAAGAATTTGTAGTTTAGGGAGAATAAATAGCAGTTGAGGTACAGATCGATTGTAGTCTAATTTGAGTGAGCTTGAGGTGTTGAAAGACCTGTTCCTGTTTCAAAGCATCAATTTATAGCATCTGCAGTTTTTTGGTTTTTATAAAGCATCAATTTGTGCTGTCAAACTGCAGACTTCATGTTATGGACATATCAGTAATAATATCACTGCCATTTAATCTTTAAAAACAGAAATGACAAGGGCATTCATTGGAGTGTATACCTCCACCATGCTGTGTTAACTCAACGTTCTTGCAGTTGTGCAGTTTTTCAGAGAGGCTTTTCTCCACCTCTCATTCTGTGTGACCACAAAGCTGCAAAAATAAGGGTTCCATCTCACTGAGTTGCCTTAAAGTCAATTCATATCCAGCCACCTACTATGAAAGCTCTGCTCATATATTTTGACAGCTGTAACAAATTCCACTTTGACAGCTGACACAGTCAACAATATTCTCAATAAACCAATGCACAGTGTTCTAAAAACAAGTTAATTTGCCATCTTCCATTGTTGATGGATCCTTTAAAATAGTTCCAGGATCTGAATCCACAGTTTTTGATAAGCTGTAAGCATCTGAGCCGTACCATGTCAGTATACTGTATTTTGTTGAAATCTTGCCCAATGTGGTAACTAATGCACAAAAATGTTGCTTCCTCCCACCTTCAGTGACAGCTATAAGTATTTTTTTTAAAAAGTTATGATTGTTGTTTGTGATTTTTGAAGGCATACAAGGATGTTTTTTAAACATTTTCTCATGTCAGAGATGATATTGACAAGGCCAGCATTTGTTGCCTATCCACTGGGACAAAAAAGACCAGAACCTCTTCGTTATCAACTTATTGATGTACTTGCATGAAAACTGAAACAAAGTGGTAAACTTTGCTGGGGTCAAGAGAAAGTATAAACTAGTGCCTGTTTTTAACATTTGTATATGTATTATAGTCAGTCAAAAAGGAAACAAATTTGACAGGGAGAGAGAGAGATGGGAGGATTCATGGAAAGTGAATTCCAGTGTATAGGCGTGGGAGCTGAATAAAAGATCAAATAATGTAGACAGAGGGATTTCACAGAATCGTTACAGCACAGAAGGATGCATTGGGCCATCATATTTGCACTAGTACCAATTTCTGGCCTTTTTCCCAACATCCCGATGCACATTTCTGTCCAAATAATAATAATCCAGTAACCTTTTGATGAGATGGGAGAAGTATTGGGGCAAGGGAGTAATTCGGGGGTGGTTGGGAGTGAGTCACACTTTGAAACAGGCCACTGACATCGGGTGGAACAACGCAATAGCTGAATTGAAAGCTAGGCTTAAGAATTGGGGAAATAGTAATTACTTATGAACTTTGGCTTTCCAGGATTTGTGCATGTGTTACTTGCTGTCATTTCCTTGGCTCTGTAGGTTGGTAAGTTGATCGAACTGTTGGCAGGGAAGGCTGGCCTCCTGGATGGCAGGTTCCACTATGGCACTGCCTTTGGTGGAAGCAAAGTAAAGGATGTTTGTGAGGATCTTATACATTATGGTTACAATTATCTTGGCAAGGACTATGTAACCTCTGGAATCACTGGGTAAGTCTGGTTCATAAATATTGATCTTGATGTACTGTATTTTAACACCATTAATATCATTCTAGACTTTGTGGAGAGGTTAGAGATATTGGATAATATTTCTGAAGGGAGAAAAGGTTGTGGGGAGATTTGACAGAGGTGTTCAAAATTATGAAATCTTTAAACAGGGTAACTAAGGAGAAACTGTTACCAGTGATAGAAGAATTGGTAACCAAAGGAGACAGGTTGAAGGTTTTGCTAACAGAACCTGAGGGAAAAATTACATTATTTTTTCCATAAAAAATGAAACGAAGGTATATCTGATGGGATAATATCTTTCAAAAGGGAATTGTTTAAATATTGTAGAGGGAAATGTGCAGTGCAACGAAAGTGCAGGAAAAGAGTAAGGCTATTAAAACTGCTCCTGGAAAGATCCAGCACCAACCTGATGGGCCAAAAGGCCTGGTTAGTGCTGCATTACTTTTTGATTGGCTTAGATACTCTGTACAATATCATGTAATGGTATCAGACAATATAATTGGCTGTTAGCAGTGAAAAGTATGCTACAAAGTATCAGAGATAAAAGGTACTGCAGATGCTGGAGAATCCGAGATAACAAGCATGGGGCTGGATTAACACAGCAGGTCAAGCAGCATCATAGGAGCAGGAAAAGTATACCATTTTAACGAATGTGACTTAACTGAGATATGAGAACAGTGGGAACTGCCTCTTCATCTTTAGTTTAGATTTTGAACCCTTAAACTCTTTTAATACAATGCAGTCCTGAGAAAGTGCCACACTATCAGAATGGCAGCTCTTTTGGACAAGACACAAAACCAAAGCTCCACCTGTCCAGTTATCCCATGTGATATATCCCACAGTGTCAGCACCGTGCAGGGGAGTTTGCTAGTCCTGTTCAATACTTAACCTTTTATCAAAAACTCAGTAATTAGTCATTGATCTTACTGCAGTGTATGCCAATTTAATGCTGTTTTTGACTACATGGCAATAACAAGTGGACATTGTAAAGCACTTCAGTGCATGTACTGACTCTGGGATGTCATGAGGACATAAACATCTAAGTGTCGGGTCCTTATTCTTTTTAAAAATAGTGAAGATAAAAAATTGGAGTACAAATTTGGTGAAAGCTCAAAGTTAAGAACCATACTAAAAATGATTATTCCAAGTTTTCTGTTAATATTTATAAATATTCTTGTGTATTTGCTGGAAAAAATTTAATTGTGAAAGCAGAGATCTGGGTAGTGAAAAAGTACTAAGGATCCCTAAAATGATTTGAGCATCATGACCCGCTGAGATTCTTATGCTGAATTTATGTTACAATTGGAATTCAAAAGTTATTTTTATTCATTCATTGTCTGGATAGGGATGTCACTGACAGAACTAATAGTTGCCCTCGAAAGCTGTGATTGTATGCCACGTTATTCCACTGCAATCCATGTGATAATGTTACTACCACAAGTCCCTCCCCTGTAAGCTCTTACTCCTGTGCTCAGGGGTGCCTTGTAACCCACTCCGTACCACCACATCCTTCTCTTCTTGTCTTTGCCAGTGAACCATTGGAAGCATACATCTACTTTGGTCCTGTGTACTATCAGAAGCTGAAGCACATGGTCCTGGATAAGATGCATGCACGAGCACGAGGTCCCCGGGCTGTCCTCACCAGGTGAGCTCTCACCAGTGTTAGATTAATATTGTTTCATTCTTAAGTTGTTTACTAACCTAGCTGCAATTTATGGCGATCTTCAGTTGGTCAGCTGATTGGATCTGTTCCCACTGTATTCGGTGAGAGGTAGGGACCTGAAGTTGAATCTTTGGATATAATTTAGTTACTGCTAAAAAAGTGATGAGCAGTCGAAGCTTTTCAGATTTTAGTACAGGTGTGATGGCAGGTATGTAAGGCATACATCCCATGGCTCCAATGGCACATCTTATCAAATGGCATGTCCCTGTCTGCAGCAGGCAGAATACTGGACATCTTCAACCAACCTCAGGTCATAATGTCCAACATTCATTGTGATTCTGTGATTGGACATCACTTTAAGCAATCCTGATTGTGCTAAGAATTACACAAACAAATGTTTAAAGATGATTAGTCAGACTCAGTGTGACTCGCTAGTGTGCATTAGAAGTCTCACACAGGGTACTATCCTTTGCAAACGGAAACACCATGTCTGCCCCCAAAGTTTTTGTTTTAAGTTGATAAAAGCACAAAGCAGCAGCCGTTCCATAGTACATTCCCCATGGCCAAGTCTTAATCAGTCAGAGTCAATTTAGCCAGTTTGAATTTAAACAAGGTTTGGCAGTTAAGTAATTCCTGGTGGATTTCCATGGCAGCATCTCTACCAATCATAGTCAACTTACCAACTAATCAGCACCCTCTTCTCATGTATAACCTATTTGCAAATTGTGAGCAAGGTTAGAATGCAGGTACAGCAAGTGATTGAAAAGCAAATGGAATGTTGGTCATTACAAGTGGAATGGAAAATAAAAGCAGCTCTTCAGGATATTGGTGAGATTATATCTGGATCACTGCACAATTTTGGCATCCTTATTTGAAACAAAATTGTTTTAGAAGCAGTTCAGAGAAGATAGAGTCAAGTCATTCCAGGGATGAAGGGAGGTTTATCTTTTTTTTAAAAAAAGGGTTGAACACATTGGATCTATGCTGAGTGGAATTTAATAGAGTGAGAGGTGATCATAGTGCAACAGACAAGATCTTTAGGCTGCAGGATAGGATGGATACCAGGAGGACATTTCCTCTTCAGGGAGTAACTAAAACTAGGGACATGGTTAAAAAATGAGGTTTCTCTTTTAAGATAGAGATGAGAAATTTCTTCTTTCAAAGTTGTTCGACTGTGGAATTCTGCTCCTCCAGAGGTGAGTAGAGGTTGGGCCTCTCTTTATTCAATAAAATCTGAAAGAATTGCAGATGCTGTAAATCAGGAACAAAAAGTTGCTGAAAAAGCTCAGCAGGTCTGGCAGCATCTCTGAAGGAAAAAAACAGAGTTAACATTTCGGGTTCTGAGGAAGGGTCACCGGATCCAAAACGTTAACGCTGTTTTTTCCATCGCAGATGCTGCCAGACCTGCTGAGCTTTTCCAGCAACTTTGTTTTTGTCTCTATTCGTTTATTATGCTGTTTAAATAGACATTTGATAGACCGGTGAATCAGGAGTTAAAGGAGCAGACAGGAAAGTGTACATTAGACTATAACCAAGTCAGCCTATTGAAAGGTGGAACAAGCCTGTGGAGATAAATGGCTTACTGTTGCTCCTGAGTCCTGTATTGCTTTTGAAATTTGGTATTCTTGCAATTCTGTCCTGATGGGTGCAAGCTGAAAAGCTTGTCCTTTTTTATTTTAGCAACAGTGAAGTTGTGTACTATCAAACTCTGACTGAATTTAGCATTCATTGAAGTTTGTGTGAACTGTTCACTGGGTGAGTGAACTGTACTATTTTTATTTTCTGCATAGCGCGTCCAATTTATAGCTTTCGGTCAACAATGTACTAAAAATTAAATCAAAAGGAGACAACATTGGAGAGTGGAATAAAAGATTCCGAGATGCATACAGGAGAAGGACATTCAGCCCATTAAACCTGTTTGACCACTTGGTTGATCTGATAATCGTCAACTCCATTTTCCTGCCTTTTCCCCAAAATTGTTTTAAAAGCAGTCCAGAGGAGGTACATTCAAGTCATTCCTGGGATGAAGCGCTTATCTTCTATGTATTGATTCCCTACTGATTAAAAACCTGTCTATATCAGCAAGGTCCCTATTGTACAGATACCTGTATTTGGTACTGTGTACGTAACTTCACAGTTTGTAAGCTTCTCATTGTCTTAATACGATGATTCCCTCAAAATTTGACCCTCCAGGCAACCAACTGAAGGACGATCACGTGATGGAGGTTTGCGTCTTGGTGAGATGGAGCGAGATTGCCTGATTGGCTATGGAGCCAGCATGATGCTGTTGGAGAGGCTAATGATCTCCAGTGATGCTTTTGAGGTGGACGTCTGTGGACAATGTGGTCTGCTGGGATACTCTGGCTGGTAAGTACAGCAGCTTCCATTCATTTGTTTCTGAGAGGTGTCCTGAGAGCATCAGCTATCTTTACCCCATGAAGCATTGCTCATGGTTATAGTCACTCCTTAGAAGGTTATGCTAAAAAGTTCTAGTTCAAAGCATTGGGAGCAGCTTACTCCATTCTGCCAAATCAGTGCAATGCTAAAAGAGTGCTGCACTTTTAAAGGAGTGTAAAAAGGAATAAGTCAGGGCATGTCACATTGTCAGAAGGTCAGCACTGGGGGTGTGCTGCTCTGTCAGAGGGACAACACCGATGCACTGCTGCGCGGTCAGTGGGGTCAGTGCTGAGGGGGCGCTGAGCTGTCGGAGGAACAGCTGTTCAGAGGAATTACTAAATCAAGGCCCCTCTTCAATGGGTGGTTCTGACAGATCCCAAACCACATTTTCAAAAATATTCAGGGAAAATCTCTCCAGTGTAGTTGGCAAACGGGTGTCCCTCATTTCATTAAAACAGTTGATCAGATCATCACACTACTGTTTGTGGGAGCTTCCTATGCCTGAATTAGCTGGTTTATTTCCTGCATCGAAAGCTGGGAATATTTTCCTGGACCTATTGAGGCAGGTGCTATTGAACTACAAGCCTTTTGATGGGTCACGGGGCCAGACAAATCAATCTTTCCCATACATTGCCAAATTTATTGGTTGTTAACATCATCACTTAACAGGCTGGAATTAACCTGGTTTTGTAGTTTCTATCAAGGTTGCTACACTACCATAACCTAATTGCAGTCACTATCCTGGTCTACCGCAACTACTTGGTTCTTTGGAAATGTGGCGTATTTGAAATACTTTAATTGCATTTAATTTGCATTTCATTTTTATGCTGTGTGCAGAGATCTCAGATTTTCTTGTTACTTGGCTGTGTGGTACGGTTTATCAAAGATTGTTCAGAAAATGGTAAATGCTTGGGTTTTCTGGAGTGCAGTTTTAAAATCTGCACAGCAATATTTAGGATAAGTCCCTCAATAAGTATAATTTAATCATGTCTCTCAGAAACATTACAGCAAAGGAAAAAGGCCATTTAACTTTTCCAAATAGCAATTCATGTACTGTCTCTCCCCACATCCCTGGACATTTCTCCTATCCTGAGCATGTAGAAAGTGTAGAAAATTTTACTCCACAAGAGGAGGCCCCTCTTCCCATTGTGTTTGCACTGGGCAAAGAACAAACCACCCAGCCTCATCCCTTTTTCCAGCACTCGGTCCATATTGTACAGGACATCAGTTGCATGTACAGGCACCTTTTCGAAAGACTTGAGGGTTTGAGCCTCTACTACACTTTCAGGCAGTGTGTTCCAGACCCTCACCAAACTCTGAAGGATAAGTGGTTTTCTCATCTCCCCTCTAATCCTTGTACCTATCACTTTAAATACAAGCCTCCACAATCACTCACTCTATGCTAAAGGAAATAAGTTCTTTCCCTCCACTCTATCCAGGTCCCTTGTACACCTCAATCAAATCTTCCCCAGATTAAAAAAAATTCTGTGCTGGTGAATTAGAGCCCTTTTAGTTTGTATAGTTTTCTGTTTTACGCTTTACAAACACAGTAGGATTTATCTCTGTATATTATTGCCATGTGAAAAGCAACACTTTCTTTTGTGTTCCTGGCAGGTGACTGAATTATTTTTTTAAAACTGGAACTAGTAGGATTGTTTTACACGACCCTGTTTAAAGCAGATGATTTGAGGATGTTTTGTCTTTTTAGGTGTCATTACTGCAAGTCGTCATGTCACGTCTCCTCTTTGCGGATCCCGTATGCCTGTAAACTACTATTTCAGGAACTGCAGTCCATGAACATTGTGCCCAGATTGAAGCTGGCCAGGTACAACGAATGATCTGCTCTGCAACATGAGGAAAGTGTTTAAGCTGAAAAGCAAGGGTTCTTGCGGCACAGAGACTTTCTCCTGAGTATCAACAAGCTGTAGAGGAGTGATTGAAACCTGCGATTTTTTTTTTTTTTTCATGCTCCCTGTTCAGCTCAAGTTGGCAAGGAGAGAAAATAATTTGCTTGTGATTGATGGGCTGAGACAATACAGCACAACTGACTGTAGCTGCCTTCATAAAGGTCTGGCCAGCTCTCGAACTGAGGGAGCAGAGTTAATGCAGAGCCTTGTGTTTGTTCACCAAACCGCCCGACATCATTCACTTATAACCGTCACAGCTGGGAGTAGCTGAGTAGCAAACACAGACTTGAAGAAGAATTGAGTTATTTAATTTAATTTTTGAACGTGTTGGAAGGTGGCTGCTCATCATATTTTATTCTGTAAGCTGTTAATACATCGATTAAAAAAAGTTTTATTTTGAAAACGAGATTGTGACCTGATTTGCTTTCCACTAATGTTGAAACTATGAATCTGCTGTCTGTACTATTAAAAAGAAAGGAGTTTGAAGGCAGCCTTTCAGCCCTTCAGTGCTGTTCAGCATGATAATGGTGATCTTCTACCTCAACTTTACCTTCCTGCATTATCCCAATATTCCCCAATTTTCCTTAGCGACCAAAAATCGCACAACCTTTGCATTGAAAACCATTGATTACTGAGTATCTATGGTCCTCCAAGATAGAGGATTTCAGATGCTTCTGTGGTGACAGCCAATAAGGACCATGTATCAAACGGCTGTGGGAGACTTCCATGCTCATTGTATGGGAGCTGTCCAGGCTGGGGTGCCCTTACGTTGTTCAGGACTTTAAAATCCTGACAACTGAGAAAAAGGCAGGAAAGGAAGGAATGTTCACTTCACAACCTGTCAAGAGGTTAATCAGCCCACTAATTTTTGCAATATTTCACACTCTTGTCCGTGGCTAGCATGAGGACATGACAACCAGTGGGATTGATTATGGCTGAAGTTATGACCAACTTATTTCCTTGCGTGATAAGTTAAATTATTGGGCCAATATACTGATGACTTTTGCCTTGAATGGGTGAAATATTGGAGCCATGGATCCGCATTGAAATGCTGCTGATTAAGTTGGCCCATTTTGATTATCTGCAAGGATCAGAGAGACTTTTGCATGTTTACCTTCCCGAGTTAGCCAGGCTTTTCAGCTGATTTATTGCCTCTTATAAGCAAGCACATGGCTCCTCACGGGTGGAGTGTGTATATTTTATTATACACTAGGCTCATTGCAGTCAATGATTTGACGCTGTCACCAGTGGTCAAGTCTGATGACTGTCCCAGCTTCACTAACGTCACTAAAAGCATTTATCCACATCTGGTCAGATGTGTGGGCAGTCGCAGACCTGGACCTGAGCTTATCCTTCATCAAGATCAACTGGGCTCTTGTCCATTCCAAAACCATAAAATAGCACGAACGCTCAAAGACGGAAATGTAAAATCCAACCAGCAAGACTGTGTTGCAACCCACCACTGCTTGTTTGGTCAAGGGAAGGACAGTTCATTCTTCCTGACCTGGTCCAGTGGCTGAAATGGTGAGTGGAGGCCCTGTTCCCTGGCCAGGTGTCGCTTGACCTGATGGTTTCACACTACACTGTTACAAATAAAGGACAACGTTTTGAGGTTTACCGGCTACACAGTTACCCTTCACTTTTTTTCAGCAATAGAACCGTAAAGACTGAACCCTCGGAAAAATCATTTCACCTCATATCTGCTTTAAATGGACAACCACTGATTTTTAAACACTGGCTTTAGATTCTCCTGTTAGAGGAAACATCCTTTCTCTATCCACCCTGTCAAGACCCCTCAGGATTTTGTTTTTCAGTCAAGTTGTCTGTTAATCTTCTAAACTTCAATGGATACAAGCCTTGACTATCCAGCCTTTTCTCATAAGACAACCTTCTCATTCCAGGTATTAGTCTAAAAAACTTTCTCTAAGTTGTTTCTAATGTGTTTCCATCTTCCTCAAATATGGTGCACAATATTCTCAATGCAGTCCCATCAGTGACCTGTGTAACTGAAGCAGTCCTCCCTACTTTAGTAGTTAGTTCCCCTTATGAATACTAAGAAAAACTATTAGCTTTCCTTATGACTTGCTATACCTGCAGTGTAGCCTTTTGTGATTCATGCACAAGGACACCAGATCCCTTTGTATCTCAAAGCTCTGCAGTCTCTGACCATTTTGATAATTTTTTTTTTATTCTTCCAGCCAAAATGGATAATCAAGGAGCATAGTAGAGGAAACAAACTCATAGAAATAGGAGTCATACAGCACAGAAACAGACCCTTCGGTCTGATCAGTCCATGCTGACCATAATCCCAAACTAAATTATTTCTACATGCCTGTGCTTGGCCCATATCACTTCAAACTTTTCTTATTCATGTACATATCCAAATGTCTTTTAAATGTTGTAACTGTACTCGCATCCACCACTTCCTCATTCCACACACGAACCTTCATGTCCTTTTTCAATCTTTCTCCTCTCATCTTAAAAATATGCCCCCCAGTCCTGAAATCCCCCACCATAGAGAAAAGACACTTACCATTCACCTTATCTATACCCCTCATGATTTTGTTAACCTATCTAAATTACCCCTCAACCTCCCATGCTCCAGTGGAAGAAAAAGTCCCAGCCCTTCCCACTGACTCAAACCCTCTACTCCTGGCAGTATCCTGGTAAATCTTTTCTGAACCCCCTTCCAGTATGATAATATCATTTCTATAACAGGGCAACCAGAACTGGACACTAGTACTTCAGAAGAGGCCCCACCAACAACCTCAACGTGACTTCCCCATTCCTTTACTGAAAGGTCTGAGCAATGAGGGCAAATTAACTTATTCTTAAGTTGTCCACAAAATTATTGAGCAATCACAAAAATAAAGCTCTCCATGTGAGTCTAACCTACTGAGTGCTTCCAGGAGAAAGATCCCATTCAAATTGCATTTTATTCAATTTCTTCTTCTCACGCTTTATTATTTATTCTACCTCATAGTTTGATTATTCATTGTTCCTGCTACAAATTGAATATTGTTACAATCTCTCTTCCTCTAAACATTTTATATTTTCCCCATCATTAAATTAGGGGAGACTGTGGCAGTGTTGTAATTAGTCTAATAATTCCAAAGCCAAGCAATATTTTGGGGAACATTGGTTCGCATCCACCATGGCAGTAAATTCAGTAGACAAATAAAGTCAAAAGCTAGCCTGATGATGAGTATGTGTTGTCATGAAGACTCTGATGCTCTTTTGCCGGTGTGGGGGGCGGTGAAATCTGGTATCCTTACCTGGTCTGGCCTACATGTGACTCCAGATCCACAGCAATGTGGTTGACTCTTAACTGCCCTCTGAAATGGCCTAGAGAGTTAATCAGTTCAAGGGCAATTGGGCAATAAAATGCTAGTCTCTATAAGTGACACTCTCTCCCCATGAAGGAACAAAGATGATATTGTATTGAAACTGAGAGCTGGAGTTTTTTGTTAATTCATTGATGGAATAAGGGTACCACTGGCTAGGCCAGCCTGTCCTGAACTTCCCAGAGGGTGGTTAATAGTCAGCCACATTGCTGTGGGTCTAGGGTCACGTGTAGGTAAGAATGGCAGATTTTCCTTCCTAAAGGACATTAATGAGTCAGATGAGTCTTTACAACAATTTTTATTCCAGTTTATCATTTAATTCAAATTTCACCATCTGTCATGGTGGATATAGAACCACTGTCTGCTGAACTGTTAGCTCACTAACATTACCTCTACATCACCACTTTGCCCAGTAGGGTATTATCATTATGCTAACTGTGATAGATTCACCGTAGATCTAAAGGTTCAAAATCTGCCATTCCTGAGGCACTCAGAAATAGTAAGAGCTGCAGATGCTCGAGTCAGAGATAACACAGTGTGGAGCTGGAGGAGCACAGCAGGCCAGGCAGCATCAGAGGAGCAGGAAAGTTGATGTTTCAGGTCAGGACCTTTCTTCAGAAATCTGATTTATCACCGTGTTATCTCTTCTTCCTGAGGCACTATGAGCTTTCAACAGTCGCGTGATCTCATTGGCATGTTCCTTACTTGAACAATCTCGGCCGTGTGTGGGGAGTGAAGGAATGCTCACTAAGAACAGAATCAAGCACGTAGGTGTGTTCGATATAGGTGCCAACTTGGTGAAGCTACAATAGTGGGCTTCAGGCATAGCAGACAGCAGAAGGAACATTCTATAGAAATAACTAAATGATCCCAGAGCTATCAGATCTGATCAGAGCCCTGCAGTCTTGTCATGCCCAGCTGTGAATTGTGATTGACAATTAAATATCTTTTCAGAAGGAGGGGACTTCACAACAATCCCCTATTCTCAACAATGAGGGAGCCTCTCCCATCAGTGAGAGAAACATACAAACAAGGAAAAACTGTAGGCCCTTCTAGGCTGCTCTCCATTCCCTAAATTATGGCTGAAGAAAGTTTAAGCAGTACATGTCGGAAAACTGGTTACCAACACATTGCGTATTGAGCTTCATAAATGGAGGTATTGAGTACAAATGCTGGGAGATTATGCCAAATTTCATGAAACTTTTCTTAGGCCACAACTAGAACATTTTGTTCAGTTCTGGTTCCCATATTTTAGGAAGAATGCTGTCCTTGAGAAGGTACAGAGGAGACTTACTAGAATGGTTCCAGGGATGAGAGATCCCAGTTACAATATTAGGCTGGGAGAAGTCGGGAATGTTCTCATTAGAGATTTGAGAAAGGTGCACAAGATGATAGTTTTAAATAAAGTAGACAAAGAAAACCTGTTGCTGATAGCTACCGGTACAGGGACTGGGGAAACAGATTTAAAGCTTTGGGCAACTGATGCAAAGGGGGAGGTGAAGAAGAATAGCTTTACACAAAACTGGAGCTTGCTGTCTATGAGGCTGGTAGAGGTGAAGACAATAAATTATTTCGAAAAGTAATTGGATTGGGAATTTGAAGGAAAAAGCTTGCAGAGAATTGGGTTTCTGTACAGCGACTTGACATGGACTAAATTTGCTGATTGGCAGCCTTCTGTGCCATAACAATCCTGCAACATGCCTTTGACCCCCTTGCCAGAGGTACCAAGTGGATGACCCATCTTGGCCTCTGCCTAAGGTTCCTAGCATCACAAATGCCAGTCTTCAACGAATTTGCTTCAGTCCACATACTATCAAGAAATGGATCAAGCCACTGGATATTGCATAGGCTGTAGACCTGAGTGCATCTCACTTGTAGGACTGAAGACTTGTGAGACAGAATTTACCATGCTCCTACCCAAAGCTGTTCCAGTACAGCTACAAGCTGTCATCTTCCTGGCAATGTGAAAAATTGTCCAGTAATGGCCTGTTCTCAAAAAGCAGGACAAATCCAACCTGGCTAATTACAACCCCATCAGTCCACTCTCGATCATCAGCAATGTGATTTAAGGGGTTGTCGACAGTCAAGTGGCACTTAGTCATCAATGACCTACTCACTGACTCTCAGTTTCTGTTCTACTAGAGCCACTCAACTTCAGATATCATTACAGCCTTTGTTCAAACATTGAGTAAAGAGCTAATCTCAAGAGGTAAGGTGAGAGTGACTGCCCTTGACATTAAACAGCAATTCACCATGCAGAGCACCAAGGAACCCAGCAAAATTGAAACCAGTAAGAATCCAGAGAAAACTCTCTACTGGCTCGAGTCTTATGTAGCACAAAGGAAGATGGTTGTGGTCATTGGAGATCGCTAGAAGAGTTCCTTAAGATAGTGTTATAGGTTGAGACATCTTCAGATGTTCTTCCCTCCATCAAAAGATCAGAAGTGGGGATGATCACTAATGAACACACAATGCTCAGCGTCATACATGACTCCTCAGATATTTAAATTGTCATAAACTATGCGTAGCAAGGTCTGGACAACATTCAGGTTTGGCTGATAAAGGCTAAGCAATGACTGTCTTCAAGAAAATCTTATAATCTGCCTTTGACAGTTGACAGCATTATCAGAGCTTTGGGAATCATGTGAATATAGAACATAGCAACAGAATGCAATAATTTTGCCCCTGGAGTGTATTCTGTTGTTGAATGAGATAGTGGCTAACCTGCAACCTAAATCCACGGACTTGATATTTTCCCGTATTCCTTATTATCCTTTGGATAACGAATATTTGTTAATAATTAAAAATTAACATTTGATATAACATCAATTGCCATTCGCAGAAGAGAGTTCTAAATTTCTCATAAGCTTTATGTGGAGAAAAAATTCCTAATTTCACTCCTGAAAGATTTGGCTCTAAGTTAATAGATTATACCACCTCGGTCCAGACTCCCCGAGTAGCAGAAAGAAACTTTCTCTACCTTAGCTATCACCTCAATATCATGAAAATGTTGATCAGATCTCAAATAGTTTTCTTGTATCCAGGAAATACAACACTAACTTCACGTGAAATCTTAGTAGAACTCTAGTAAATCTGCAATGCCTTTGCTGCAAGCTCAATATATCCTCCCTATGAAGGAGTCTTGTGATGCAGTGGTCATGCCCCTATCTCTGAGCCAGAAGGTCTGTGTTCAAGTCTCACCCACCCTAGGGGAAGTGTGTCCGATAGATGGGTTACAAATAACTGCCCTTCCTAGGACCTGGTGCCCAGAACTGCACCTAACTTATCCTTCTTTAACATTTTGGTCTCATGTTTCTCATTTCTCTCTCCTGGTTGAATCACTCTACATATTTTAATTTCCCCTTGATTTATTATCTAAACCACTATTTCTCACTGGTGCTCAACTCTTTCCTTTTGCCCATATCTGAACAACTGTAAATATCTTTTCCATCTGAACCCTTTTCCTACCTATCAGCCTTGACTCCTTGTGACTCCTTAAACACCTTGTGGCTATCCTGTTTCTCCTTTTCACTAGCCCCTGGTGCAGACTGTCATTATGGTACCATTACCTCCTGTCCCAGTATCAGTGCCATTGTCCTATGTATTGGGCACCCCTGTTACCTGTACCAGTCCTTCAGCTCTGCATTGACCTCTGCAATCTGCTTCTCACCACAGCACTTTGCACATGGCTCAGGTAATAATCTAGAGATTATAACTCTTAGGTTTTGTTCTCTAGCTCCTAGTTCAGGACAAACTCACCAAAATTGATCGTTCCCTCCTACTTTTCCCTTTATTAATCCCAAATGAATCAACAACTGAATACCTCCCTGTTGCTGTCCAATTTTAATTTGGTTGAAATGTTGTTCAACCTAGCAACTGGCAGACAACATATTGCAATTAGGGATGGGTTGTTAATGCTGTCCCTGCTAGTGACACCTAGATTTCATGAATTAATGATTAATGAGTTGAGTCTAAGTAAAAAAGACACAGGCAAATGGGACTGGTTTAGTTTGGGAACCCTGGTCAGCATGGACAAGTTGGACTGAAGGGTCTGTTTCCATGCTGTGTGACTATGAATTGAAGCATACCTTTATATTTTGTTATTCATTCAAGGGATGTGCATATTGTTGGCTAGTCCTGCAATTAACACTCTATTTGATTGTTGCAGTCATTGGCGGATAGGGATACCCACAGTTCTATTAGGAAAGAAGTTCCAAGATTTTGTCCCAGTGACATCGGAGATAGCAAGAACTATAGATGCTGGAGTCAGAGTCAATAACGTGTGGAGCTGAAGGAACGCAGCGGGTCAGGCAGCAGGAGAAGAGTAGGAAAGTTGATGTTTCTGGTGAAGAGTTTAAACCCAAAATGTTGATTTTCCTGCTCCTCTGATGCTGCCTGTCCTGGTGTGCTCCTCCAGCTCCACACTGTATTGATGGCTGTCCTTGTCCTTCTGAGTGGTAGATGTCATGTTTGGAAGGTGCTCTTGAAGGACTGTTGGTGAGTTGCTCCAGTCCATCTTGTAGTTGGTGCACATTACTGCCACTGAGTGACAGCAGTGAGGGAGTCAATGTTGAAGGCGATAGATGTTGTGCCACTCAAACAAGCTGCTTTATTCTGGATGGTTTCAAACTTTAAATGTTGTTGGAGTTGCACCCATCCAGACAAATTATTCTTAGAGATCTACAACACAGGAAAAACAGCCACCTAACTTTTGTAATTGTATTTTCAAGCACTCAGCCCAAAGCCTTGTATTCCGCCACATTCCTGACTTGTAGCTTGTAAATGGTGAACAGAATTTGAGGAGTCATAAAGTGAGTTACTTGCTGCAGCATTCCTTCTTCTGAAGATGTCTTACAGCCACAGTATTTAGGTGGCTAGTAAAAACAGAAAACAGATCTGACAGCATCTGTAGAGAGAGAGACAGAATTAACGTTTTGAGTCCAGTGAATTTTTTGTTTCAGAACCTGAGGAACTTCAGAGTCGAAACATTAACACTGTTTTTCTCTCTCCACAAATGCTGTCAGACCTGCTGAGTTTCCTCAAAACTTTCAATTTTAATTTCAGATCTCCAACATTCAGAGTAATTTGCTTTCATTTATATAGCTAGTGCAGTTCAGTTTCTGCTCAATGGCAAACTCCAGGATCAAGATAGTTTGGTATTCTGTGAAGACAATGCCATTGAATGTCATGAAGAGATAGCCATACAGCATGGAAACAGATCCTTTGGTCCAACCACAATCACATGATTACATCACAACCATCTTCCAACCACACCAACCATAATCCCAAACTAAACTAGTCCCACCTGCCATGCGCTTGGCCCATATCCTTCCAAACATTTCTTATTCATATATTTATCAAAAAATTCCTTAAAATGCTGTATCTGTACCCACATTCATCACTTCCTCTGGAAGTTCATTCCACATACAAACCACTGTGTAAAAAAGTTGCCCCCATACCTTTTTAAAATCTCTCTCCTCACCTTAAAAATATGTCCCCTAGTCTTGAAATCTCCAACCCTAGGGAAAAGACACCTGCCATTCATCTTATTTATACCCCTCATGATTTTATAAACCTGTATAAAGTGTCCCTTCAACCTCCAGGGAAAAACTCCCAGCTTATCCAGTCTCTCCTTGTAAATCAAACCTTCCATTCCTGGCAACATCCTGGTAAATCTTTTCTGAACTCTCTCTAGCTTAATAATATCCTTCGTATAACAGGATGACCATAACTGGATGCAATATTCCACAAGAGGCCTCACCATCATCCTGTTCAATTCAACCCCAACTCCAATACTCAAAGTTCTGAGCAATGAAGGCAACCATGCTAAACGCCTTCTTAACCATTCTATCTACATGTGCCGCAAACTTCAAAGAACTGTGTATGTGAACCCCTAGGTCTGTTGTTCTACAGCACCACTAACGGCCCTACATTTAATTGAAGAAGTCCTGCCCTTGTTTGTTTTACCAAAAAGCAATACCTCACATTTATCCAAATTAAACTCCATCTGCCACTCCTCAGCCCATTGATCCAATGATCAAGATCCTTTTGTAATGTCCACTATACCACCATTTCACTGTCCACTATACCACCAATCTTAGTGTCATCCGTAAACTTACTAACCATGTTCTTCTATATTCTCATCGAAATGATTTTTATAAATGACAAATAAAATGGTTAGTTGTTAGAGATGGTCATTGCTGGGCACCTGTGTGGCGTGAATATAATTTTCCACATATTGTTTTGCAGTGTATGGAATAGAAATATTCCAGCTTCCAGTAGTCAGAGGAGGGTTAACAACAAGGCCATATATGGTTCTAGAGGAACATTTTGCCTTTGTGGATAATGCTGTTGCTTTTGAGAGAGGTTTGTGTCTGTCCTATTCTCACTTCAGAGTAAGCTCAGCTGGCGTTTCCAATGTAGTACTATGGGAGGGCAGCATTGTTGGAGGAATTCTTTCAAAATGAAACTAAAAACCACAACTCTCTCTTGCCTTCTCAGATAGAAGTAACCCATCCTGTTTGAATGGGTAAAGTGTCTCTATCAGGCCCAGGTCGATCTGATCCGTATCATGATTCTCTTAGTGGGATCTTTTTTTCCTATTCATTTTGTGGGATGTAGGTGTTGCTGGCTGACCAGCATTTCTTGCCCATCCCTAGTTGCCATTGAGAAGGTGGTGGTGAGCTGCAGTACGCATTGCCACTACCAGTGACAGAAAAACACCTGAGATGCTGAAAGTCGCTATACCAATGCAGATCTCCTTTTCCTTTTCTGCGCTGAGGGGTCAGGGCCTAATTTTGTGACCAAGATGACTACAATGGCCTCCAGGCTCCAGTTGGTATGAGCCCAGAGAGATGGATTATTTGTGTAAGGTGTAAATGTTGGATACAGATTAAACCTGTCAGTACTAATCTCGTTTTAATGAGGTGTACAGCCTGTAGAATCAGCAGCTCATTTAACCAACCAATTAGAATGAAAGTGATAGTACCCTGGCTACAGCAAGACAAGGAAGTTCAGCCAAAGAAAAAAATCTGAGAGGTTCTGGCTCAGCTCTGGCGGTTAACCCTGGACATCTTGATAGTCTGTGTGCATGTTTAAAAGGAACTCAGATGTGGAGTAAAAATAAAGTGTTTAAATTGATCCCCTGGTTTAAATGCATAGCCCCAGCGTTATATTTAACGCTGCAAATTCCATGGGGAAAGTTTGTCTTTTCCTCAGTTTGTACATCTTGAGGATGTAAGGGGCTGAGGAACTCTCTCAGATCCGAGAATCCTGCCTGGCTCTATAGAATATCTGGACATGAAACACCAGATTATCTGTTATTTGAAGAAGCCGAGCTCTGTGACTGGAGGTTTTATTCTGAGTAGCGGCACAGTTTTTGCATCTAGTTCCAAAGACGCTCTGTCTCCCTTCCTTGTAGAAAATGCATAAAATATGACAATATCAGACAGGGCTTTACCCTCAAACACTCTCTCCGGGTGCAGCCTAGTTGCTGTTCAAACTTCAGGAGCATTCTGACGTTATTCTTTCTTTCCCATCTCTCTCTCTGTTTCTCTCTCTAAGCTTCATTCATATTCTAATCACTGCCAGCTCCTGGTGAACACGCTCTGTATTAACACTTTTCCAGCAACACTTCGGGGCTCGCAAATGGGAAAAGTCCAAGAGAGTTAACAATCTCCTCTGTGACATATCCTTGCCAGCAGTACAATGAGCAAGTGGAGAATGCTCACCCTGCGTTTTGGGGAGAAGCAGTAAAAGTAAGATTTAAAACAACAGCAACAAAAAAAAGGATACAAAAGGGAGCGGACAAAATCTCGTAAAACAAATGGCAAAGAAACAGCTCGCGGACAGAGAAGGGAGAGGGAGGAATAGCTGGCCAGAACACCACCAATAAGCGCAGTGGCATTAAACTGCATTCAGAGACCAGCCAATTTTCATTAAGACCCCATAATGAGAAGCGAGAGCAGCTCCCGGGAGTTTAAATCAAGGAGGAAGAAAGGCACTTTCTCGGATATAATGGAAAGGGAGGGTGAAATGCGAGACTTGCGTATATCTAAGCCCACCCCCTCCCCTTTTTATTCCCAAAAAAATCTTTTCTTATTCAAAATACCATCACAATGGCCCACAGTAACGCCTGGTCACATTGGTCCTTGGAGGTAAGCTGCCACTCATCAAGTTCCCGGCCTATCAATGACACAGCTCTCATCGGCCCTTCTCTCCTCATTGCAACATCAGCAAACATTCTGACGGATCGGGCTCCGCTAGATCACACACACACACACACACTCACACAGAGTTATCCCAGAGGGAGAGGTCTATCTGCGGACAGCCGACACCTCCAGATGAGCATGCATTGTGAATTATTGGAAGATTCAGACATGGATTCAACAGGTTGGTGGTTTCTTGAGGATGAAGGGGGTTGGGGTGTCTGTGTCCGCCTCGACAGATTACAAATCTCCATTCTAAAAGAGAGAGAGAGAGAGAGACCGTTGAGAATGAGTCCTACTTCAGAAGGATGAAGTTGCCTTTCCAAACCCCCACCCAACTCAATCTTTTGCGCTGACTTGAAGTTGTTTCAGGTCTGCCAGTTCCTCTGCCTTTGTTAAACTTTCTTTTTGATGCACAGTCTCCTCCTGAATTGTTTCTTTTGCATAAACAAGATGTTAAATCCTAGCCTCGCCCCCGCCCACCTCTGCCCTGTAGAGTTGGGGAGTGTTTGTGGGAGTAATGGGACCCCCCCCCCCCCTAAACACACACACACACACAGAGCCCCCTGTCCCTGCAGGATGCGCTGGGCGTAGCGGTGCGGCTGCTGGGTTTTGTCGGCCCTGGAAGGGTTTGGGGGGATTTTAGGGTGAGGGGACTGAGCGCTGGGACTCTCCGGCACAGGTCTGCACTCCCCCCCCCCTCACCGTCCACTACCCACTTATCCACTGCCCCTTGCCCACTGCCGATGCCTCCCACTTCATCCCTGCCCCGAGCCTCTGCCATTTCACTGGGGCCTGCTATTCAGCTGAGGAGGATAGGACCAGGCGATCCGGCCCATCGCTCTGTGCTGGCTCTTTGTGAAACACTATCTAATTAGTTCTCCCTCCCAACTTCCCCTCCCTCATGATACCTCCCCCCACCCTGTTCTTTCTCCTTCCTATTACATCTCCCATTTCCTCCTTTCCCTCCTGCTTTCCCCCTCTACTCTTGTCCCTCTCCCCCTTCCTTTTCCCGTGGCCCTCATCCTCTATTTCCCTCCTCCCCCTTTACCCCTTCCTCCCTTATCTTTCCCTTCTGTTACTCTGTAGGAGTGTAAATCTTTCATTTTGGTCAGAACTTTTGTTTTCAGTTTCCTTTTGAAAGTTGCTACCAAATCTGCTTCAACCACTCTTTCAGACACAGCATTCCAGATCACAGGGACTGGCTGTGTGTGTTAAAAAGAAACAAAATTTCTTCCCTCTCCCCATCTAGTACCAATGCTCTACAATGTGTCACCCTCCGGTGACTAAACCTCCTGCCCGACGGGAGGACATGGTTGTTCTGATTATTTTCTGGTTCCCTTGTTGATATCATACACCTCTATTCAGCGCTTTCTCTGCCGTAAGGGGAAGAAAGCCAGTGGGAAAACAGAACAACTGGGGAAAAAGTTAGAGTGAATCCCAGAGCCTCCACCAGTTTCCCCGCTGCTGATGTCTAGTTGTGAGGAACAGTGTGGAATTAAACCCTGGTCCCAAAATATTACAGAACGCCCCCGTGGGGTTTGTCTGCTTTCCTCCCCCAGTGTATCTTTTGAGAATGGGTGTCTCAGACTTGCTGTAACCGGTGATTATACAGAAGTCTTTCTCTCAGCATCGAGAAAGTGACAGGGAATGGAACTCCAGGTCTGACAGACACCCAGTCTATTGAGCCCTGAGTAACCCGCAGCTCAAACAGCCGTCACAAAAATACTGTCATTTTTTGAGACTAGTAGTATTTTTTGTGTGTGTATGTGTGAGGGAGAATGGTGCACTGACTGCTCAAGGTTCCAAAATTTGATTTACCGTAAAACCGGCGCGATTCTTAAACGGGATGTAGGCTGCTCGCTTCCGGGAACTTGCTAGTGTGAAGTCAATAGACAAATGCGGAAAATTATTTGTTCATTGAGATCTTGGTTCAGAATCAAGTTCAGCAAGAGAGCCCTGAAATGAATGTGTTAGCTTCCGAACGAACACTTCAGTAAATACATCTTCTAGGCCAATGTGCTAATAACTTATTGTTCCAAAAGTAGTATATCATAACGTCCTAGTCGTTTCAGGACTGACACAACACATAAATGCTTCAAGCTTCAGGACTAACAGACCTGAAATATTTTAATTTCAGGAGTAATATTTCAAATGAATACTTTAAAGAATAATAGATCGATGAATACATTCGTTTCAAGAGTAATAAATTAAACAGTATAATTAAGTTTAATGTGCAAATCCATGTGCTGTTTGCAAGCCATCAAATAGTTTAGTTTAGGTTTATTTCGCTAATTGAATAAAACCCTTCACGGGTGATTAAAACTCTGGGATATTATCGAAACGGGTACTTGAAGATTTTAAATTGTATGGATTTGCCTGAGATGTTGCCTTCTCGCGGTCTGAAGGTCCAACGGGATATCAGCGCACTTTTGACCTCTTCAACGGGCAGAAATGATTGTAATGAATTCCCTCTTAACAGACACTCAGGGAAGGCTATAATATGGGGGGGTGGGGGGTGGGAAGATCGCTCGAATGGGGGTGTTTTGTCATTGAAATGTCGTGAATAGTAAACTGGGCTGGAGGGGGGCGGTTGCAGAGTGGATTTAAAAACTTCATACTTTTCTCAAATTCGAGGAAATAACTTTCCAAGTCTCTCTGTGGTCTAGGATTCGAATTTGAAGTTTAGTTTGAACGTCCACCTTACGTATTCTGTCTGCAATTTTGATTTCTTCTGGTAATTGTTCTGAAATGGACTTTCCATCAAATCCACTTGTGGCGTGTCAGCGCTAAATACCGCATCAAAATAGGGCAGAGAGGAAAGCCATATTCCAGAGGGATTAGAAACTCTTCCAACTGATCAAACCCACTCCCAATTAATGATTAAAGTTCAATTCTGGCAGACCAACCAGGATCTGGCGTTTTCCATCACCCCCACCCCCAACCCCGTTTCCCAGATTTTGTTTCCTCTTAACACAAATTAGCAAATGACTATAGTTCCAGCGAAATTTGGGAACATAACCGGCGATTTAATATTATAGACGATATATTTGTTCGACTTGTCTTCTTGATCGATGTTGAATTTAGACCAGTTTTAAATCTTTCTGATTTAACTCTGCCCCGGTGCTTGTGGATTGTAACAAAAACATTTTTACAACTAGGATAAATCATGCTGAACTCTCAGCGATCCTAATTTAACGTCAAACGAATTGGTCAATAATTTTCTTTTTTGTTAAACAGAAAAAAGTAGAAATTAAAAAATTCATTAGTTTCCCGGCTGAACTTGTTAATTCTTTCCCCCTGCTGTCGAGCACCGCTGATAAAGTGAAGCTTACTTTAGTTTCTTACAACTTTTTGAGCCTCGCCCTTGAACTTAAAAGTTCAGCATGTATTATCCCAAACCCTGGCTAGAGAGGGAGACTGACCCCAAGCGTGATTATTTCAGTATTTTAAGCCTGCGAGTTGCGAATTAAATCGTTCCCGAAATTTGCCACTGGGGAACTGAGAATTATCCCGCCGTATCTAGGGACGTTGGCAGAGATCACTAGTACAGATGCACGCTACCTTGGTTACCGTTTGGCCTGGAAAGCAAACATATTTCAGGGACGTCACCACTGTGGGCTACAGAAAAGGGCCCGAGTGCTGGGGACATGTTCCTGAGGGTGTGGAAGTCAGACCTGGAACACTGGAGAAATCCCAGAGCTAGGCTTCAGACACAGAATGGGGAGATTCATTCCTGTACGGTCCAGCACACATCACTACAGCTGAAGGGTCTAGGCCCGAAACGTCAGCCTTCCTGCTCCTCTGATGCTGCTTGGCCTGCTGTGTTCATCCAGCTCTACACCTTGTTATCTCACTACAGCTCCTTGTTAACTGGGGAGATGTTGCTGTCATTGGCAATGTGCATTGGGAATCCAGACGCCTCCTCTCCACCTATCCTCTCCTCTATCCATCCTCTATCGGCCTCCCCCTCTCTCCCTATTTATTTCAGAACCCTCTTCCCCTCCCCCATTTCTGATGAAGGGTTTAGGCCCAAAACGTCAAGTTTTCCTGCTCCTATGATGCTGCTTGACCTGCTGTGTTCATCCAGCCCCATGCTTGTTGTTCGCTCAGCTTAATGCCCTGGGTTTAACCCAGCAACAACCCCCCCCCCCGCCACAACCTTCCCGATCCACGTGGAGTTTAAAATCAATGAATGCATAAATCTGCAATTGAATGCCAGCCTCAGAGATCATGAATGGTAAACTATCATCTATTCTCACAAAAATACATTTGGTTCAATCATGTCCTTGAGGCAGGGATATCTGCTGACCGTACCCGCCTGATCTACATGTGACTCCAACCCCACAGCAACTGCGTGTCTCATAGCTGCCCTCTGAAATGGTATTGGGAGCGAGGGAATGAGACAGAGAAAGAGAGAGATTGAAATATAGTCAGGGCAAGGGGAAACAAGAGAAAGGGACCTGTCAGAGCTGGGGCAAGAGGCAGGTGGGGAGAGAAAGAGACAGAGGGAGAGAAGGAGGCAGAGAAACAGAAGGTGACAGAGGAAGTGAGACAGAAACAGTAACATAGGAGAAAGAGGTAGTACAAGGCAGAGGGACAAGGAAAATTGAAAGTAAGTCAGGGAGGGAGAGGGAAATGAGAGTGAGTGTGTGAGACAGAGAGAGAATGATACAGGGATTGAGAGAAAGACAGGAAGAGAGAAGGAGTGAGGATACAGAAATAGCGAGAGAGAGGTGCTTTATCTTGTACTTTGAGCCAATACTGCTAATTGCACATTAAAGTACTGGTCTGGAGTCTCTCAGGCTGTGGGTATCTACACAAAGGCATCTAGGAACAGGCAATAAATGTTGACCAGCTAGCCAAGCCCACATCCCACAAAAAATGAATTTAAACTAAACTCGCTGTCCCAGAGGCTATTTGTTCCTTAACACTGAGTAAGCTCTTCAACTCTTTATTGTACTGTAGCACTACACATTGACACCTATATATAGGTGTCTCAAATATGGCTCTCTGGAGCAGTTGTCAATTTAGATCCATGGCCGCTCGGTGAGACGGGAACAAATACAGTTGATTAACTACTCAGACTTACAGCACTTTCTACATACCAGTCCTACCTTTTGTCCCTTTAGATTTGTGAAGTCAATTAATTAATTAATTAACAGAAGTTGCTGGAGAAATTCAGTAGGACTGGTAGCATTAGTGGGAAGGAAGCAGTGTTAATGTTTTGAGTTCAGTGACTTTTCAGAGGATGATTCTTTGTTCAAACCTCCAACATTTGTACTTCTCTGTGTTTTATCTTATACCCAGAAATTCTCAAACGCACATCTGAATGTTTTTATTCCGATTATCAAATCACCCTGGTATTTTTTTCATCTATTACCGCCACTAGTAAATCATCTGTGTTTAACAATTGAATAATTTACATGCAAAGCCTGCTAAAGGTGATGCAAACACAGTTCCTTGTTTTTTTCTATATACCTGGAAATGCTATCACACATAATTGAACATCTTTTTCCTCATCACCAAATCACCGTGCCTTTTTTTGTTTATAACTGTTAACCATAACCAGTAAATCACTCATGAGGCCAATTGAATATTTACATGCAAAGTCTGTTAAAGGCAATGTAAACCATAATTCTTTGTTATCATATTTTACTAATCACTTCTTCAGAGATGTTATGACATGTCTCTGGAGTAGGTGGGATTTAAACAAGGCCTCCTGGTTCATTATCATGGGACACTATCAGTGTTCCACAAGAATCCAGAGTTCTTTGTTTTGTTTTATATATTAGTTCCTTGTTAATTGATTAATTTAAAACAATCATTGCTTAACCCTTTGTCACATTAGCAAATTCCCTTCTTTTTAAATAAAACCTCTGTAGACATACGAACAATTCTTAAATGAATCGAATGAAAAATAAGTAGTGTTTTTTTTCATGTTCTATATCTTTCCTTAGACCAAAATCATTTTCCTTAAGATTCCATACAATACAATCCATCTTCCATGTTCTCCCTTCGCTCGTTGAACAAAAAAAGTCACAAAACTAATTGAATTTTTTTATGTTAGAGCAACTCCTCATAGTGACAAGTATCCCTTTTTGAAGATCTCTGAGAATTTGTTGGAGCAAGCACCTTTTTAATGAGATAAGGTGAAAACTGAAGATGGCATCAACACATTATTTTGAAAATCTCTTTTCTTTTGAACATTTCCTTCCCGTGAGCAAAATAAATCTTGAGCCTGTCCTCAGCATTCCCTTTTGTCAAATTTATATCGTTCCAAAGATAATGGTTACCCAACTAACATTCTCAGATTGCCATTGGTATATGATTTCCTTTAATCTATTAGATATGTAACCCCTGTATCCATCCTTTCTAATAGTGTCAATGTTTCAGCACCCAAGGTGTTTTTAACTACCCTTATTAATTTCTTGGCATCCCAGGTCAATGGATGAAATTTAATATTCTTCCCTACTAAAAATATCATAAACTCTACGGTACTTGAATAGCCATCTGAAAGATTGGCATGTGAAGCATCACTAGTAGCATAGAAACTTTGGAAAAGGTGCAGGCTATTCAGCCCTTCGAGCCTATTCCACCAATCAGTGAGATCATGGCTGATCTGCGGCCTAAGTCTATACACCTGCCTTTTGTACATATCCCTCAATATCTTTGTTGAACAAAACAAATCTCAGATTTAAAATTAACAACTGATCCAGCATCTACTGCTGTTTGTGGAAGAGAGTTCCAAATATCTATCCCTCCTTGTGTGTAGAAGTGCTTCCTAAATCTCTCTTGAATGGCCTGGCTTTAATTCTCAGACCATGTCCCCATACTAGTTCTAGAATCTCCAATCAGTGTAACGTGTTTACATACTTGGATGAAGGGATTGAAGGCATGAAAGCCAAATTTGCAGATGACACAAAGCTAGAGAGGAAATTAAGTTGTGAAGATGACATAAAAAGGATACAACGGATATAGACAGGTTAATTGAGAGGGCAAAAATCCAGCAGATGAAGCATAGTATGCGGAAATATAAATTACAATTGTGGAATTCTAAAATGCAGAAGGATCCTGGTATTGTAGTCAGAAAATGTTATTCTGCAGGTACAGCAAGTAATCAAAAATGCTAATGATATTCTATGCTTTATTACGATGAATAAAACATGAATGAAAGGATGTTGTGCTTCAGTTATACAGTGTATTGGTGAGACTTCCTCCTGGCTGTTGCATGCAGTTTTGGCCTCCTTTTTTAGGAGGGGATGTAAATGCATTGGAGGAGGTTCAGAGGAGGTTTACTAGATTGATATCTGGAGTGAGTGAATTGTCCAATAAAGAAAGATTAGACATACTGGTCTTGTTTCCACTGGAGCTCGGAAGAGTGAGGGGTGACTTGACTGAAGCATATAAGATACTGAAAGGTCTTGACAAGGTAGTTGTGGAAAGGATGTCTCCTCTTTTGGGTCAGTCCAGAATTAGGGGACACTGTTTGGAAATTAGCAATTTGGAAAACCAAGGACGAAATTCATCTCTTTTAGCACAAGAGATGAAAAGAATTTTTCTTATATTTCAGAGGGTTGTGTGACTTTGGAAGGCAGAATGCAGTGGAGGAGGGATCACTGACTATTTTAATGTGGAAATAAATAGCTTCTTCTTAGGCAGGGAATCAAAGATTATTGGGATTGCTGGGAACGTGGAATTTGGAATTCAAATAGATCAGCCATGATTTTATTGAATGGTGGAGCAGGCTTGAGAGGCCGAGTAGCCTATTCAGTTTCTAATTTATATGTTCTTGATCTCAAGGGCTTCTACTACTTGTGATATGGTATTAGCCTGTTCCATTAGCATTGTTATTTGTTAAACTACAACCCAAACAAAAACCCCAAAGAACTCAGATGCTGGAAGTCAGAAACAAAAACAGAAATCGCTGGAGAAACTCAGCAGGTCTTGACGCATCAGTGGGGAGAAAACAAAATTAATGTATCGGGTCCAGTGACCCTTCTTCAGAACCTCTACCCATCCTTCCATTTGGTTCTGGATACTACAACCAGATCTCTCTCTCTTCTATGATCAGAATTCCTTTCATAATTTTCTGATCTTTTCTTAACATTATGTTCACTTTCAGGTCGACTTTCAGAACTCGTAGTACATTTTCTGGCTTTCCATATCTTTACCTCATTTTGCCAAACCGGAGCTTACCTTCTGTCCCTTGTTTTGTATATTTGGAGCATATTTGCATTTGCTGATGGCTTTCCCTGCTGTCTCTACAATACTGCTACCCTTCCATTCGCTAACCCCTTTAGGAAAATGTCAGTTTGATGTCAACTTTCAGTTGTTGTCTTCCAGGGAAAATAATCTTGTCCTGAGTCTCTGTGTTGCTTCGTCCATATTCCACCAATTCTTCATCTGCTATAATCTGGCTTTCATAGTTGTGCATGAGAAGGGCATAGTGCCACATCATTTGCTATGACTTGATCAGATTCTGTCAGTGTGTAATCAGGACCAATTAACCTTGAGGACAGTGCCCACACTTTTGTTGCCAGCTTTAAAATTACTGTTGTAACTTTATTATCTTTTTAGCCTTACAGCTCTTCTCTTTCATAACACAGCATTCTCCCAGACTAAAATTTATTTCTGATGGCCTTATATGATGCTGTAAGGCTTGGCAAATTTTCTCTGAAACCTCAGCCCTTTTCCCTATGTGCAAGCTATTTGAGTGCTCAAAAATTGGAGTTAATAGTTTTTGTTGGGAGATGATCACTCATTACAAAGGAATTTTTGGACTTATCCTGAAAACTAATTGACTATAGCCCCCAACCATTTGCAGTGAGGTCTTCTCATGGACTGCCCATTGGCAGATGTTAATTTACATTTCTATTAAGATTTTATGGAGCATCTTATCTGTTGCCATTCAATTTCTTTCACATACTCCACTATTACGAGACTTTCTAAGTCTTTAGAACTGCCCGTTTTTTTCATTTCCACAATGTCCATATTTTCACACGTGTTGTTAAGTTCATCAGTGGCAAACATCCCCCCTATTGTCAGTTCAGTGTCCTGTCTCTATCCATTTCATTATTACTTTGCCCACCATTACTCGTTTCACTAGATACTATTGAAAACCTGGTTGCTATATCTACAAAGTGCAAGATGGAAATTTTTTTTCCCTTTACCCCATACCTTCAAACCATTGCTATGACTTTGTTAAAGTTTCTTGCAGATGGGAGACTCACTATGGACCGTGAAGGTGTCCTCCTTCAGTTTCTACGTCTATCACCTGTATCTATAAGTTTAATGTACTCATTGTTCCTCACGCCTGCATGTTTTGTACATGTTTTATCCTTAACCTGTGTGAAGATGAATGAACAAACTGTGCATGTAGTTTTAGAATCATTGGCATTTTTTCCTTTAAACCCCTATCACCTGATCTCAGGAATACCAACTTAATATTTTGATTAGAGAACCATGTAGCCATAGAAAATTTAAAGCACAGAAAAGACCATTCAGCCCATTGTATTTGCATCAACAGAATATACCAGCTGTTATTCTAATCTCACAGTCTGTAGCCTTGCAGGCTCAAATCCAGGTTCCTTTTAAAATGAGATAACAAGCATGGGGCTGGATGAACACAGCAGGTCAAGCAGCATCATAGGAGCAGGAAAACTTGACGTTTCGGGCCTAAACCCTTCATCAGAAATGGGGGAGGGGAAGAGGGTTCTGAA
>JAHRHZ010000021.1:11763611-11779158 GCA_024137785.1 Ginglymostoma cirratum
ATCTCCTCCCTACCCCCCTACCTACACTCACCTTTACTGGCTCTATCCCCGCCTCTTCGACTTGTCTGCCTCCTCTCCACCTATCCTCTCCTCTATCCATCCTCTATCCGCCTCCCCCTCTCTCCCTATTTATTTCAGAACCCTCTTCCCCTCCCCCATTTCTGATGAAGGGTTTAGGCCCGAAACGTCAAGTTTTCCTGCTCCTATGATGCTGCTTGACCTGCTGTGTTCATCCAGCCCCATGCTTGTTATCTCGGATTCTCCAGCATCTGCAGTACCTTTTATCTCCTTTTAAAATGAGTTGGGGCTTTCCATCTCAACCACCAAACTGGATAGTGAATTCCAGACACCCACCCTTTTAGTCATGTCCCCATTTAATCCTGCTACCAATCACTTTAAATTTTGTGCTCTCAGTAACTCTTTGTTCCATTCCTCTGCCCACTCTATACAAGCCCCTCATTATTTTGCACGACCTCAGTAAGTCACCCCTGAGCTTCCTCTGTCCTACGGTAACCTAGCCTATCCAATCATTCCGCATAGCTACAAAAACAAAAATTGCTGGTAAAGTTCAGCATATCTGGCAGCATCAGGTTCCTGAGGAAGAGTCACTGGACCCAAAATGTTAACTCTGGTTTCTCTTCACAGATGCTGCTAGCAATTTCTGTTTTTGTTTCTGATTTCTAGCTTACACAGTTATTTCAGTCTTCATTCCTCATAGCTGCTATTTTCAAGCCCTGCAATGTTCTTGTAAATCTCCTCTGTTTTCTATCTAGAGATATAGACATCTTTTGTCTAATGTTGTGATCAGACTGTGCACAAAACTCCTGCTGAGGCTTAACTAGTGTCTTACATGGTTCTAGCATTACATCCTGTTTGTGTATTCAATACATTGGTCAATGAAGGAAGGCATCTCATTTGCCTCCTTCACCAACTTATCTACTTTCAGGAACCTGTGGACATTCACTGCAAAAACTGTCACTTCCTCTCTATTCCCTCTCAATATTTGGGTGGTCTCTCAAAGCATCAAATCTTCCATTCTTTTTGTAACTGCTGAATGTCTGATTTCAGCCATGAAAGCTGCTGAGAATGAATGTTACCCCAGGAAAATGTTAAGGCTCCTGACCTTTGTTCCAAAAGCCTTTTCCTTTCTGAAAATCTAACCCTAGTTAATACTAGGAGTCAATTGTATTCAACAACTTGGCACAGTCCAACAAATTAAAGGCAGGCACTGAATTAGGAATCTCCAAGTAGAAATCTTGTTCGTAGTCTGCTAAATTCCATTACGTGGAAAATGCTGGAGAAACTCTGCAGGTCTGGCATCATTTGTGCAGAGAGAAACAGAGTTAACATTTCGAGTCTGGTAGGACTCTTCATCAGTTCTGACTCAAAATGTTAACTCTCTTTTTCTCTTTCCTCAGATGCTGCCAAACTTTTGTGTTTCTCCAGCATTTTCTGTGCTTGTTTCAGACTTACAGCTCTGCCATATTTTGTTTTTAAATTTCATCATACATCATGCTTTCTAAATGTGTCAAAGTCAGACCATGCCTCATATGTATTTAATATTTACTTACAAATGTAGTCCATAAATTTTTAATGGAATTTCCAAACCTTGCTCATGTACCAATTTGAGCTCTGAGAATATTTTCTGTCTGGTAAGAAGTGATTGTGCCAAGGACATACTTTGCTTTTTCTTTGATAAAGATGGAATCATGTCCACATGTCCTCTGCATTTTACCATTCATTGTAGGGTTCAGCTTCACCAAACGTTGCTAGGAAATCATATACTGATCAAATCGTTTCCTGCTTGCACTTGGTTCAGCCTTTCTTCTCGGAAGTAATCCAAATTAGAACCTCTCTCTCAAAAGAACCCTCTTTCCAATCTTTGCCTTTTGGCATCCATCCTCTGCTACCAATCTCTTCTTGGATTGGGCTAGTTGTTGAGACAGAAAACCAAGACAACTTTCTTTGTAGATAGAGCTTATTAACCTCTCAGTCCTACAGCTCCTTTTGCGCACCAGTCCCACCTACTCCGTCTTTATATCAACCAAGTTGCTACAGTAACCTAAGGCTGATTCTTACTTTTATTGGATAACTGACAGTTATTTGATGTTTTTTGGAGGGTTTCTCTCCATGAGACCTAGCAAGAACTCTCACCACTTGCCTCATTATCCACCTACCCAACTCCATAACACTCATCTCATCTAATTCTAGCATCACTCTATCACTCGCGGTGTCCTGAACAACTTGCTATTGCTGCTATGCACCTAGATGTGCTCTGTCAGTCTGGAACTGCTCTGCATAGTTCCTAACATTTGTCCTGGACATGGTGAAGAAGTGAAAATTGATGCCCCACTTTGCCAGCAGGCTCTGGTGGATGGAGTGAAATACAGATGGGACCTCCTCTTTCCTCAGGTCCAGCAGTGGAGGCCACCAGACTGTGCCAGGCTCGGTTTAAAATTACCACCTGGGTCACTGCAGTCTCAGCTGTCGCAGGATGTCTAGCACTGTAGGAAGAAGGTCAATGTCCTTCTTAATTCTGCCAAAATGAGTGCCACCATCTTCTCTCTGAGACCCCACACTCACTGTTTCTCTGCAACTGTACCCGCCTCCCACCAATGCTTATGCTCCAACACACTCATTATTGCCTGTGACCTCTTCCTTCACTTGCTGTCACCCAGCCAAACCCCCAAGACCACTAACCTTGCGTACCTTACGCTGCCTATTCACTCACTTGGGACATCTTCCAACCTGCACCAAAAGTAAGGGCTGTGCCACCCACTTTTATCTCCATTTACACACGCCTCTCTCCTATGCCAGGAGGAAAACAGCCCACAATACGATGGAGTCCAGATAACTGTGGCTGACTGACTGTGTGTCTAAGCCCCTGCACTGATAACTGAGGCTGAAGGCTATCTTCCTTAACTTGTCATGGCTGTTGGCAGTCCTCAGCCAAGCTTCCTGGCCTCATGGCTGCAATACAGCAGTTCTGTGAGCCTGGTATCTCTAATGGGTAAGATGTAAAAGGCAATGCGGGGATACTGTGAGCATCCAGTTAGGCTCAAAATGAGGTACCCATTCTGTTTTCCCTGCTATGAATTGTCTATATCTAGTTTGCTCATGGTAGTTCGTAGGACAGAAAGCTGCATATTAGTGGTGAGATTTGCAGTTAATAAGGTCATTAACAAGCAACAATTCCTCATATTAGATAACTCACCACTTCGTCCCAATGTCCAGAACCTAGTTTAAAAATGAAACCAGTTGCTCCTGACATTTAGGAAGGCCTCACTGGACTTCTCATACAATTCTCCCAGATATCCCACCATAGTCCGTGTCATCAAGCCTTTACAAAATACGCACACAGTGTTCTTAAGGTTATAGTTACAGTATTTTGACCCAGCAGCAGTGAATAGACAGTGATATATTTCCAAGTCAGGATGGTGTGTGACTTGCAGGTGGAGGTGTTCCTACCTTGTCCTTCTAGATGGCCAGCATTGCGGGTTTGGAAGGTCCAGTTGGAGGACACTTGGTGAGTTACTGCACTGCATCTTCTAATTAGTACATATTGCTGCCACTATGTGCCAATGGTGTGAATGCACAAGGTGCCAGTGAAGTGAGCTGCTTTGTCCAAGATGCTGTTGATCTTCTTAAGTGTTATTACTTATCCAGGCAAGTGGGGAGTATTCCATCACACTCTTGACTTGTGCTTTATAGCTGGTGGACAGGCTCTGCGGAGTCAGGAGCTGAGTAACTTGCTGCAGGACCCCCAGCGTCTGATCATTTCTTGTTGATACTGTATTTACATGGCTGGTCCAGTTCATTTTCTTGTCAACGGTAACCCCCACAATCTTGATATTTGGGATTGTTTTGTAGGTATGACTGTCCCACATTGACTCAAGTAAAATGAACGTCTTACTGTTCCTTCTGGGAATCTAAGATTTAACTGATTTGTTTTTCTGATTTCACAGCTTCTTGCTACCTGTCCATTGACTTGACTAGCTGTTCTGTCAAAAGAATGTTTGCCCTGAGTCTAACATTGTATCACCTCTGTCACATTTTGTTGTGGTTTTTCTCCACTTGTATCACCTTTACATGGTCAAGGGAGGTGATGTTTAGCTTGAGATGGTGTGTAAAACTGGTGTTCCCATTTATAACCTCCTCCCCATTAATAATTTGGCTGGCGAGTAATTATTATTCAATGGTGTTGTTCAGTAACCCAAGAGAGCTAATTCTCAGACTGGATACTTCATCAGTGACTTTGCAGATTTGACTGCACTTTCTATCCTTGTCAACCGAGGAATGGAGAATTGAGAATAACATCTGATTGATCACCACCGCAAAACTGAACATCCTCAAAACCTTGTTCACCAACTGACATCTTTAGTTTGAGACAAATTCATAGTCTAGTGTATTGTTGCTAGATTATTAATCCAGAGACCTATGTAATGTTCTAGGCCCAGATCATGACAGATGTTGGAGTTTGAATTCAATAAATGTCTGGAATTAAGGATCTAATGATGACCAATTGTCAATTATCAGGAAAAACCCACCCAGTTTGTTAATGTCTTTAGGGAAGAAACTCTTCCATCCTTTCCTGGTCTGGCCTACATGTGACTCCAGCCCCATAGTAATGTTGTTGACTCTTAACTGCCCTCTGGGTAATTAGGGAGGGGGTATAAATGCTATCCTAGCCAGTGAAGCCCACTTAGTGTAAATGAATTTTAAAAAAAGGAAGCCACGCATCACATAGATCATTTAGTATTCTGATCACTGAGTTTGCTGTGTTTGCATGAAGTTTTGATACATCAATCCATCTTGAATAACTATCGACTAGGAATAAATGCAGCTTTCTTCTAAAATGAAACAAATCCATTGCTCACCTTGTCCATGGCCTTTCTGGAAAGCCTAATGAAACCATTGACTCTGTAGGCATTTGGCGGGTATGACACATATTTGGTATCACAAAATGTAATTCTCTATGACTTTCAAACTGTCTAGTCCCCACACTGATTGTTGTGCCCTTGGTACCTACATGTTCCCTGTGTAGTTTCTGTAGGATTTCTCTTCACACCCCCATTGGTTTGTCCATTCTTTATTCACACCAATAAACCTCCCACTATTGTCGAGTATTGTTTCAGGTTGGGGTACCCTTATCAGCACAAACCCACTTTGACTCATCACCCCCAAATGAGAACTTGGCTTGATATGTTTAAATTTTGCACTTAGTTATCATGGTGGTTAGTCACCGAATCATATTCACAAGTCTGCAGATGTTCTTTAACAAGATGTTAAGTTTGACACAAAAAAGCAAACTCAACAACGTATATAAAACACAGTTAGAAGTAGCTTAACTTAAACGGCAAAAAAAAGTCTTAATCTGTTCCCCAATTCTATGCTTTTACAGACGCTTTATTCCAGAAAAATTTCATTCATTTCTCAACTCTGTAACTGACTCTACCCAATTCCTTTTCCATGGAATGTGGAGACAGTTTTACAATTCTTTTCTGAGACTGCTGGTGTGAACTTTCATATTTCTGATGGCCCAAACTTTTTCAGTTCTAACAAACTTAAACATTTCTAACTGAACTCTCCAATCATAGAAGCTCCACCAACTGAAACACTTTGGTTAGTGTGACTCATTTCTCTGAACTAAAATCTTGATTCCTTTGCTAAGAGAAATTGCTCTCCCCTCTGAACCAAACTCCTGTTTCTTCTGAACTGAGACCTTGAGCTTTCTGTATTGAAGTCCAAACTAAATTAATGTTTTTCTGGTCTATTACAAATGCAGCAATATTAGTAACCCAAACATTAGCACCACAGGGATTCTTCCAAGCACTTGATTGAAATCACATATTTTCTTGGAATTGAGGCATAGATCGCTGTTTCAAGTGATCTTCTTTAAGAAACGTTATTTTCACAGAACCAGCACAAATCTATCTGCCTCTATTTTAAACTTTAATCGTACAATATAAACTTTACGTGACATCTCCCCAGTAATATAAAATCCTTAAGAGGCATTTTTATTTTCTGTCAATTGTTCTTATCATCGCTATGTTAATGCTACATCAATAGTAGTACCTACCACATTTACATTAAATATACACTGATCACTGCATTTGATTTTCTTCATGTTACTGTTGACAAAGCATCCACTATAACATCGTCCATGCCAGATACATAAATTTTTAAGTTGTACAGTTGTATCATTAAATGCAACGAAACAGTCTTCATTTTTAAAACAAACTTAACAGATTATAGGCTGTATAAATAGCAGTCTCTTCAGAGTTGTTGGATTTGGTTGATTACACATTGATTTGAATATTTACCATCAAATATTTCTACTGATAAGCAGTTTTTGGGAAAAGTAACTGATAAACCGTTTTAACCCTATTTTGTCTTCTTGGGATAGAATGGCAACAATATTGGTGTCATTTGTTATCAACAGCCAGTTTGAACGGCTCCTCATAAATCGCTGCCGGCAAAACCACTGGGTTTTAAAACAGCTTTAAAATTGTTGAAGGCACTCTAACATTCTCCATCTGTTCAATTTTTTTTGTTTTCTTTCAACAAATTTGACAAGGTGTCGCTAAAGTGCTGAAGTTCACAAAAAAACTTCCAATAAATCCACATGTGTCAACATATCAGAGCATTTCACATTTTGTCCGGGTATGGAAAAGTCCAAAATAACCCACTTTTCATTTCCTTATAATAATTGACCTGTCCCACAGTGTGGCACAAATAAGTTACATTTGCTTTTGCAAGTGTACTTTTATTCAAATTTATGATCACATGGACTCTTTGTAACTGAAATAGTTTAACTAATGTTAATGTTCATCCTAGGTTTGGCTGATAACAACCAAGTTGGTGACCAAGATGATGATATACAACACATAGATTAGACGTTAGATTACATATCAATTAGATATAGATTATATAATCCTCCAATAACTTTGGTTAATGGTTAGAGGGTAGCTGGTGCCTTTTTCATTCCAAACAAAATAACTTTACAATAATAAAGTCTATCCAGTGTTACAAAAGTTGATATATCAGTCAATGGAACTTAAAGCATTCTTTTAAGCAAGACAATCTTAGCAACAAATTATGCTCATCCAATTGTTTCTTCTACTCACGGAATCAAATATGAATCCACCTTCACTGCTGAATTGACTTCGCAATAGTTAACGCAAAATCTTTATGGCCTGCAGTTTCAGAAACAGGTGAGGTCTAGCTGCTATGAACCTGTCAATAGTGTTATAGTTCATCATGAACTTAATCTCTTCCTTCATTTGAACAAACTTATCTGGATTGAATCTGGAAGGATGTTTTATTATACAAAATGTCATGAATAGCCAAAGAGTTTTTTGCCTAGCCACCAATACTGCAAAAAGACAGAGTTGTTCTGTTGGGATGGGCTTCATATGAACCATGCTGGGATTTATATACTAGTGAGATGTATAACAAGTGTTGTAGGTAAGGTTTTAAATGAATTATGTGTTGAGCTGGTTCAATTGAAGGGAAGTTTAAAAGATTGAAAAAGAAATGAGAGATCAGAACTGTATGGTAGTGAATAGGGTAGTGAAGAGGCAAATAATAACCAGATGTGACAGAAGATGCAGAAGTATAAGCAGGAGAGTGCGACAGAAGTTTGAACCAGAGTAAGTAATAATAGTAAAAAGTCAAAGCTAAGGCTCTTTATCTGAATGTGTAACACAATAAATGAGTTGAAAGCACAAATAGAAAGAAATGAATATGACTTGATAGCTATCATAGAGTTTACAAGGTAACTAGTATTGGAAACTCAATTTTCAAGGTTATTTGATGTTCTGGAAAAGGAAGGGAAATTTGGGTAGCATCATTTCATATAGGAAGGTATCAGTGTGGTGATCAGTAGTGATATAAGAGCAATAGATCTGCTGTGATTCCACATCATGGTCTGGCAGCATCTGGTGGGAGAAAAAACAGAGTAAGCGCCTTAAGTCCAATATTTTGAGGAAGGGTTACTGGAACCATTAACTTTGTTTCTCTCTCAACAGATGCTGCCAGATCTGCCCTTTCTCTCCAACACTTTGTGTTTTTGTTTCAGATTTCCAGCACCCACAGTTCTTCGTGTATATATTGTGATGTGGAATCAGTTTGGAAATAAGGAACAGGGAGAGAGCAAAGTCACAGTTAGGAGTCATCTGCAGGCTCCTAAAGATTTGCCAACTGTAGCATAAGTTATAAATCAGGAAATAATGGAGGTGTCTAAGAAGGGCACCACTACGGTCATGGGTGATTTTAATCTGCTTATTAACTGGAAAATCAAGGGTAACATGGAAGACAAATTTGTAGACAGCATTCTTAGAGCACCACAGTAAAGACTGTACCTGAGAATAGGCTATTTTATATCTATTAGGGCTGTAAAGAAGAAGGATTAATAAAAGCTAGTTAAAAAGATTCTGTCGGGGGTAGCAAGCAGAATATGGTACAATTTCAAATTTAGTCTGTGTGAGATCAATTCAAGTCTCAAACCTAAGTCATCAACTTAAATTAGAGCAACTACAGAGGTTTGAAGAAGGAGTTGACTAAAGAGGATGAGGAAAACTATGGGAAATTTCAGTAGATGAGCAGCTACTGACAGTTAGCAGATATTTTGTTACACTCAGTAAAAATTTGAAGGTTCTGTCTTAATTTCAGAGTCTTTCTTTGCTAGCTGTGTCCATCAATCCCTGTTTTAATTTCTTGACTCAGGAAGTTTTTTCCTTAGCTACTGTCATTATTCATCTTGTGCTTTAAGCTAATACTTCATCCTGCAGGTTGAGATCCCAGTCTGTATCATCTTGGGCTCTGGGTATTCGCATCTACATTGTCCCTGAGGCTGCTTGCTCCTGATCACCAACTAGAACTCTTCAAGTCCTGATATAACATTCCTTTATTTACATCTGAACACACTAGATTCTGAAACACAGTTGTCCAGTGTAGTGTCTAAGACCTCTCCCTCTCTCCACATGCTCATTCTAGACTGCTACCTTTCCCTTACTGATGTCAGTGTTATGTGATCAGTTAGATTGTTCATGATTTACATGTATCTCATTTTACCACAAGGAGAGAGAAAGAAAGAGAGAGAGAGAGAGAGACAGGAAGGCTGAAAGTGTAGGACACGGAAAGAGAGACAGAGTGGCACAGGGAGAAAAGGAGACTGAAACAGGGAAAGAGGGATAGAAAGATAGGAAGAGAGAGTAAGTGAGATAGCAAAAGAAAGATGTTGTATTAATTGTAATGATCTAATAACCAATCAGGGATTGATTAACTCTGTGGGTTAGTTTATTTTAAATAGTAAAACACATCATAAGTTATGAAGCAGAAAATACAGCAAACCAGCAGATTTCTGAGTGTGCAGCTTGCAGAAAAATGATAGGCAGACTCACAAAATTGTATACACACAGCACATGCGGTTCTTAAAAGTGAACTCTCTTAACAGCAACGGCCCCTCCTTTCCAAAAACTAAGTTTAAGAATCTGCAAAAATTTGTAATAATAACAATTAGACTCGATTATGTATAGGTAATTTGCAAATATGTCCAGATGATAAGGTGATGATTTGGCTGAAGGTACTGTGGATTGTCAGCAGTCATCAGTGGTTTTATCTGTTGATTTTGTTTATGTTACTTAGTTTTTCTTTCATGGACTGCTACTCCTGTTGATCTTCCAGAATTTCCTTATCCTGATGAAGCACAGTCAAGTTTTATATCAGATTAGCAACTAACAGATATGTATAAGTGGTTCATATCTTCATAGCATTTACTGTTTTGTTCCTTCAGAGCTTCCAATTTGTTTGAAGTTTTTGTTTTCATACCATGGGTCCTTCTATCAAAGTTTAATCTTCTGTTGGTGCAGTTTATTTTGTTCATAACCTGCCCCATTAGCTTCTTCAATTTTTCTTTCCATTTTGTTTTTTTTAACACCTGGACCTTTTTCACTCACTGCTTCAGAGATTGTTAGGTATCCTTGAAGTTTTGTTTTAGTTCTTTCATGACAGCATTATTGCTGGCATTTATTTTCAAAAAGGCTCTCAGTAATGATTTACAGCTCCTTATTGTACACATTGTGCATCTCCGCTTATTCTGTCATTTTCTTCAGGAGTGCTTTGAGCTCAAGCTGATGTTTCCATAGCTGTACGTGCCGAGTCTGATTTGTTTTACCAAATTGCTCCAGGTGTAGATTACCATCAATCCAATGAAAAGATTGTCAATGAGATTGTAGTTTATCCTAGTTCCTTTCTTTTTCTGCTGTTAACTCATCCTAGTGAGGTACCTCCTTAAGATCTCATAACTTTAGAGATGGCAATTAAAAGTCTGAAGTTATGCTGAGCTGGTTGGCCAACCATTTCCTTTGTGTTTTATTTTCTCCGTGCCTCAGACAGCTGAAATTTTAAGTCCACTAATTCAGAAGAAAGTGAAGTGTTTCCAGTCTTCTTTCATATTCAGTTCTGCGTGTGTTTCTTGAATAATTTCTGGAAATTTCTATTGTCTGTCTGATGTTTGACTGTTTCTATGGATTGTGAATAATGCAAGGTCATAGCATGCTGGTACATCACAATTGTTGATCCAGCTCTCTAAAATGCAGAACATCTGCAATGTTCAGGCTGATTGTGTGTACTTGCACTCCAGCACAATTGATCCTGCACGTGCAATTGGTGAAGTGTTGTGTGTTAAAAGATTTACATACGTAGATTTCAGCATTAATTCTCATGTCTGTGAGTACAGGTTTTTAAGAATACTTTGTCGATCTTAGCAAATAACAAATTGTCATCAGTTTACTGAGGACTGATTATTCTGAATGCTTGCAAAACTTTGGACAACGTGATATCATTAACGTTTTCCACAAGATTGACAGTGTGAAATCAGGGTTCACTACTCTTTGTCTTGTCATGTATTTTGTCAGATTTTGGCTATTGATAACTTTGTGTATTCATGGCCTTCCGTTTAACTTGAAGGTATTCCTCTTGTGTGATCTGTTCTGGTCATGTCGGGATCTTTGCAGTTGCATCAGTCTTTCACTGGTGTACTGCCTCTGCCAATGACATACTTACATCTAGAAACTATAGCTCTGAATGCTGAACTTTAAATTTAGTTAGGAGGTTTGCTGTGTCTCAATTTAATCTAGGAAGTCTTGTTTACATTCTGGCAATTTTTTTTGATGTTCCTAGCTTGTTATCAGTCGGCCTTTCTTGAGTGAGTCAAACTACCCTCTTGTTAGGGGTTGACTCTCGAACGCTGTAATGAACAAAGACACCTAGCCACGAGCTTCGCCTTTAGACTGACTCACTTGTTAACTGTTCAAGCATGATAGGATTTCTTAGCATGATGTTTTGCCCTTCTTTATTCTTTCACGGGATAAGGGTGTCATTGGCCACACAGCATTTATTGCCCATCCCTAATTGCCAGAGGGCAGTTAAGTGTTAACTACATTGCTGTTGGTCTGGAGTCACATGTAGGCCAGGTAAGGATGGCAGTTTGCTTCCCTAAAGGACGTTAGTGAACTAGATGGGTTTTTCCAGACAATCGGCAATGATTCTTAATTCCAGATATTTATTGAATTCAATTTCCACTGTCTTCGGTGGTGGGATTCAAACATAGGTCCCCAGAACATTATCTGGGTCTCTGGATTAACAGTTCAGCAATAATACCACTACGCCATCGCCTCCCCTAAATTGCAACAAACACTCACTGCCATGACTCGGATGTGAACTGAGGTTGCTGTGCCCACAATGTAGAGTACTAACCATTATACAATCGTGGTGCCACACGGAACAGCACACCAGCTGTTCACCATGTTGTGTTGATGTTAATTGCCTAATAATAGATCATGCATTAGGGATTGATTAACTCTAACTCTATGGGTCAGTTTACTTAGAGCTGTCGAGTTGTTACGTCATGGAAAGAGGCCCTTCAGCCCATCATGCCCATGCTGGTCATTAAACATCTAGCTATTCTATTCTCATTTTCCAGCACTTGGCACATTGCCTTGTTTGCTTTGGTGTTTCAAGTGCTCATCTAAATACTTCTCAAATGATCTCGAAGGTTCCCACCTCGATCATCCTTCCAGGTAGTGAGTTCCAGGCACTAGCACCCTCTGGGTGAAAAGAAATCTACAAATCCCATCTAAACCTTCTCTTCTTACTTTAAAACTGTGCCACCTGGTTATTGACCCTTCTACTAAGAGGACAAGTTTCTCCCTACCTATGCTGTGTGTGCCCCTTAGAACTTTTTACAACTTAATCAGACTCCCCCGTCAGCCTTCTCTGCTCTAAGAGTAACAGCCCAACCTGTGTAGTCTCTCTTTATAGACCAGGCAACATCCCGGTGAATCTCCTTTGCACTGTCTAGTGCAATCACATGCTCCCTACAGTGTGGTGGTAAGCACTGCATGCAATACTCTAGCTGTGGGCTTAACTAATGAAATGCACAGTTCCATCATAACCTCCCAGCTCTTGTATTCAATGTCTTGCCTAATACAAGCAAGTATCTCAAACGCCTTCTTAACCATCTTATCTACCTGTCCTGCTATCTTCAAGAATCTATGGACATGCACACCAAGGTCCCGCTGTTCCTTTGTACTTCCTAGGGCCCTACTATTCGTCAAATACTTCCTGGCCTTGTTAGAGTTACCAAAGTGCATCAATTCACACCATTCAGGATTAAATTCCAATTACCACTGTTTAGCCAATCTGACCAGCCCATTTATATCATTTTGTCTTCTAAGGTTTTCCTCCTCATAATTTCCCACACCACAAATTTTATAACATCTGCAAACTTTCTGATCATACCCCTATATTCATGTCTAGATCATTAATGTACACAACAAACAGCAAGGGACTGAATCCTGTGGAAAATCCATTGGACACAGGCTTCCAGTCACACAAACGCCCTTTTGACCATTATCCTCTGCGTCCTGCCACTAAGCAAATTTTGGATCCAATGGGCTCTCAGCTTCTTAACTAGTCTGTCATATGAGACCTTATCAAAAACCTAAGTCTGTGTAGACCACACCAAATTCACTACCCACACATAAAGGCCTAGTTACCGCCTCAAAAAATTCAATCTAATTGTTAGATATGATCTCCACCTTACAAAGCCATGACATGCCAATTAATCAATCCTTGCCACTCCAATTAGGGATTAACTCTGTCCCTCAGATTTTCTTCCAAAAGCTTCCGGCATAGATGTTAGACTCACTGGTTTGTAGTTTCCTTGTTTGTCCTTACCACCCTTAATGAAGAATGGTACTACATTAGCTGTTCTCCTGTGTCCGGAGAGGATTTGAAAATGAATGTGAGAACCCTACAATTTCCTCCCTTACTCCCATAGCAGCCTTGGATACATTCCTCTGGGCCTCGGGATTTATCCACTTTCAAGCCTGCTAAAACTCTTCATACCTCCTCTATCTTCATGCTAATTTGTTTAAATATATCACAGTTCATCTCCTTGATTTCTATACCTATGTTGTCCGCCTCTACAGTGAATACAGATGCAAAAAACATTTAAAACCTCAGCTACATCTTTTGGCTCCGCACATACATTGGTACTTTTTTTCCCCATTGGACCTTAATTTTTCTCTGGTTATTCTTTTGCCCCTAATATACTTCAAAAAATGTCTGGATTTTCCTTAATGCTATACACCAGTGCCTTCTCAGGTTCCCTCCTCACTCTAACTGGTATTTTTAAGTAACGCCCTGCATTTTCTATATTCTTTTAAGACAGTCATTGATTGGAGCCTTCGGTATCTACCAACAGCTTGTTTATTTTCTTTATCCAATCCTGCATATTTCTTGACAGCCAGGATTCTGTGGACTTGTGCTCCCACCTTTCCCCTTTCTGGGAACATGTTGGCCCTATACTCTCGATATTACCCTTTGAAATGTCTCCCACTGCAGATTTTCCTTTGAATAGCTGCTCCCAGTCCATTTTAGTCAGATCCAGTATTGTCTTATTAAAATCGGCCTTCCCCAGTTCTGAACCTTTATTTCCTGTCAATCTTTATTTTGATCCATACCCATAAACACCTTAAATCTAACTGAATTATGGTTACTGTCACCGAAAAGCTGTATTTGTGAGTGAGAATGTAACAGTGGTAGAAAATGAGAGAGAGTAAGTGAAAGTGCGACTGGAATTTTGAGAAATAGAGAGAGAGGGAGACAGAGGAGCAGAGCGAGGGAGCGGGAGCAGGAGACTTGTCTTCAGTAAAAGGTTTATTTGAAACCAGGAACCTCTCTGACCTCACTCAAGCTGCATCAAGTGTCCTAATTATGCACTGAATGTGATGTGATGAAGGCTGTCCTCTCTCCCACTCACACCAGTCCATATTAAAGTTCCCATGGAGTAATAAGAAATTTTAAATAGTGACCTGCCTTTCGTTATGCTCAATGTCAAATCTTTTGGGGGTCCAGTAGATGTGTTATATTTGGACCTCCATACAAGATACTTCACAAAAGGCTAAGTCAGAAGATAAGAGCCCACAGTATTGGAGGTAGTATAGTGACGTAGATAGAGAATTGGCTCGTGGGCAGGAAACAGCAAGTGGTGATAAGTGGTTTCTTTTCAGGCTGGTGACCCGTGACGAGTGGGGTTCCACAGGGATCTGTACTGGGACCACAATTGTATACAATATATATCAATGACTTGGAGGAAGGAAGTGAATATGCTGTCACCAAATTTGCAGACAACACTAAAATGGTTGGAAAGGGAAATTGTAAGAGGGATGCAAATGGTTTACAGAGAGATATTGATAAGTAAGTAGACAAAAAGTTGGCAAATGGAGTATAATGTGGGAAAATATGAAGTTGTTCATGTTGGAAAGGAGAACAAAAGAACAGAATGTTATTTAAATGAAGAAAAACTGCAAAAAAGCTGCAGCACAAAAGGCCTGGGGGGGTCTTGCGCACGAGACACAAAAAGCCAGCACACACGTGCAGCAGGTAATCAGGAAGGCTAATGCAATGTTGGCCCTTACTTCAAGACAGTTGGAGTACAAGGGTAGGGAAGTCTTACTGCAACTGTTCAGGGTGCTGGTGAGATGACATCTGGAAAACTGTGAGCGGTTTTGGTCTCCTTATTTAATGAAATATACAATTTCATTGGAGGCAGTTCAGAGAAGGTTCACATGAATGATCCCTGGTATGGATGGTTGTCTTATAAGCAAAAGCTAAACAGGTTGGGATTCTAGTCGCTGGAGTTTAGAGGAATGAGAGGTGATCTTATTGAAACATATAGGATTCTTAAGGGGTTTGACGGTAAATGCTGAATGTTTCCCCTCTTGGGAGAGTCTAAGACCAGAGGGCACAGTCACAGAATAAAGGGAAATAAAAACTGAAAGAACTGCGGATGCTGTAAATTAGGAACAAAAACAAAGTTGCTGGAAAAGCTCAGCAGGCCTGGCAGCATCAGTGAAGGAAAAAACAGAGTTAACGTTTCGGGTCCGGTGACCCTTCCTCAGAACTGTTCCGAGGAAGCGTCACTGGATCCGAAACGTTAGCTCTGCCTTTTCCTTCACAGAAGCTGCCAGACCTGCTG
>JAHRHZ010000021.1:11784158-11816152 GCA_024137785.1 Ginglymostoma cirratum
TGGGAAGGGGTGTGTTTGGGGTGTGGGAAGGGGTGTGTTTGGGGTGTTGGGGGGTGTGTTTGGGGTGTGGGGGGAGTGTGTTTGGGGTGTGGGGGGAGTGTGTTTGGGGTGTGGGGGGAGTGTGTTTGGGGTATGGGGTGTGTGTTTGGGGTATGGGGTGTGTGTTTGAGGTATGGGGTGTGTGTTTGAGGTATGGGGTGTGTGTTTGGGGTGTGGGGGAGTGTGTTTGGGGTGTGGGGGAGTGTGTTTGGGGTGTGGGGGAGTGTGTTTGGGGTGTGGGGGGTGTGTTTGGGGTGTGGGGGGTGTGTTTGGTGTGTAGGGGGGTGTGTTTGGTGTGTAGGGGGGTGTGTTTGGGGTTTAGGGTGTGTGTTTGGGGTGTGGGGTGTGTGTTTTGGGTGTTGTGGGTGTGTGTTTTGGGTGTTGTGGGTGTGTGTTTGGGGTGTAGGGGGGTTGTGTTTGGAGTGTAGGGGGGTTGTGTTTGGAGTGTGGGGGAGTGGGTGTAGGGGGTGGGTGTGTGTCGTTGTGAGAGCGTTTGTAAGAGGCATTGTGAACAGTTCATCACTGAAGGATTTGGATCACACAGTTCTATTTTTTTCTGAATTAACAGATGAAGAGAAGGAAAACAACCGGGCCTCAAAACCGCACTCAACCCCGGCCACTCTGCAATGGTGAGTTCATAAGCTAAGGAGGCCAATCTGCCCTTCAATTTTTACTCATCTCTCCCCTCTTTTTTACCCTCCACTTCCTCCTATCCGACCTTCTCTCTCTTCAACTTCTTTCTCTGCACACTCCCTCTCTCCACCATTAACAGAACATCAACTATACAAGTGGTACAGTAATTATCATTAACAATTTATGGTTTTGATATAAACACTGCCGACCTCTCCTTAGATCCTGAACAATGTGAGATTGCCTGTTTGTTCTGAGCTGCGTGTTTTAGCTTACTCTGTCTGTAATGATATAGAGGAAAAAATTCCTTAAAAATAGCATAACGAACACTTTAATAATGGGACTTTTATCATTCAGAAAATCACTGACATTCTCATTCTGAAGGAAGACTGCTGGATAAATGATTAACTCACTTCTGTCCCATTCAGGCTTGAGGAGAACTATGAGATTGCAGAAGGGGTCTGTATACCTCGCAGTGCCCTGTACATGCACTACCTGGACTTCTGTGAGAAGAATGATACACAGCCGGTTAATGCTGCAAGCTTTGGCAAGGTGAGCAGTTGGCTCGGTTACTGGAGCAGGGGACATTTGGTAACCAGAGGCGAACCAGTCTGATAACCCATGGGGTGGATGAGTTGGACTTGAGATATCTCACTAAATGGAATTGGGATTGCACTAGCACGGTGATGGGGAGTGAGTTAGCTCAGTAGCTGGGGAGCAGTAGAGTTGGCTTGGTAACTGGGGCAGTGGGGGAAGAGGGAGGGGTATAGCCAGGGGCGAGCTGGACTTGAGACCCCAGGGGAAAGCGATGCCAGCTTTGGAACTGGGAGTGAGCCATCTTTTGAAACCTTCTGCTTGTCATTGTGAAATTTAAGAAACAATTTGCTGCTCTGCAAGGTTCCATGTTAAAATGTTGAAAATGCACTAGGAAATACCCAAAAGGACCAACCTTTTGTTGAAATCCTTGCAGTATTTTCAAATAATTATCACAAAATCCTCTCCAAAGTAAGGTTAATAAACTGTACAGCATTAAATGGATCAGTGAATTCTGTTCCCTCTTCCAGTCCTGGGGTATTTAGCCTGATTATCAAAATTATAAGACCCTGTCACTACTTCAGCTCAGGCTTTCTCAATCTTTGTGTCTCTCTGTCTCTGTGTGTCTCTGACTCTGTCTCACTGCATGTCTCTGTCTCTTGGTGTATCTCTGAATCAATGTTTCTCTTTCTTTCCCTGGGTCAATATCTGTGTGTGTCTCTGTCTCACTTTGTCTCTCTCTTTCCCTGTGTTTTTAGCTCAGTATGTTTCTGTGTTTCACTCTCTTTTCATATTGTTGTCTGTATTTGAGTCTTTTTTTTTCTCTATAACATGTCTCCCTGCCCTTCTTTCTCTCACACATTCTCAATGTTTGTGTGTGTATTACTTTCCAATTCTCAATATTTCTCAAGCTCTGTAATACTATGTATTTGTCTCTCCCTCTCTCTCACATGCACATGCTTCGATTCCCTGCATGTCTCTTTCTGTGATTCTGTCTCTCTTTGTGACGTGGAATCAGGTTCAAACCCAATTGTTATGGAAACCACAACTCGTGTACAAAACAAATTCACAGCCTGCTTTATTAATCTGACTTTTGACAGTTTTCTCGGACAAACCAAATTAACTAAAGCTAGCTCTAACTCTTCAGTGTTTAAAAGTTTAGATTATATTCATATCAGAGCCACGCGAGTTTATATTCTTTAAACCAAGGTAGAATGCCAGGACATAAAGAGGAGTTGAAGGTAGCAGGGTCAAGGTTTTGGAGTGGTTTTAAGTCAGCTATATGGTGAACGTATCTAACCCACCTGCCCACAAATCCCAGACAGATCCCTGTAGGTTTCCATCCTTAAATTACTGCTACCCCTGCACATCTCAATAACCGAAACATCAGACCTAGGCTCATTTCTAACACAAAAATTCTTTTCGGAGAAGGCATTCTGGTGGCAGACTGACTCAGTGAAATTGTGAAGTCAGCTGCAGAACAGAATTTTCAATTTCAGTCCATCTCGTTGAAGCAGAATCCAGGGATACGGGATGTGAGAGAAAGTTCTTTGTCTGCAAAGTTGGCCAGAGTAGGTTGTGTTTTCCCACAGCTTTGGGCAGTTCACTAAGACCGTACATGTGGATCTTAAAGGATAGGGGGAGGGATTAATGTGCAATTAAAGAGGCAGCAGAAGGCAGTGATGTTCTGGAATGTTAGATCAGTAGCTGGAACAGCAGGGGTGTCCTTTAGCCAAGCTTCATTGAATTTATACAAAAAGCGAGGGCTGTCTCTGTGTCTGCTCATTTATCACACAGCCAGGCAAACTCCAGCAACTTTCAAACTCCCATCTCCTATTTGCGAAACTTTCAGCAATGAAATTAAAACTAGCTGCTCTGTCAGTTCACAGCAAACCTTGTTTTCACTAGGGAACATTTCCGCGCACACAGTTTCCCAGAGAAAATGTTTTCACAGCCTAGCCATGGGTCTTATTGCAACCCCAGTAAATAGGGCTGCTCTCTCTCTTTCTGTCTCTCACGCAATATAATTTCCAGCCTTTGTTAGTCCAGCAAGGCAGTGCATTTACATAAATTTACATAAGTGAAATTATTCCTGGAATAAGTTTACTTGTGGAAGATATGCAAATAAGCAATATCCCTTTTAATCTCTCAGCATGTATTTACTGGAAGGTTTCAGGTCTTGAATCTAGCTTTTCCATTGTTTGAATCGGAAACTTTCTCACACTTAATAATCTGTCAAGAGCAACAGAGAAATGTAAAGGTGGATGGAGTTTTTGTTAAAATAATTTACAGACGCTCAAACTGAAATCAAAATGGAAGATATTGGAAATAGTCAGGCAGTATGTGTGGGGAGAGTGAACAAGTTAATGTATCCGGTGTGGATCCTTTGTTTGGTAAAAGTGATTCACCCTGAGAGACTCACTCTCACAGAGTGGATCATACCACTGGTCTAGGCTGCATTGGATAATTGCAGCAACTTACATTTATGTAGTGCCTTTAACTTAGTACTCTATGCCAAGGTGCTCCATAGGAGTGTTATAAAGCATAGCTTGACCCAAGCAGATGTCAGTTAAAGGAGGTATTGATTGAGAACATACATATATATGAATTAGGAGTAGTCCATTGGGCCCCTCAAACCTGCTCCCCCATTCAATAACATTGTGGCTGGTCTGATTGACTTTCATTCATACACGGGATGTGGGCATTGCTGGCTAGTACAGCATTTATTGACCATTCCTAACTCTCAGAAGACAGTTAAGAGTTAACCACATTGCCGTAGGTCTAGAGTCATGTGTAGACTAGGTATGGGCAGCAGATTTCCTTCCCTTAAGGACATAAGGGAGTCAGATGAGTTTTTACAACAGTCAACAGCAACTACATGGTCACCATTAGGTTAGCTCTTTATTCCTGATTTTACTGAATTAAAGCTTCACCATTTGCCATGACTCGAGCCCCACGTCCGCCTGATTATTACCTGTATTACTAGCCCAGTAACAGTGCCACTACACCACTGCCTCCTAAACCTGTAACCTCAACTCCACATTCCCACCTATCCCTGGTAGCCATTAACTCTCTTGTTAGCCAGGAATCTATCTTCCTCTGCTTTAAAAATGCTCAGGGCAGCACAGTGACCCAATGGTCAGCACTGCTGCCTCACACTACCAGGGACCCGGGTTTGATTCCAGCCTTGGGTGACTGGCTGTGTGGGTTTCCTCTGGGTGCTCTGGTTTCCTCCCATAGTCCAAAGACGTGCAGGTCAGGTGGATTGGCCATGCTAATGTTCCTTGTAGTGTCCAGGGATGTGCAAGTGGATTAGCCATGGTCAATGCAGGGATAGGGTGGGATACTCTTCAGAGGGTCAGTGCAGACTCAATGGGCCAAACAGCCTCTATCTGCACTGTAGGAATTCTATGACTCTGCTTCCACCACTCTCTGGGGAAGAAAATTTCATGAATTTGCAACCCCCCGTGAGAAAGCGAATTCTCATCATCTCTGTCTTAAATGGTAGGTCCTCTACATTTAAACTGTGCCCCCTTGTTGAAATCTGCTCTACAAGGCAAAATTTTTCCGCTGATCTATCCTGTCAAGTCCCCTCAGGATCGTGAATGTTTCAGTGAAATCAGCTCTCATCGTTCTGAATTCTAATTGATAAGGTCCCAAACTGTCCATATTTGCAAAAATGTCAACCCGTCTGTCCGAGGAGTACATCTTTGAACTGCTGCTAATGCAATGATGTCCTTTCCTAAATAAGGAGACAGAAACTAAACACAGTACTCCACATGTGGTCTTATTAGTGCCCTGTACTAAAGATGATTTTTAAAAAGTGTGTTAAGGGAAGAAAGAGAAGTCAATAAGTAGATAGAGGTTCAGAGAATAAATTACAGACCTTAGTACCTTGGCAGCTGAAGGCCAAAAGTTAAGCAGATAAAATCAGGATTGCTGAAGAGGCCAGAATTGGAGGAATGCAAAACTTTCGGAATATTATAAGGTAGGAGGAGATTACAGATCTGGTTGTAGATGAGGCTGTGAAGGGATTTGAAAACAATCATGGGAAGGTTGAAATGGAAATGGTCCTTGACCGAGAGCCAAGGTAGGCCAGCGAACATGGTGTGATAGATGAATGAAGCTTGGTGCAAGTAAGGATGTGGGTAGCACCTTTCTGGGCCTCTGGTTTATAAAGTGTAGAACATGGGAGGCTAGTATGGAGTAAACTGGAAAAGTCATGTCTAGAAGTCACAAAGACGAAGCTTAGAAATGGACAGTCTGAATGATGGAGTAGTGATGTGGCTGGGATAACGTATGACAACAATGTTTGTGAATAGTCTGGTTTTGGTCTCTTGGAGTGTCCAGTGAGATGGTGGGTTGGTGGGAGGGACAATTTGGGTGGAAAGGGAATGGAGTTTGTTGCAGGGATGAAAGAAAGTTCAGTCCCCCCATAATATGATGTCAGATAAGCAATCTGACAATCTGGAGACAGTAGAGAGGGCGAGAGAGAGGTGGACATGAGGGAAAGCTGGGTGATGTCACTGTACGCGTGAAAACTAATACTGTACTTTCTGATGCTGTCACTGGGACACAGAAAACAGATTAAAAAAAAACTGAAGGAGTCCAAATTAATGTCAATTTCCCAGGGAACTGAATCTAAAAAATCAAGGCAACATGTAACCAAGAGGAAAGCAAGTTTAGAGAGCCAAGAACAGACAACCCTTAGCTCAGTCACTATTTTAAAGCCAGAAATTCTGACATGATTTTTATATTTTCAATGAAAATTCTCCAATCCATGGTCTAATTTAAACATGTTACAGAGCAGTGACCTCTCCTACTATTAAAGGCATTGCTACACCACAGCTGGTGGGAGACTGTAACTACAATGTGACTTATTGGCTTATGGTGAAAGGTTGGATAGCTTGGGCTTGTTTCCACTGGACCTCAGAAGACTGGGGGTTGACTTGATTGAAGCATTTAAGATCCTGAATGGTTTTGACAAAGTGAACATCAGATGGATGCTTCCTGTTGTGAGTTAGTCCAGAATTAGTGTGCACTGTTCTAAAATTAGTTGTCTTTTTAAGATAGGTGAGAAGAATTTTATTTTCTATCTTGTGCGACTTTCAGACACTCTGCCTCAGAAGATCCCTGAATAGTTTGAAGGTGGAAATAGCTTCCTGTTGGGCAGAGGAATGAAAAGTTATCAGATGTAGATGGGAATGTGGAATTCAGAGCACAAACAGATTGACGTCGATCTTATTGAATGGTGGAGCCCAGGCTTGAAGGGCTGAATACTAGTGCTCCTAATTCTTAAATTTGTAATTAGGGGAGTAGTGGAGTTCTGGCTATTGCCAACACTACACTTGACTGAGGCCTAGTACGCTCGATGGAGCCTGCCAAAAGTGAGTGATGGGAGGAAGGGTTCCTGGGGTGAGATTTGCAGAGGAGGGAATTCATCAGCAAGAGCCAAGGATGGAAATCTCTCAGCATTCTCCCTCCTCCACCAAACCCTGATGCTAGGACCTTAAATCTGGCCATAAACCACTTCTGCTGAGGTGACTGGTTCCCCAGATTGACTTGATTCTCCTGTTGGGAGAAAAGTGTATTACTCAGAAATGGATGGTAAAGTCTTCTCAACTGAAACTTTAAACCTTTTGTTCTGAAACTAATCTAATGGCCTTTAGGTCATAGACCCAACAGGATAAACTTTTATCCATTTACACTACAGTGGTTCTCCCAGACACTCGACTGCAATCACACACTTTTTTAGAATTGATATATTTAGGTCAGTCCTCCAAATTGATTTTCTGACCTTTCGTAAAAACATGTTATTCATAGAACTGACCCACATCCATTTCTACCTTTCATCACAAGACCTTGAAAGGGATACCAAATTAAATCCATTCTGATGGGCTTTTCTGATTTTTATTCAGATAATTCGACAGCAATTTCCACAATTAACGACAAGAAGATTAGGAACAAGAGGCCAGTCAAAGTGAGTAACCAACATTGCATTTGCATTTAACTGGAATATTACTTGTGCTGCACTCAGTATGGAATTATTAGGGATGTACAGGATACATCATGGCACAGTGGGTTGTGTCACTACCTCTGGGCAAGAAAGTCTGGACTCGTGCTCCTCTCCAGGACTTGTCAGTAACGGGAGATATGTTTGTGATGTGGCCAGACAGCTTGATTGTCCTTTGTAAAAATCCTTCCAACACATCTGATGGCGGGCTGCAAGAACAGGAGAGTTCCCAGTCAGTTGTCCTGTAGGAGGCAATAGGAAACCACAGCAGGACATTGCCCTTAAACGTGGAGCAATCCATTGGAAACCCAGGGCCCAAACTTCACAAGTAAAGATAAGAGAAAAGACAGACAGGCATCTATCCCTCTGGTCACCAATATTTTGTTAGAGACAACACAGTGTGGAACTGGAGGAACACAGCAGGCCAGGCAGCATCAGAGAAGCAGGAAAGTTGACGTTTTGGGTCGGGACCCTTCTTCAGAAATGAAGATTCCGAAGAAGAGTCCTGACCCAAAACATCAACTTTCCTGCTTCTCTGATGCTACTTGGCCTGCTGTGTTCCTCCAGCTCTACATTGTGTTATCTCTGACTCCAGCATCGGCAGTTCTTACTATCTCTGACCATTATTTTGTTTCTTTTTGTAGCAGAGTATAGTTCATGGAAACAATCTTAAAAAAGTTCAATATAAAGGAAGCATCTGCTGCTGCAGCAAGTTCAGTCAATTTTGTGCAAAAACCAATCAAATTGCAAGATAGCAGAATAAATAACAACAAGAGAATATAACTTGAATAAAACAATTTGAATGAAATGATTTTGGATGAAGATCTCCTGCAGTCTCCTGTTCTCCTTGGCTTCTCTACTGAAAGGTATGTCCTAATTGACCTTATAAAGGTTTGTTACATCATGAGGGCCATGGATAGGGTTAATAGCCAAGGACTTTGCCCCAGGGTGAGGGAGTCCAAAACTAGAGGACATAGGTTTAAGGTGAGAGGGGATAGATTTAAAAAGGACCTGAGGAGTAACTTTTTCACATAGAGGATGATGTGTGTTTGGAATGAACTGCCAGAGGAAGTGGTGGAGGCTGGTACAATTACAACATTTAAAAGACATCCGGAAAGGTATATGAATAGGAAAGGTTAAGAGGGATAGGAGCCCAATGCTAGCAAATGAGACCAGATTAATTTGGGATATCTGGTCAGCATGGATGAGTTGGACTGAAGGATCTGTTTCCATGCTATACAATGCTGAGTTGATGAATCTGTGACCTTCACCACATGTAGGGCAAGGTACCCAGCTCCAGTTAAAACAGGGATCAAACCATAGGTTGCTGGTACATCATCTGATCCACACTAGCCGTCTAAGCCAACCAACCCCCTCCAAGGGGTTGAGTTGCTGCGACAATGTGCACTTTTCTAGGTATGTTGCCACCGGGAGCTAGTGATAGTACAGGCTCCAATTTCCATCCATTACATGGCTGTCCAAGAATCTCTCCTGAAATTACTGGCTATGTGTGTGTGTCAGAAGGGTTTACAAGTAGAAATTGATCCTGTTTGGCTGTGATATAAACACATCTTCCTTGGCCATTAAGTCCTGGAGTGGGATTTCAACCTTGAGCTTCTAACTCAGAAGAAGGGACACTACACACTGCACCACAAGACATGCTCAGTTTAAATATAAGAAGTACATAGAACAGGAAATATTTCACAGAAATAAGTGACTGGATGTCAAACCAAACCCACATACAATGGCATTTTTGGCTGTGACAAGGATTTGAGTGGCAGGTCTATTCAGGTTTGTGGACAAGAGGTACATTTACTCTCAGGGAGAGGCATCTACATCTTGATAATTTACATCCTGAAAACATCAAAGCATTCCTCATTTTGCTTGTGCTGTGCCCATGGAACTCGGGTAGTAACTCAATTCCTTGTGGAAACAAAATTTTTCGCCAAACTTGTGACAAAGATGGCTGCAACCTTGGAATAAATACCCTGAGGTAAAATCAGAATGCTGCTCAAAACCATCTTCCAAGTCAATTAAAATACTTATCAAAATTCATTTGCTTCAATTTAAAACTTGAAAAGAGAAGCCAATAGAATAGTTATCATTCAGCGGGGTGAATTAACTATCTCAATTTATGACTTTGGCCCTCATATATTATTTTTATTAATGGATGTATCTTTCATGCTGTGAACTATGACTTATGCTATCTGTGTTGAGACACTTACTATTTTTGCTGAGTCATTCGTGGACCTGTATCCCAAAATACCATTGCTGCTCCATGTTTCAAATCTCTCACCATTCAGAAAATATCTAATTTTGTCTTGCTGATCCTCAACTTGGATACTCCCATATTTGCTGACATTGAAATCTTATGTCCATTCATTAAATTTTATCCATGTTCTTTTACAAATTCCTACTCACAAAATATTGTACCTCCTAACTTAACATTGCCCTCTATCTCTTCATTCAAATCATTTTTAAAAATCTAACAGTAAAGAAAGATATGTTGTTGAAGCTTTTCATTGTGCACTTGTCAGGACAAACACAAGAGTGCCAAATTTCAAACAATTATAATCATTCAGACCGCGCAAAATAAAGAAGCTGATCTGGTTGGCAAATTGACTGGTTGAGACATTATCATGGAGAAAGCAACAGCCAATCAGAGTTGACTTGCCAACCAATTAACTCGCTTTCCTCCTTTAGTATAAATTAGTGTGATCATTTGAAATTTAGCATTCTTGCATTTGTCCTGAAAATGGAAAGCTTTGACAGCATGTCACTCCTTTCAGCAATCTTCAAGGTCCATACTATCAAATGATTCATTAATAACTGCACAAAAAAAACTGAGATTCCAGGACAGGTTTCAGGACAAAACATCTTTTATGGGAACGCAGTGGTGTAGTTTTAATGCCCATGGGCTAGTAATCCAGAAGGGCAGGCTAATGCTCTAGGGACATGATTTGAATCCACCAGGGCAGATGGTGAAATGTGAATTCAATTGGGGGCAGAAATCTGGAATTAAAAACTAGCCTAATTTGACCATGTAACCACTGTCCATTGTTGTTAAAATCCATCTGCTTCACTAATCTCCCTTAGGGAAGGAAATCTTTTGTGCCTATATGTGACTCTAGACCTATGGCAATGTGGTTGACTCTTAACTGCCATTTCAAATGGACCTTACAAGCCACTTAGATTGAGGCAATTGGGAATGGGCAATAAATGTTGGCTCATGAATAATTTTTTAAAGATCACATCCTGCAGTCAAAGCCCATTCTCCTAGTCATCATGACCAAAGCATGACATGGGATTACCTCCAATTCTGGGCACATTTATTTTGAGATTGGAATAGCTGGAGTGCTAGATCAGGGGATCTAATGAACATGAATTGATAAACTGAGGGCAGCTGAATTGGCATTTCATTTCCTCTCAGAGTGTGGGCATCCCTGGCAAGGTGACATTTACAGAAGTTGCCCTAAAGATATCCACAGGTAAGTTTAACCCTACCCCATTTGTCTCTCAGGATCATAGATTCCATTTGCATCTTTCTCTCACTGTAACCCACATACCTCGATCAATATAAATGTCCATGCATTGGGGTGTGATCCCGCCCAGAAACCTCCCTTGGAGTTCCTGACTCAGTCTACAGTACACATGTGCTGCTCCCTACAGTACAATAAATTCGCTTCCAGTTTAGCTTCTAACTATCATGCTGCAGTGATCTGACAGTGTCCACCTGGCAGTACTGATGGCAACATCTGAATCCTGTCTCCTAGTAATAACCTCATTAGGGTACAGCGTGTGAATGGTGTAATCAGTTACCCATCTCATCTGGTGAACACCTCAGCATGTCAAATGGCTGGCAGGTGCTTCTCATACATAGGGAAGGCCTTTTCCACATTGATAAGCACCTGAGAGTCAGTAACCCCATTGTTACACCACTGCAACAGGATAAACGTTGCCTCACATTGAGGCAACTACCTTCAGCTGAAATGGTCTCAGTCATAAGATCATAAGACTAAAGGTTGTAGGAATGGAAGCGGGCCATTCAGTCCATCAAGTCTGCTGCACCATTCATGGAGACTTGTTGGGCCGAATGGCTTGTCTCCGCACTGGAGGTATTCTATGATTCTATGAGATCATGGTTGATCTAATAATCCTTAACTCCACTTTCCTTCATTTTTCCTATAACTATTCACTCCCTTACTGATTAAAAATCTGTCTATCTCAGCCTTGAAAATACTTAATGACCCAGCCTCGACAGATCTCTGTGGTAATGAATTCCACAAATTCACTAACCTCTGAGTGAAGAAATTTCTTCTCATCTCTGTCTAAATGTGTGACCCCTTATTCTGGTGCTAGACTCTCCCACAAGGGGAGACAACTTGACCTGTCAAGTTTTCCAAGAATCTTGTATACTTCAATAAAGCCATCTCTTGTTCTTCCAAATTCCAGTGAGTGTAAGCCCAACCTACTCAACCTCTCCTTATAACAGTCCTTCTCCATATTTGGTATCAACCTAGTGAACCTTCTCTGGACTGCCTCCGATGCTAGTATGTCTTTCTTTTAAGGGCCCAAACCATTCACAGTATTCCAGCTATGGTCTGACAAATGCCTTGTATAATTTTGGCAAAGCCTCCCTATTTTTATAATTCAGTCATAAAGTCATAGAGTCATACAACATAGAAATAGACCCTTCGGTCCAACTAGTCCACATTGGCCATGTTCCCAAACTAAACTCATCCCATCTGCCTGCATTTGGCCCATATCCCTCCAAACCTGTCCCTATTCATGTACTTATCCTAATGTCTTTTAAATATTGTAACCATACAGGTACCTACCACTAAAGGCCAACATTCAGTCCACCATCCCAATACAGGTGCCACTTAGAATCTTCTTGTAGTTTCCTCAAAAGCTTTCCATTCTGTTCTCCCCATTCTTATTAGACTCTCTTACTGAATAATACTTCCCAGGGCTTGGCGATTGCTGCACAGTCTTTAATAAACTCTCCACTAAGCCCTAAGTCTTCAGGCACCAGGAGATGACATACTGCTTGTTATTTGGCTGTATCTACTCCCTTCTGTCTGGGAGAGATGGTGAGGCCCAGAAATGGTAGATTCTCCTGTCCTTTTTGTCTTTGTCAGGCTTACCTCAACCCCTACTTCTTCAATTAGCCCTAACGGTTCTTCTTGCTGCTGGCTTGGCTGTCTTATCTCCAAATTTGACAACACTACAAATCTTTGGTTCTGATCGGCAATTTTATGTTCCCAATCATCCTATTTATCTGAAAAGGCCCTTTGCAAAAGAGTTTGGATCACCTCTTTCCTGCTGATAATTGATTCCTGCTGCAAGGCTAATCCTTCACACCTCTTTAGTCTTTCCAGTACTTGAGCCCATCTCCCTCTGTTGCCTGGTTCGTAAGGTCATCAGGTACTAAACTTTTCCTCCAGTGCAGTACTAGACCATGTAGGTTTATTGCATTCTTCCTTCTCAACTGGGCTCCTTGACTGTCTACTTCCACGAAAAGCTATACCTGCTGTAGAATCTCAAACATGGCTGACCTTCATAGTATTCCAGCTGTGGTCTGCCAAATGCCTTCTTTAGTTTGTTGCAAGCTCCTTGGTCCCAGTGGGAATCCTCCAGCAAAGATCATCCACCCCCAATGAACTCCCCAGCCCAGTCTCTTTGACATAGCCCCTTCCTCCTTATTACATATCCATCCTTGCCTTGCTCTGCTGAGACCCCTGACTTACCTGGGCTCTCCTGGGTGATGGGACCACCCAGAGTCCCAGCAATGGCCTGTGCTGCGGCTGGTGGGACTACCTCACTGCTGACTGGCTGACAGCTACTGAAGGCAGGTTCTCCTCCCAGGAACGGGGTACAGCCTCTCCCTGAAGCAGGTAATCCTACTTCCAACTGTTCAGATCCCGATCGTCGTTTTAGCCCTGGAGCTATGGAGAACACGGCACCCTGTAAAAGCCAGCTCCATTTTCCCACTTGTGAGGCAAAAAATTGATAACTAGAGGCCATCAATATGAAATAGTACCCAAGAAATCCAATAAGAAATTCAGAAGAAACATTTTTTTCCTGGACAGTGATTATAATGTGGAATTTGTCACAACAGAGAGTGGTTGAAACAAGTAGTATAACTGCACTTAGGGGAAGTTAGACAAGCAGATGATGGAGAAAGGCCTAGAATTATAATGATAGATTTAGATCAGGGAAGATGGGAGGAGGTCTGATTGAGGCATGGATAGGTTGGGCTGAATGGCCTGTTTCTGTTCCGAATATTCTAAGTAATTCCAAGTAAATGACTACAGTAGACATGACGAAGCTGATCCCACAATGTCATCATATTGGGAATTCTAAGATTTTGATCCAATGATGTTGGAAACGCAATGATACCTTATGTATATTTCAAAGTCAGGGTAATGTACAACTTGGAGGTGAATTTGGAGTTGATAATGTTCCTAGCCCATCACTGCTCCCATGTACCTCCATACTGAAGATATCCTTAGAGATGAGAAGATTGAGGGGGAGATTTGATCGAAATGTTAAAAATCATGAGTGGTCTAGACGGTTTGGATAAGGAAAAAATATTCCCAGTGGTGATAGGATGGAGAAACAGAGGACACTCTTTTTAAGGTGATCAATAAAAGAACTAAAACTGACATGAGAAAAAGCATTATTCTTCAGTGAGTGGCTAGGATTTGGAATGTATCTCCTAAGACTGTGCTGGAGGCAGCTTTCAAAAGAAGTTGGATAATTCTCTGAAGAGAAACTCATTTACAGGGAAAGGAAGCGGAAACAAGTCTTGATGAAATGCTCTCATGGAGAGCTGACGTGAATACAATTAGCTTTTTTTTAATGCACTTTTGGGATGTGGGCATCACTGGCTGAGTCAGGAGCATTTCAGAGGGCAGGTAAAAGTCAACCACATTGCTCTCAGGGTCACATATGGGTCAGATCAGGTCAGGGCGACAGATTCCTTTGCCCGATTGAATGGTGGAGCAGACTCGATGGGTTGAATGGCTTAATTTCTGCTCCTTTGTCTTATGGTCTTATGGTCTAAACAACATTAGTGAAACAGGTGGGTTTTTGATTTACAATAATTGGTGACAGTCACCATTACTGAAGCTAGATTTAAATTCTAGATTAACTAATTGAATTCAAATTGTACTGGCTGTAATAATGGGATGCGAAATAGTAGGGATGTGAACCCATATGATGGGATGCAAACCCATTTGAATCCAAATTGTCAGAGGTGCTAGATTATCAATCCAATGACATTGACATTGTGCCACCATTCCCTCTGATGCAGCAGAGATATGAGGTTTTATCAGTACTAGCTTGTGTATTCACTGTATAGAACGAAAATGTATAGAAGGTATAGAAATCAGGGAGAGGAACTGTGACATGTTTGAGCAAATTAACATGGAGACAGAGGAGGTATGTATAGTATCATAGAGTCATATAGCATTGAAACAGATCCTGGTCTAACATCTCCATGTCAAGCAGGTTTCCCAAACTAAACAAGACCCACTTGGCTGCATTTAGGCCATATCCCTCTAAACTTTTCCTATTCGCGCACCTGTCCAAATTACTTTCAAATGCTGTTACTGTACCTGCATTCACCACTTCCTCTGGCAGCTTATTCCACATATGAACCACTGTGTGAAGAAGTTGCCCCTCAGGTCCCTTTTAAATCTTTCTCCTCTCACCTAAAAATTATGCTCTTTAGTTTTGAACTCCCCTACCCTAGGGAAATGACCTTTGCTATTCAGCTGATCTATGCCCTTCATGATTTTATAAACCTCAATGTCCTATGCTCCAGTGAAAAAAGTCCCAGCCTATCCAGCCTCTCCTTACAACATAACCCCTCTTGTCTGCATCCTTTCCAATTTAATAATAGCACGGCGATCAGAACAGTACGCAATACTCCAAAAACGGCCCCACCAACATCCTATACAACCTCAACATGACTCCTACACTTGATGGAATAAGTAAAGAAAGCAAATATGCCAAATGCCTTCTTTACCACCCTGTCTACCTGTGACATAACTTTCAAGCAACTATGTACCTGAACTCATAGTTCTAGCAGACCTGAAAATGGAAAAATCCGCAGGCCCAGACAAAATGTATCCAAGGTTGTTGTCAGAGGCAATGGAGGAGATTGCAGAGGCTCTAACATTCATTTTCAAATCCTTTCTGGACACAGGAAGGATGCTGGAGGTTAGCTAAAGTAGGGATGAACAAGGAAACTAAAGGCCAGAGAATTTAACATCAACAATAGGGAAACCATTGGAAAAATTCTGAGGAACAGAATTAATCTCCACTTGGAGAGGCGAGGATTTATTAAGGATAATCAAAACATGGCTTTGTAAGGGGGAGATCATATCCAACAGATTTGATTGAATTTTTGAAGCAGATGACTAGGTGTTAGATGAGGGTGGTGCAGTTGATGTCATCTACATGGACTTCAGTAAGGCATCTGACAAGATCTTGTATGACAGGCTGGATAAGAATCTAAGAAGCTATGAGATCAGAGCAGTTTGGCAAATTCGATTGAAAATTGGCCTAATGGCAGGAAGCACAGGCTGATGGTTGAAGAAAGTTTTTGCGACTAGAAGCCTGTGCCTAGTGACATACCACAGGAGACTATGATGGAGCTGTACATAATATTACTCCAGCCGTGGATCAAACTAGTGTGTGCACGTTTGGTCACCACACTATCAGAAGGTTGTAATTGCACTGGAGAAGTTGCAGAGGAGATTTACGGGGATATTGCCCGGGCTGGAGTGTTTCAACTATGAAGGGAGACCAGATACACTGGGACAAAAACAAAGTTGCTGGAAAAGCTCAGCAGCTCTGGCAGCATCTGTGGAGGAGAAAAGAGAGTCAACATTTTGGGTCTGGTGACCCTTCCTCAGAACACTGGAGTTGTTTTCCTCAGAGTGAAGAATGCTGAGGGGTGATCTGATTGAGCGGTACAAAATTCTGAGAGGGGATAGACAAGATAGATAGGGAGAAACATTTCCCCTTAGTAGAGGGGTCAATAATCGGGGAGCACGTTTTTCATGTAAGAACAGGAGGTTTAGAGGGGATCTGAGGATAACTGTCACCCTTGGGTTGTGGGTATCTGGAACTCACTGCCTAAAAGGGTGGTAGAGGCAGAACTCTTAAAACATCTAACACCTATTTAGATGAACACTCGAAAGGCCAAAGTATACAAGACAATGGGCCAAGTGCTGGAAAATGAATAGATTAGGTGGATGTTTGATAAACGGCATGGACAAGATGGGCTGAAGGACCTCTCACCATGCTGTTAAATGACTATCTCTTCATTGTAATCTGGTAATGTCAGCATGATGTAACCAATTTCATAGTCTTGGCAGTATAGAAATGAACTGGATGTCTAGTGAATGGGTAGGGGCACACTGGTCGAATGTACTGTTCTGGCTGAACCCATCCAAGGTAATGGAGAGAATGCATCATGCTCCTGACTCGTCTTCCAGATGGTGAAGAAGGGGTTTTGAATACCAGGAGATTAACCATTTTCACAGTGTATACACTAGCTGCACTGTTTGAAAAAGCATGTTATATAGGGTTTGATCAATAGTAATGTCTGAGACACTGATGGGAGAAGTGAATATGAAGATATTGATGGTCAGAGGGAAGGCACTTAATGTGGAATACTTAAATTTGCAAACAATTTTGTTGAATTACGTGTCTGTGATTGATGATGTTTGGTAAAGTCCAGTTGGTTATTGAGACATTTCTAACAGAAATACAGAAACAGCAGGTTCACTTTCAAGGGAGACCTCAGTTACAAACATCTTGTGATTTAGGTGCCTCTCCTTAAAGATCTTTGAGGATAAATATCAAACATAATAAAAAGCTCTGCATGCTTGGTGCTAGAAGTCAGGTATTAGAATGATGTTGAAACTGATAACAAAATACAATTGTGTACAAATGGAGTCGATCTTGTCTTTGCTTGAGTTAATCCAGGTGAGACAGAATGAACAAAGAACTTGAAGCTTTAACACTATAAGTTTCATAGTCACAATGTTCCGATGCGGCTTTGAGCAAGTCTTTGGCATCATGTCAATGCTATGCCAAGCTAATGTAGATTTGTGTAGGCATGGTAACTAATTTAGTGATCTTGGCATGATGTACTCAATCTAACAGTCTTTGTGTATAACCAGTCTGGGAGTGATATCTCCAAGGTCTGTAGTGTCGTAGGAATGTAAGAAATAGGAGCAGGGGCAGGCCATTCAACCCTTTGAGCCTGCTGCACCATTCTATGAGATCATGGTTGACCTTCTTCTTCAACACCATTTCCCTGCACTATTCCTATATAGAGTCAGAGTCATACAGCACGGAAACAGACCCTTCAGTCCAACCAGTCCATACCATCCCTTGGCATTTTCAATATGTAGCAATCTACCAGTCTAGGGCTTGAACATGCTCAATGACTGAGCTTCCGTAGCCTATGTGATAGAGTTCCAGAGATTCACTACCCTCTAAGTGAAGAAATTCCTCCTCATGTCAGACATAAACGGCCTACCCTTTATTCTGAGATTGTGTCCCCTGGTCCCACACCCCCGGCCCCACCAAGCCAGGGAAGCAACCTTCCTGTATCTACCCTGTAAAGCATTTTGTATCCAAATGAGATCACCTCTCATTCTTCGAAACTCTAGAGAATACTGAGCCATTTTCTTCAATATCTTCTCATAAGACAATTCCACTGTCCCAGGAGTTAGTTGAGTGAATGTTCATTGCACTCCCTTTATGTCAATGGGTAAAACTGTACACGTTACTCCAGGTATAGTCTCAGCAGGACTCATCATAATTGCAGTAAGCCATCTGCACCCCGGCCCTAAAATGCTGTTGTAATAAAGGTTATTTATCAGTACCAGTGTCAATTTGGATGTACTCAGTGTTACACAGGTAGTAAAACTACAAAGTCAACTTAAATCTTGGGATAGCTTGTGAATTTATGCTGCGCAGTTGCAATTAGTGGCAAGCAATTGGCTGAACTGTACCTGGAGTGAAGTTTGTTGATATATCCTCAAAGGAGGAAGATCAGTTTAGAATGTAAATCCAGCGCAGAATCATACCTGGTTTACCGAGCCTACTGAGTTCTACTGTCATTCAGGTTAAATAGTCAGAGAGTATCAATTGTACTCTTCTTCACTTCTAATAAGACTTAAAGATCCTAAGTGTTGGAAGAGGGCGATGTCCCCATTCTTGTGTTGGAGCAGGTCGGAGCTTCTCCTAATAGGTCAGTGATGTCTAAATTCCCAAACACCTATTGACAGCAAGGTTCCTCAAGAGAACCGGGTCAGAAAATGAATTTCAGCCACGTGGTGTAAATAGACTGAAATATGGTCAGTGACCCCCTAACACGTGAGCTCAGTGTTGGTGATCAGAAATACATGCAGCAACACATTAGTGGGGCCTTTAATCCCGTGTTTATATTCTTTTGTGGGATGTGGGTGTTGCTGCTTAGGCCAACATTTGACCACTTGCCCATAAAGGAAAGGTGGTCGTGAGCTCTGGTATCTAAAAGGTGGAGCCATTTCTTTGCCCAGTGAGGGACTAGCTGTGTCTGGCATGAAGAGTTCTCTTTGTGTTAGGAAAAAGGAGAGGTGAATTCTGGGAACAGGGTGATCCAACTAATGCAGTGCTGGCATGTATCCTCATCTTCTAGATGAACAAGGGGGTAGAATTCATGCTGTATCTGTACAAATCCCTGGTTAGACCACAACTAGAGTCACTGTGTATATTTCTGGGCCCTATATTTTATGTAGGAGATAATGCCCTTGAAGGACCACATTGTTGATTTAATGGAACGCTTTTTGGGCTCTTATTACTTGAAACTAAATAGTGGGGGTGAGGGATCAAATAAGGGGAAATGTGATCAATTGAAGGAAGAGGATAAGGCTGGAATGCAAGGTAGAAATAAGGGAAATGTTAATCAGAACATGGCAGGAAGGAACAAGAGTATAAAACTTAAGAGTACACTTGAAGATAAGGCTAGAGGTGGCAAAAATAGTGAAAAGACTGAACGAAAAACTCTGTACCTGAATGCACATAGCCTTCGTAATGAAACAGGTGATTTGTCAAATTAAACAGAAATAATATGTATGATCTGATTGCCATTACAGGGACATAGCTGCAGGAAGACAAAGGCTGGGACCTGAATCTTGAAGGTGACATGACATTTCAGAAGAACAGGAAGCTAAGAACAGGTGGTGGGGTGTCTCTGTTTGTTAAGGATAACATTGGTACAGTAGTGTGGAATGGCCTTAGAAGAATGTGATTGCACCAGAAGGGGTACAAAGAAGGATCACTAGGTTGTTGCCTGGAATGGATATGTCAGCAATGAAGAGAGTCTGGATAAACTTGTGATATTTCCTCTGGAGCAGAAAAGGTTGAGGGGGTCTGGAGAGAGGTGTATAAGGTTATGAGGGACATGTGTGGGTTAATCGAAGGCAGCTGGTCCTCTTAGCTCAAGGGTCAGTGACAAGAGGTATAAGTTTAAAGTGAAAGGCAGGAGGTTTAGACAACATTTTAGGAAAAGATTTTCCACCCAGAGAGTGGTAGGGGTCTGGAATGCACTGCCTTGGAGTGTAGTTGAGGCAGGAAACCTCATAACATTTAATAAATACTCGGATGAGCAATTGTCATAACACTCCAATATGATCTATGACTCTGCAAAGATTAAGACGTAGAATTTGTTAGCATAAAATAAAGTCACTTGTAGGAATAGTTTGTAGGTCCAATATCATTGTAGAGCAGGTCACAAATGAGGAAATAATGCAAGTTATGATGATAATCATAGTACTTTTAATAAAATATGGATTGCCAAAACTAGTCTGAAACATGAGTTCGTAATATACCTTCAGGACAGTTTATTCCACTGTTATTTGTCATTTATATAAATGATTTGGATGTGAATTTAGGAGAGATGGTTAGTAAGTTTGCAGATGACAACAAGATTGGTGGTATAGTGGACAGTGAAGATGTTTATCTGGGAATGCAGCAAGATCTTGGTCAACTGGGCCAGTGGGCTGAGGAATGGCAGATAGAATTTAATTTAGATAAATGCAAGGTACTGCATTTTGGGGGGGTCACACCAAGGCAGGACATACAGTCAATGGTAGGGCTCTAGGGAGTTTTATTAATCAAAGAGATTTAGGGGTACTAATTCATAGCTCCTTGAAAGTGGAGTCACGGGTAGACAAGGTGGTGTAGAAGGCTTTTAGCAAGTTTGCTTTCATCAGTCAGAGCACTGAGGATAGGAGTTGAGGCATCTTATTGCAGCTGTACAAGACGTTGGTGAGGCCACACTTAGAGTATTGCATACAGTTCTGTTCGCCCTGCTATAGAAGGGATATTATTAAACTAGAAAGAGTGCAGAGAAGGTTTACTAGGATGCTCAGTGGTTAGCACTGCAGCCTTACAGCGCAGGGACACAGGTTCGATTCCAGCCTCAGGTGACTGTCTGTGTGGAGTTTGCACATTCTCCCCGTGTCTGCGTGGGTTTCCTCCGGGTGCTCCAGTTTCCTCCCACAGTCCAAAGATGTGCAAGCTAGGTGGATTGGCCATGCTAAATTGCCTATAGTGTTCAGGGGTGTGTGGGTTATAGGGGGACGGGTCTGGGTGGGATGCTCCAAGGGTCAGTGTGGACTTGTTGGGCCGAAGGGCCTGTTTCCACACTGTAGGGATTCTAATGCTACAAAAACAGAAGTTTGGAAAAGCTCAGCAGTTCTGACAGCATCTGTGAAGGGAAATCAGATTTAACGTTTCGGGTCCGGTGACCCTTCCTTAGAACTTCTGAGGAAGGATCGTCAGACCCGAAACATTAACTCTGATTTCTCTTCACAGATGCTGCCAGACCTGCTGAGCTTTTCCAGCAACTTCTTTTTTTGTTTATGATTTACAGCATCTGGGGTTCTTTTGGTTTTTTTTTAAAATTAGGATGTTACCTAGACTGGAAGGTTTGATTTATAAGGAGAAATTGGATAAGAAGTTGGATAGTTAACTCAGCCACATTAGGGGCATTTAAACAGTCCTTGGATAAGCATATGGATGATGATGGGATAGTGTAGGGGGATGGGCTTAGATTAGTTCACAGGTCGGTGCAACATCGAGGGCCGAAGGGCCTGTTCTGCGCTGTATTGTTCTATGTTCTATGTTCTATGTTCTATAAAAGAGAGATTGGATAGGCTGGGACATTTTTTTTCCCTGGAGCATAGGACTCTGAGGGGTGACCTTAATAGACATAGAGAAGGTAGATTCCCAACAGCTTCTCCCCATGGTAGGGGAATCTAAAAGTAGAGGTTGTGGGTTTACAGTGAGAGGAGAGAGATACAAAAGGGTCCAGAGGGACAATTATTTCACACAGAGGGTGGTGAGTGTCTGGAATGGGCTGACAAAGGTCATGGTGGAGGCAAGTACAATTTCGCCATTTAAGAAACATTTAGACAGGTACATGGATTGGATAAGTATGGAGGGATATGGACCAAATGATGGCAAATAGACATAGTGTAATTGTGAAAACTGGGCGGCATGGGCAAGATGGGTTGAAGGGTCTGTTTCCCTGCTGTAAAGTTCTATGATTCTTTTAGAGCAACAAGTATTACAGCCAATCGGAGAACAGACTGTTCTAGACCTGACAATGTACAATGAGACAGGATTAAGTTGTCATAGTCCCAGAGGACTGCTCTCCCATTAGGAAGAGATGACTGGGTGGTGAGTTAAATCTGAGGATGACCACGCCTCAGGTGAGGAACAGGGTTGAGAAGGTAGGATTTTCATTGGGACCTCAGCTAGCATAGGAATTCAACCTGCACTCATGGTGTCACTCTGTATTGCAAGGCAGCTGTCCAGCCAACTGAACTAACCATAGAATACCACAGACATGTACGTACACACAGACACAAATGCACATACACACAAAAATAGACAGGCAGACACAAACATACTGACATAGAAAATAGGAGCAGGAATAGGCCTGCTCCACTATTTAATATAGTCATAGCTGATCATCCAACTCAGTACTCTGTTCCCTCTTTCTCCCCATTTGATCCCTTCAGCCCTAAGAGCTGTATCTAACTCCTTTTTGAAAACATTCAATATTTTGGTTTCAATTACTTTCTGTGGAAAAGAATTCCACAGGCTCACCTCTCTCTGGGTGAAGGAGTTTCTCCTCATTTCCATCCGAAATGCCCTACCGCGTATTCTTAAACTGTGGCCTTGAGATACAGACTGTTACAGGCAAACTCATTTTTTTCAAACACGTGGCAAACTGGTTATCAACTAAGCTGCTATATGAATGAAACTATATTGCTGTTGATCCCAAACATGCACAGATTCATAGACAGGGCAACGAAAAACTTACTGCAGCTCTGCAGAGCTAATATGAATAGGAAAACTGGGCAAATGCTGTGGACGCAGAGTTCAAACTGAAAACGTAGAATGAGATGAACTTCTCATAGTTCCTTTGGTTTCTTGGTGATGAGCTTGTCAATTGCAGATTTCTGATCTGAAAGCAGATTTCAGATTTAGGTGAGAAATAGTTAGGAGTCTTGATATTTGGAATGACATAAAGTATTTTTTTCTGAGTACATCATAGATATATCGAAAGTGCAGGTTTCAGCTTCAAACTCTGCCTCTTACAGACTGAAATAGTATTGCTCTCTTGCAAACTTTTCTAGTGACAGTCCGTAGGTTCTAGGTTTGCACTGGGGAAAAAACACCCTATCTCAGGCCAAATTCAACCCGGCCAGTTACCATCCAGTCAGTCTACTCTTGCTTATCAGTAAAGTGATGGAAGGTGTCAACATCAGTGCTATCAAGCAGCACCTGTTAAGTGACACCCAGTTTGGAATCCACTAGGGCCATTCTTGAAGGTTCTGCATGATAGACTTGTTAGTAAGGTTAGATCACATGTGTTACAGGGAGAGTTAGTCAATTTGATATAAAATTAACTTGAAGGTAGAAGGCAGAGGGTGGTGGTACAGGGTTGATTTTTTTGACAGGAGGCCTATGACCACCAGTGTATCACATGGATCGGTGCTGGGTCCACTGCTTTTTGTCAGTTATTTAAATGAGTTGGATATGAATATAGGAGGAAGGTTCATAAGTTTGCAGATGACACCAAAATTCATGGTTTTGTGGACAATGAAGAAGGTTATCTCGGAGTATAAGGAGACCTTGATCTGGTGGGCTGATGGTCATAGAGATGTACAACATGGAAACAGACCTTTTGGTCCAACTCGTCTACGATGATCAGATATACCAAATGAATCTAGTCCCACTTGCCAGCATTTGGCCGACATTTCTCTAAACGCCTTCTATTTATGTACCCATCCAGATTCACTTTAAATGTTGAAATTGTATCAGCCTCCCCCACTTCTTCTGGAAGCTCATTCCATATACACACCACCCTCTGTAGGAAAAAGTTGTCCCTTATATCTTTCCCCAGTCACCTTAAATCTATGCTCTCTAGTTTTGGACCCCTACCCTGGCAGATGGAATTTAATTTAGATAAATGTGAGGCATTATATTTTGGTAAGGCAGGCCAGGGCGAGACTTTTATAGTTAATGGTAGGGCCTGGGGAGTGTTGCCAAACAAAGAGACCTAGGGGTGCAGGTTCACAGTTCCTTGAATGTGGCGTCAAAGTTAGACAGGGTAGCGAAGAAGGCATTTGGCATGCTTGCCTTCATTGGTGAGTGCATTGAGTATAGGAGTTGGGACATCATGTTGTGCCTGTACAGGACATTGGTGAGGCCACTTTTAAAATATTGCATTCAACTCTGCATCCCCTGCTATAGGAAAGATGTTGTTCAAATTGAAAGGGTTCAGAAAAGATTTATAAGATCTTGCCAGGATTGGAGAGTTTGAGCTATAGGGGCAGACTGAATAGGCTGGGGCTATTTTCCCTGGAGCATTGGAGACTGAGGGGTGACCTTATAGAGGTTTATAAAATCATGAGGAGCATGGATAGGGTAAATATACAAGGTCTTTTCCCCAGGGTGTGGAAGTCCAAAACTAGAGGGCGTATATTTAAGGTGAGAGAGGAAAGATTTAAAAGGGACCTAAGGGGTAACTTTTTCACAGAGTTACTGAATCTCCCACCATCAACATCCTGAGGGGCTACCATTGACCAGAAACTCAGTTGGACTTACCACATAAAAACCGTGGCTACAAGAGCAGGTCAGAGGCTAGGAATACTGCAACGAGAAACCCACCTCCTGACTCCTCAAAGCCTGTGCACCATCTACAAGGCACAAGTCAGGAGTGTGATGGAATACTCCCCACTTGCCTGAATGGGTGCAGCTCCAACAACACTGACAAAGCTTGACACCATCCAGGACAAAGCAGCCCATTTGATTGGCACTACATCCACAAGCATCCACTCCCTCCACCACCGATGCTCAGTAGCAGCAGTGTGTACCATCTACAAGATGCCCTGCAAAAATTCACCAAAATCCTCAGACAGCGCCTTCCAAACCTACAACTACTCCATCCACAAGGACAAAGGCAGCAGACACATGGGAACACCACCACCTGCAAGTTCCCCTCCAAGCCATTCACCACCCTGACTTGGAAATATATGGCCATTGCTTCAGTGTTGCTGGGTAAAAATCCTGGAATTCCCTCCTTAAGGGCATTGTGGGTCAACCTACAACAAGTGGATTGCAGTAGTTCAAGACGGCAGTTCAGCACCACTCTCTCAAGGGCAACTCGGAACGGGCAATAAATGCTGACCCAGCTAACAGCACCTACATCCTACAGGTGAATAAAACAAACAATTAAAGCAATAAAACCCCACCCGTATTTTGCATAAAAGTTTGGTAGGCATTGTTTGTAAACAACAAAATCACCATAATCTCTTTTAATCTTTTGACTGTGCAGCTCCACACAATAAATGCTTTGCAACACAGTGATCTCCAAAAGTCCATTCTCCAGTTTGCTTAATTCATAAATATATGTATTCCCAACAATTCAGAAGATTAAATGAATGCGCTGCCAGATGGAGTATAATATGGAAAATGTGAACTTTTTCCATTTTGTTGGGAAGAATAGAAAACAAAGCATTGTGCAGATGGAGATAAATTGCAGAAGTCTACTGTACAGAGAGTTCTGAGTGTTCTATTACATGAATGTTGAAATACAGGTACAGCAGTGATTATGTGGATGAATGGAATGCTGTTTATCACAAGCAGAAAGGAATATAAAAGTAGGGAATTTTGCTACAGATGGTGAAACCACATCTAGAATAAGAATAGTAAGTTTTTCTGAACTTCAGCCATAGCATCTGTGGAGAGACAAACAAGAGTTAACAAGTCTAATATGACTCCTCTTCAGGATAGAAGAGAGGTAAAACTGTGCTGGTCTTAATTCTTGTTAAAACATGAGGAGGGCAAATGGAACCAAAGGAAGGTCAGGCAAAGCCAAAGGGCGCAGAAGGTTAGAGATCAAAGCTGTCGTGGAACAAAAGACAATGTGAGTGGTAATGGTTGCAGTGAAGAAATTAAACATTGGTCCACAGTAAATGTTAATAGCAGAGTAAAAGACAGTTCTCTCTGAAAACAAAAACGTGAAAACAAGGTACAGACATCAAGGATGCAAAAATAACAAAATGAAAGACATGGCCTTACGTTGCTGAACTCAATGTTGAATCCAAAAGTTGGTAAAATATCTAAAGTGAAAATGTGGTGCTGTTCCTCCAACTTGCATTGGGCTTGACTGGATCACTGCAGTGATTAAATTAAATGAAATCATGAGAACAGGATGGTATTCTGAGATGGCCAGTGACTAGACTCATTATTGCAGACTGAAAGAAGGTGTTCTGCAAATTGGACTCCCAGTCTGTGTTCTGTGTTTCACCTCTCTACAGAAGAGACCGGACCATGAGCAGCAATTATGTAGACTAGAGTGAAAGAAATATAAATCAATCCCTGCTTCATTTGAAAAGACTGTGTGGGGCTTTGGACAGTGAGGAAGGGGGATAAAAAATGTGTTACACCTTCTGAAATTGTGTCGGAAGATATAATAGAAACTGAAAGAACAGTGGATGCTGTAAGTCTGAAACAAAAACAGAACTTGCTGGAAAAGCTCAGTAGATCTAGCAGCATCTGCAGAGAGAAAGCAGAGTCAATGTTTCGGGTCGAGTGACCGTTCCTCAGAATGATGTAATGGTTGGAGTGATAGAGAAGTGGAGCAGGGTGCTGCACAGGGAACAGTTCCTCTGGAATTTTGACAGTTGTGGGAAAGGTAAGATATGTTTGGTGGTGGCATCATGCTGGAGATGGTGGAAATGCCAGACAAAGATCTTTGAATACTGAGCTTGGTAGAATGGAAATTGAGGAAAAGGTGAACCCTATTGCGGTCCTGGGAGGGACAGGAAGGGGTGAAGGCAGAAATATAGGAAAACGAGATGGACAAGACTGAGGGGCTGGACAACCACATCTGGAGAACAGTGTACAGTTTTGGATTCTTTATTGAAGAAAAGATATAACCGCATTAGAACTAATTGGAGTTAGAGAAATGATCGGCTGTGATCTCATTGAGTGATAGAAAAGGGTTGAGGGATTAAATGGTGACCTGCTGTTCCTGTATTCTCATGTCGCTAGGTTCCTATTTGCCAATAGCAGTGTTTTGCACTGAGAGGAGGTCAGAATTTGTCTCAGAATTCGTTCTGGACAGGGTATAGATGTGGACGTCATATATATGTAGACTGTATTTAGGTTTGGGCAGTGTTAAGATTGTACAGAGTAAGGCTGTTGAAGGTGGCATCGTGACTACAAACCTGCCTAATGCAATGATAAAAACCGAAAGAACTGCGGATGCTGGAATTCAGAACTGAAATTGCTGGAAAAGGTCAGCAGATCTGGCAGTATGTGTGAATAGAAAGCAGAATTAACCTTTCAGATTTAGTAACCTTTCCTCAGAACAATACAGACGCTGCCAGACCTGCTGAGCTTTTTCAGTAATTTCTATTGTAAACGCAATAATGATCTGTTGCATGTCAATTCAAAAGTCGGGCCATTTGTCCCGAGTTAAAGCCCAAGCTTTGCAGTTACCCTGTAATTTGCTGCATCTCCGTTCATTTGAGACTCACTGTTAATGGACTATGCGTCCGTTCTATTAAGGGAGCTATTCCCAAGTGAGACAGCAAGTTCCAGTTCAATGCAATACAGTATTCCACGTGGAGATTGCCAGAGAAATCATTGCACAATATCTCTATCCCTAATTCTCAATGATTACTTTGCATCAGTGTTCACTGAGGAGAGGGACATGAATGTTGAGATTAGAGATAGAAGTTTGTTTACTCTGGATCACATTGACATAAGGAGGGAAGATGTGTTGGGTAGGCTAAAGGATATTAAGGTGGACAAATCCCCAGGACCGGATGGGATCTATCCCAGGATGCTGAGGGAGGCGAGAGAGGAAATAGCTGGGGCCCTGGCAGATATCTTTGTAGCATCCTTAAACACAGGTGAAGTGCCGGAGGACTGGAGAGTTGCTAATGTTGTCCCCCTGTACAAGAAGGGTAGTAGGGATGTTCCAGGTAACTACAGACCAGTAAGCCTGACGTCAGTGGTGGGAAAGTTGCTGGAGAAGGTACTGAGGGATAGAATCTATTTATATTTGGAAAAGAATGGGCTTATCAGTGATAGGCAACATGGCTTTGTGCAGGGGAGATCATACCTTACTAACTTAATAGAGTTCTTTGAGGAAGTGACCAAGTTGATAGATGAAGGAAGGGCTGTAGATATCATCTACATGGACTTTAGTAAGGCGTTTGATAAGGTTCCCCATCGTAAACTAATGGAGAAAGTGAAGTCACATGGTGTGCAGGGTGTTCTAGCTAGGTGGATAAAGAACTGGTTGAGCAACAGGAGACAGAGAGTAGTAGTTGAAGGGAGTTTCTCGAAATGGAGAAAGGTGACCAGTGGTGTTCCACAGGGATCAGTGCTGGGGCCACTGTTGTTTGTGATATACACAAATGATCTGGAAGAGGGCATAAGTGGTCTGATCAGTAAGTTTGCAGATGACACGAAGATTGGGGGAGTAGCAGAAAGCATAGGGGATTGTCAAAGAATACAGGAGAATATAGATAGACTGGAGAGTTGGGCGGAGAAGTGGCAGATGGAGTTCAATCTGGGCAAGTGTGAGGTAATGCATTTTGGGAGGTCTAATTCAAGAGCAAACTATACTGTAAACGGAAGAGCCTTGGGAAAAGTTGATGAGCAGAGAGACCTGGGAGTTCAGGTCCATTGTACCCTGAAGGTGGCTGCACAGGTGGATAGAGTGGTCAAGAAGGCATATGGTATGCTTGCCTTCATCGGACGGGGTATTGAGTATAAGAGCTGGCAGGTCATGTTAAAATTGTACAAGACTTTGGTTCGGCCGCATTTAGAATACTGTGTACAGTTCTGGTTGCCACATTACCAAAAGGAAGTGGAAGCTTTGGAGAGGGTACAGAGAAGGTTTACGAGGACGTTGCCTGGTATGGAAGGTGCTAGCTATGAAGAGAGGTTAAGCAGGTTAGGATTGTTTTCATTAGAAAAAAGGAGATTGAGGGGGGACCTGATTGAGGTCTTCAAAATCATGAAGGGTATAGACAGGGTTGATAGAGATAAGCTTTCTCCCAGGGTGAGGGATTCAATAACGAGGGGTCATGCGTTCAAGGTGAGAGGAGAAAAGTTTAAGGGGGATACACGCGGAAAGTACTTTACACAGAGGGTGGTAGGTGCCTGGAACGCGTTGCCAGCAGAGGTAGTAGAGGCAGGCACGGTAGATTCATTTAAGGTGTGTCTGGACAGATGCATGAGTAGGTGGGGAGCAGAGCGATACAGATCCTTAGGAATTGGGCGATAGGTTTAGACAGTGGATTTGGATCGGCACAGGCTTGGAAGGAAGAAGGGCCTGTTCCTGGGCTGTAAGTTTTCTTTGTTCTTTGTTCTAATCCCAAACTCGCACTGTCCAGAGCAAAGGCTCGAAATTTCACAATTGGAGGGCTGCAGAGTTAGCGTGTTTGATATCAGCCAAGATTTTGCCAGGTGATTAAACACATGGTATGAGTAGCTTGTCAATGTTTGAATTGGATTCTAACCAGGGTTAGTCCTGGTTCCAGATTAATGCTGTACCTACATTGTAATTGCAGCACTCCTGCACTGCTCAGCAGGGAAATGTGTAATGGTGGTGGGTGTGGACTGGACATCTCAGAGGCTGTCATTTATAAATATGCAAACTAATGATGAATAATTTCTGCTTTCCACATCCTGCATACTTTCTGTCCCTCTCACAGAATTCTGTGCAAACAGAATCAGGAGGAGGCCGTTCAGCTCATGGCATTGTGTGCTGGCTCTTTGGCAGAGCCATCCAATCAGCTGATTGATTCTTTTATTCTGATTTTTTCGAATTTATTCGTTGTTCAATTCTGCAACTGTAACCCGGTGAATTTGCCGCCAATAGATACCATTATTATGGGATAGCAGTGAAGGAGAGTTCGCCCTATTACGATGTGATGTATTCCAAAAAAGGAGCAGCTTGGGTAAACGAAACAGGGAAGAAAGAAGTCGCAAAGCAGACGGTGGCGTATTCACCACGATCCAAGCTGGGTACCTTGCTGCCAGAGTTTCCAAATGTCAAAGATCTAAATCTGCCAGCAAGCCTCTCGGAGGAGAAGGTAAACACACAATGAGTGACTGATCCATTATCTGTGCTGTTTCACGCCAGTGCACAAATTAAATGTAGATCATCCTGTCTCCCAGATAAAATGAAGGGATTTAAAAAAAAACATGTAGCCTCTTTACAAAAGTGCAGTTTAGCTTTTAATGAGAATTCAGCATTTACCCGCTGCCATCCATCCAAAGCAAAGAGTGGAAGAAGTGGAAATATTAAATGTAGGTACAGCATGGAGACACTCGTGTTTGTTGCTGTATGTGAGCCACTTCCCATTGCACTTCATCCCATATTACCAGCATATCTTCCATTCCTTTGCTCTCACCATCTGTTTGTCTGGCTTCCCTTAAACACATCTGCGCTATTCATCTCAACAACTCCATGTGGCAGCAAGTTCCACATTCTAACCATGTAGCTGTTCTATGGCTTGTTGTATATCAATGCAGATATAACACAGATTTCTACTTGTGGAAGGTTTTATTTGCAGTGCTTTTAAATGTCTGTACCATGGGTTAGTTCTGATTTTCTCTTTCTTCGTCATCATTGTTTACTTTTCCTTGAATCCATACCCCAGCTTAACCAATCGAGCACTGTGAACGTCAACTGTAAAGAGCCTCATCTAATCAAACACAGAATAACTGAACACTGGACTATCTTCTATTTATTGCTCCTAATTTAGGGCAACAAGTAATCATTGCTTTGCTTTAATGATTTATGTTCTGTTCGAAGTGCTGATGCACTAGAGTGATTAGATAGGGTGCAGTATAGTTCTGATAAAGAAATGTCTTCGAAAAGGAACAAGAATTTAGATTGAGTTCTTGGAAAGAAGGCTAAGTTAGGCCATGTGTGAAGAATGCAAATCACTCAATTACCTTTCAATGACTCATCACATAGAGCTATATGGATTGAGAGACTGCGGAGATGCACTAGTGCAGACCATATCAGAGCGACTGGTCACAGAAAGTGATACACACTGGCCTGACTGGTGCTGAACCACCAAGAATGGAGGGAATCCCTTCTTCGTCACTGCTAAGCTGGTGGATGGGGATTTAGACTTTGTGAGGGATGTGATTCCTGCTTCCTGAAGAATTCCTATCTGCATGCTATAGTGAATGAAACAGGGCATTCCCAGTTCCCAGCTCCACTCAGCAGTTCATCTCCTCTCACATTCCCAACACCTCTTCACTTGTGTAACTCTTATTTCTGTGCTGGTCAATAATAAGAAGGCTTCAGAATGAGTTCACCTTATTGACCATGAGGGATGGTGTCAGGAGATCATCTGACTTGTGAACTCATCAGCAAAGTTTCAGCACAGCAGTCTGCAGGTCCAATCAAACAATTAAAAATTGGTCATGGATTTTTAGAGTGAGTATTGGTGTGTTTTTCCATGAAGAGTTAACTATAAAAATATCAATCTTTGGCAATATGAAAGTCCCCAGGCAAGGTTCCTCAAATGATCATGGTTGCAGATGACATGGTTCAAATTGTCAACCTCCCACTAGAAAAGGGATCGTGTGGCTCTGCCTCTTTATTCACCCACGCACTGGGTTAGTTGCAATAGTATCCCCTCTCTTTTGGATTGCTTGCACCCAAATCTTAATGAACTTATGTTTTAAATCCAATTTAACTAGGTTTTCATAAGTTAACAAAGAGTGACTTTATTGGTTACTGAACATGTGACATAACAAAAGAACATAAATGAGCAGTGAGTCCAAAAAAAAAGTTAAAATATATATGGATCATTCACTAGGTCTCTCATGAAGAGCAAATAGTTTAACATCGATAGATAAGCAGTTCATTCCAAAATTCTTGGCTTTGAAGGTTAGCTGAGTTTTCTTCTTGCTTCTTTTGACAGTCTTGCTGCTTCAGAGTGAGCAAATGTTTTACCCACAATGCAGGGTGACTAGTGAATGGTTCTTTGATTTTGACTTTTACAGCACACAACAGTAAAACCCACGTTAGCACATGAGTACCTCAGCACACTAGCACACAGAGATAACAAGGTGTAGAGCTGGATGAACACAGCAGGCCAAGCAGCATCAGAGGAGCAGGAAGGCTGCTGTTTCGGGCCTA
>JAHRHZ010000021.1:11816552-11877434 GCA_024137785.1 Ginglymostoma cirratum
CTCTGATGCTGCTTGGCCTGCTGTGTTCATCCAGCTCTATACCTTGTTATCTCAGATTCTCTAGCATCTGCAGTTCCTACTATCTCTGAAACACTAGCACAGAGATGAGGGTTGATCTTATGTATACTTAAAGGGGTAAAATATATCACTCACCATATTCTCAGTCTAAGATACTCACAGGAGAATACAGATCAGTTTGTATTGTATTTCTTCCACTTGAAACTTACCTGACACCTTCAGGTGTAGCATTCCAGGCTTCCTTTCAGAAATCCATTGAATTAACATCTACAGTCATCTTTTGGTTACATGTCCTGTTTATGGAAAAGAATCATTTGTTGCAATTAAAAGTTCAATATGCCCATAGGTGATCCAGGTTTATGATCTGTGGCCATGGTGATATGTATTTAATTAATATATCATATTTATTTCAATATATTTACATACTTTAGATACCACAAAAATGTGAATCAACAACAGCAGTCATTCTACAGCTTAGTTTGAATTTCTCACCTTCAAGTATAGGTTATGACCTCTAGATCCACTGTTCTGAACAAGGTAAACCAGCTTGTCATATCCAGGCCTTTACAATTAAAAGCAGTAGTTATGTCACATCATAATCTTTTCTTTTCCAGTGAGAATATGCTCAGTTTGCTTATTTGTTCCTCATCATCTAATGCTTCCATCCCCTCAACTGTTTGGTTGTTCTCTACATCCTTTCAATAATCTTGTTATCCTTTTAGTATTGCAGTGACCAGAACTGTATATTGACTGGGTTGCCCCAGTGTTTATTAAGTGGCAGGTTTACCCCACTATTTTGGCTTAATGTTGACTATTTAATACACTCTAATATCTGACTTGCTTCACTCACTGCAATGTTATTTTGCAATAGCCAGTCAGAATGACTAGACCGTCTCTCGTTTGCAATCCACATTATTTTCTCTCCAGTTAAGTAACTGTGCCTTATTGGACATCTTCTGTTTCCATGTAAAATATTTTGCAATATTGAATTTTATCCTGTCTAATTCCTAAATATAATGATCTCCTCTCCTTTGCTCTTGTTCAACTTTAAGGTTCATTTGTACTCTCATGGATATAGGGAGAAACTAGAATGGTTGAGAAAATGGAAGACTAGATTATGAGGAGCAAATGTAAAATCTTCATACTGCAAAGGTGAATGTTGGGCAGTGATTTGATTGCTGTTTTTAGGTTTGTAAAAGGGCTGGAAAATGTTGACTATAACGAGCTGCTTCGCTTTCTCCAAAATAGCAGATCCATGGGATGTGGCCTGAACTTGAAGGGGAAAACTTCTGTAGAAAGACTCCGAGAAGTGTACTGATGGCACCTAAATTCTTCATGCAATGTCATTCATACAGAGATATTTTTTGCAGATAGAACATAATATGGTATGTGTGGTCTGCCCCCAAGAGAGGTCTGTGACTCAATATCTGCTGATACTTGCTTCTGAGCTATTTTCTTGGCAATTTTTGCCAGTAGTTTTTTTTTAATCCCTTGGCTTTCACTATCTCAAATTAAGCATGTTGGTGTTCATTCCATATATGTGTGCCAATCCACCGCCAGTCCTAAAGAGATTAAAGCATGCAAATTTATTTTTCCATTTCCACTAAGGTGAGTTCATCCTTAAAATCCCCTGCTGCTGTCAGTCATTGCAAAAATTAAAATGAGACAAATTATGCTCTCTATAGCAAAAACAATAATCAAGGTTCCACAAACAATCCATTTGTGGGGCTGTTGAAATAGGAGAGTTGGTCAGGGCCCTTGTATCATTTCCAGATCTTTAAAGGTGTTTGGAGATGGTATGACATACCTACATGATCATTGCAGCCTTTGAGTTTACATCGAACAGTCCAGCTCAGGAACAGCCCCTTCGGCCCATGATGTTGTGTTGAACATGATGCCCAATAAAACTAATCCCGTCTGCCTGCCCTTGGTCCATATCCCTCCATTCCTTGCATTTTCATGTGCTTATGTAAAAGTCCTTTAAACACCCCTATCCGCTTCCACCACCCCTAGCAGCACGTTCCAGACTCCTACCATTCTCTGTGGAAAAGAAGGACTTGCCCCTCGCACCTTTGAACTTTGCCCCTCTCACCTTAAATCCATGCATCCTTGTATTAGACATTTGAACTCTGGGAAAAAGATTCTGACCGTCACCCCCATCCATGGATCTCATAATTTATAGACATCTATCAAGTCTCCCCTCAGCCTTTGCCACTCCAGATAAAATAACCCAAGTTTTCTAGCCTCTCTTATAGCTCACACCCTCTAATCCAGGCAGCCCCCTGATAAACCTCTTCTGCACTCTCACTAAAGCCTGCAAAATTGAACCAAGACTTTCTGGAGGGACACTGATGATACGCTGCAAGAATCTTTAATGCCAAAGGGTTGTTTATATCTATCCAAAGAAGTGAAGCATTTGATGGTTCAGTTTCAGATTTGAAAGTGAGCACAGCAGTTCCTTCCGTTCTGCACAAGCATAGTCAAACCTGAATCATGGGTTGGAACTTGGTAACTACATCCTCTGAGGTGAGGGTGTGATCTAATCATTCATGAGATGATGATCCATGATAATCGTCAGTATCCACAAGATTTTGATGTGAAAATATCCCTTGGAATTGGGAAAAAATCTGAAGAAGGGTCTGGGCCCGGGGCGTTGGCCTTCTTGCTCCTCTGGTGCTGCTTGGCCTGCTGTGTTCATCCAGCTCTACACCTTGTTATCTCAAACAAAGAGGTTACATTGGTCTAAGTTTGGTATTTGTGAGTATAACCAGATTTTTCTGCCCTTTTGTTCCTAGGTTTCCACCTTCATTATGATGTATAGAACTCATTGTCAGAGAATCCTAGACACAGTGATCAGGGCAAATTTCGACGAGGTAAGCAATTCTGTTTGAACCAAACCCTTTTCTGGTGGCTACTTGTGGCTAAAACCACACTTTTAAGCTGCTTTCTTTTCCTTCTTCGTGTGAACCAGGTTCAAAGCTTCCTTCTACATTTTTGGCAAGGAATGCCCCCCCACATGCTCCCGGTGCTGGGCTCCTCCACTGTCGTGAACATTGTTGGTGTTTGTGACTCCATATTGTACAAGGCAATCTCCGGAGTTTTGATGCCCACTGTGCTGCAGGCATTACCAGACAGGTTGGTCAAAACATCCCATACCTACAACGGCATTGGATCCCAAATTCCAGACTCCAAATGGGAAAAGTTCAACACCAGCCTGGGTGCACAATGGGTATTGGATCAATGGCCCTTTGCACACTCTACCAATCAGGCATTTTTCTGGTCATGCACCAATCCATTTATACCCATCCCCTATTAGCTTCCATTGAAACTAGTTGGCAGGAAAATCAGCATCTAATCACTGTCACTGCAATATGGCTGGGTCAAAATCCTGGAATTCACTTCCTAACAGCGTTGAGGATGATTCTATATCCTAAGTACTGCAACAGTTCAAGAAGGTGCCTCATCACCATTTTCTCCAGGGCAATTAGGATTGTACAATAAATCCTGGCCTTGCCAATGATGCTTATGTTCTGTGAAACAATAAAGCAAAATCCACTGCCCACCAGTGATACGGCTGGAATAAAGTTATTTTTGTCCCAATATGTATGACCAGAATTGGGAACAATTTTGGGTAAACTCAAACGTGACTCCAGTTTACGACCATACTTTGAACTTTCCTGCTCCTATGATGCTGCTTGGCCTGCTGTGTTCATCCAGCCCCACGCCTTGTTATCTCGGATTCTCCAGCATCTGCAGTACCTTTTATCTCTGATACTTTGAACTTTGTTGGTTTCTTAAGTCACAATTGGGCAAGAGTACATATGTACACTTCAGTGATTTAACAAACCCTTTTCTATATACTGCAATGTCATTGTCTGGAAAGTCCATTCCCTGCAACAGACTGTATTGGTCCCAATGAAGGAACATCAATTTTTGTACCTATTGAATCTCAACAAGTGAAGGATGTTCCTCAAGATTAGTTTGTAGTTTCAAGTCCAATCCAGTCTCGAAACAATTACTTACAAATTAAATTCCTTTGGACACCAGTGATGCCTCTAGTGCTCTCCAGTTTTCAAATTTTGCTAAAGATGCAAAATAATTTGCTTAATATTAATGAAATTAATCAATTAATTAATCTACAAGATGCACTGCAGCAATTCCCCAAAGCTCCTTAGACAGCATCTTCCAAATCCATGATCTCTCCCATCTGGAAGGTCAATCAGCAGATACATAGAAACAGCACCATCTGCAAGATACCCCTCCAAGGCACTGATCACACTGACTTGGAAATATATTGCTGTTTCTTCATGTCACTAGGTTAAAATCCAGGAACTTCCTCCCTAATAGCACTGAGTTTAGTAGAGCAAATGGACTGCAGTGGTTCAAGAAAGCAGCTCACCACCACCTTCTCCAGGGCAATTCATCTTATGAAACAAATAAGATGTGTCAATCCCTGTTCTTCAAAATAATGCCTCTTGAATCAACCTGAGAAAGAAGCTAGGGTCTCAATTTAATGTCTCATTGCAAAGAAGGCATGTGAATGGTATAGCACTCCATTGGTACTGCCTGTCCAACAGTGCATCCCTCCCTTTGTGCTGCCCCTCTGACAGAGCAGCACTCCCTTTGTGCTGCCCCTCCAACAGTTCAGTGCTTCCTCTGTTCTTCTCTGAGTGTGGCACACTCTCAGTACTGTCTCTCTGAGAGTGTTCCCTTGGTAGTTCCCCTCCAATGGTTAATGCTCCTTCAGTACTGATCCTGTGATAGTGCTCCCCCGGGAGTATAACTTTGGGAGTATGAACTTAGATTTTGAGTTCAGGTCTCTGGAGCAGAATTCGAGCCTACAATATTCTGGATTCAGAAATGTTGATCAGCAGTTGACACCCCTACAATGGAAATTGTACCTAATTTTATGTCTTTCTAGATGTTTGTTGAGTCAACAGGTCAGTCATAGTAGTGCTTAAACAATTTATGTTGCTCTTCTGGCCACTAGCATCTGATTGTTCCCTTCCTGTGTGGAAACACTTCACCACTAGTAAAGTTACTGGCGGTATAACTGAAATTAGGAACTGGCCACATGAGAAATCACAAATGAAAATCTGTCCATTGCAATTAGCATAGCCCAATTTGATAACAGAGTAAAGAGAGCAGAAAATTTAGGAAACACTTTGTAGGTTAGTCAGCAACTGAAAAGAGAAGAGGTGGGTGAACCATTTACCAAGTACATTAATTTGCAATATTGGTAGAAGATATAAATAATTTGGGTTACACAAGATTCCCAGTTGCAGAAGGCCAGGTCTTTTCTGTATGTGATGTTTTAGTACAGGAATTGAATTACTTTCACCTTTGCAAAGAGAAGATAATTGTTCTTTTGTGGGAAAGTGTGACATCTAGAGTGTGATGCATTGTCCCAGTACACTACAAGTGCTGTATATATGCAAGTTGTTGTTTTTCTGAGGGAATATCCTACAAGATGTGGTTCATTCATTCCCTTTATCTGTCATTTCAGTCTGACACAGGTGATTCGTAAATTCGCTAAACAGCTGGATGAGTGGCTCAAAGTTGCACTTCATGAACTTCCTGAAAATTTAAGAAATATCAAATTCGAATGTAAGTTATAGATGAGTGTAAATATTGCCTGGGAAATGCATGTATGATGCACCTAAGAAATGATGTCTGCATGACTTAACTGTATATCATCTTCATTACAGTGGAATTTGACTGAAGCAAATAGAATACATGATAACTTTATTTTGGTCTTGATTGGCAAGAACTACACTATACACACACATTTTAAAATGTTTATGTGCTGTTGCAATTTGACCCATCCATCTCACTGTGTGGGGACAAACAAGTGCTCTTTAACCTGAAGATTATCAAAAGAATCCTCAATAAATAAATGATGGATTGTCTCTTACTGCCCAGACTCTGATACAGGCACATTGGGTGAACCCCAGTTATACTTTTGGCTATATGTTGCTCCCTCCTCATTGACAAGGGAGCTGTGTTGTTAGCGGTGGCTCACTGAGTACTGTCCTTGGGTTCCCACTACACGACTTTAACCTAAAAGTCAAGGTAGAGATTGTGGTGCAGTGCTGAGGGAGAGTTGCCTCTATTTTGGATCAATAAAGCATGGCAATGTTCCAGCCAGTGTTGACTTGCTAACAATAATTCTCCCTTTTCTTCAGTGGTATATACCTCCCATGCTTACTCAATCTGGTCTATTTGTGACTCTAGGCTCATTAGAACATGGTTGACTCAACTCTTGACTCTGATGGGGATGTGATGCCTAGTGGTATTATTGCTGGACTATTAATCCAGTGATCTAAGTAATGTTCTGGGTTTGATTCTCGCCATGGCAGTTCCTTTAGTAAATTTTGAACCCTTGCCCCCACAGCATTCACCTGTCCCTCTGGATCACTAGGCCAGTGATATTAAAGCTACATCACCATCACCCCAGTAATAGTAGTAAACATTTCCCTTGGAATACAGGGGAGGAAACATCTTGGAGAATGATTAGAGGCCGTGCAGACGAGGACAAGCTGCTGAAAGAGGGAGGAAGGAATGAAAGTCGTGGTGTGGGGATGATGATATTAGACAGATCAATTCAGGCTAATGCTTTCGGAATGTGCGTTCAAATCCTACCACAACAGATGGTGATATATGAACAATAAACAAATGCTCATCTACTGTTGACCATTTAACCACTGTTACTATTGTAAAACACACCTGGTTCAGTAGTCTACCATCCTTACCTGATCAGGATTACAAGTAACTCCAGACCCACAACAATGTGGTTGGCTCCTAACTGCCCTCTGGGAATTCTTAGCCAGTGACATCCACATCCCTCCAACAATTATAGATCGTGGGCAGTCATCAGGAGCTCATGTTGAGGGTGTTTAAAGATAAATTCTGCCAATTTGCTCCAAAAGCAACAGATCAAAGAGTATTGTAGCACCCCAAAGGAAAAGGGCAGGTGAATATCAGCCAATCAGAAAGTGTTAATCTTCCCAAGTAGACAAACAGCAATTTAATCAACTGCTCAAATATAGCTGCATGATGTGAATGGTTTAAAGACATAAAATCCATCTTGTCACAGTTAGAACGTTCCACAGGATTCTGTTAGTGCTGGCATTGAGTGAACAGGATGATATTTTAGTTGTCAAATGATGTTGCTTCAAGAGTTTAAATATCCTGGCAGGTAGCAAGAACAGTGATAATTCACCTTGAGGAGGACAGTGACATTCTCAGTTCAATCCCCACAAACAGTCCAGACTCTGAAAACTCCATCACAGTATGGAAAGAGAGCAGTGTGATTACAGGGACTGACATTCAGATCTGGACTCTCCTGCTCTGGTGAAGATGTGCTAAGCATTGTTTTTATTCATTTTGTGGATGTGGGTGTTGCTGGCTGGCCAACATTTGTTGCCCTTCAGAAGGTGATGATGAGCTGCCTTCTTGAGCCGCTGCAGTCCTCCTGCTGTGGGTTGACCCACAATGTCATTAGGAAAGGAATTCCAGGATTTTGACCCAGTGACAGTGAAGGAACGGCGATATATTTCCAAGTCAGGATGGTGAGTGGCTTGGAGGGGAACTTGAAGGTGGTGGTGTTCCCATATGTCTGCTGCCCTTGTCCTTCTAGATGGAAGTGGTTGTGAGTTTGGAAGGTGCTGTCTGAGGTCATCTTTGGTGAATTTCTGCAGTAGAGGGAGTGGATGCTTGTGGATGTAGTGCCAGTCGAGCGGGCTGCTTTGTCCTGGCTGATGTAAAGCTTCTTGAGAGTTGTTGGGGCTGCACTCATCCAGGCAAGTGGGGGGTATTCCATCGCACTCCTGACTTGTGCCTTGTAGATGGTGGACAGGCTTTGAGGAGTCAGAAAGTGATTTAAATGCAGCAGTATTCCTAGCCTCTGACTTGCTCTTGTAGCCACTGTGTTTATGTAGTGAGTCCAGTTGAGCTTCTGATCACTGATAACTCCCAGGATGTTGATAGTGGGGAATTCAGAGATGGTAACACTATTGGATGTCAAGGGGCGGTGGTTAGATTGTCTCTTATTGGTGATGATCACAGCCTGGTATTTGTGTGGCTTGAATGTTACTTGCCACTTGTCAGCCCAAGCTTGGATATTGTCCAGATCTTGTTGCATTTGGAGACGGACTGCTTCAGTGTCTGACGAGTTGTGAATGGTGCTCAACATTGTGCAATCATCAGTGAACATCCCCAATTCTGACCTTATGATGGAGGGAAGGTCATTGATGATGCAGCTGAAGATGGTTGGGTCTAGGACATTATCCTGAGGAACTCCTGGAGAGATGTCCTGGAGCTGAGATGACTGACATCCAACAACCATGACCATCTTCCTATCTGTCAGGTATGACTCTAACTACTGGATAGTTTGCCCCCTGATACCCATTGATTCCAGTTTTGCTAGGGCTCCTTGATGCCCCACTTGGTCAAATGCAGCTTCAATGTCAAGGGCTGTCACACTCACTTCACCTCTGGAATTCAGCTGTTTTGTCCCTGTTTGAACCAAGGCTGTAATGAGGTCAGGGGCTGAGTGGCCCTGGTAGAACCCAAATTGGGCGTCACTGAGCAGATTGTTTCTGAGCAGATGCTGCTAACTAGCACTCTTGATGACACCTTCCATCACTTTACTGATGATCGACAGTTGACAGATGATTGGCCGGGTTGGATCTATCCTGCTTTTTGTGTACAGGACATACTTGTGCAATTTTCCACACTGTTGGGTAGATACCAGTGTTGTAACTGTACTGGAACAGCTTGGCTAGGGGAGTGCTGCGTTCTGGAGCACAAGTCGTCAGTACTATTGCCAGAATATTGTCAGGGCCTGTAGCCTTTGTATCCAGTGTCTCCAGCCATTTCTTGATATCACGTGGAGCGAATTGAATTGGCTGAAGACTGGTACCTGTAAGGCTGGGGACCACTGGAGGAGGCCGAGATGGATCATCCACTCGGCACTTCTGGCTGAAGATTGCTGCGAATGCTTCATTCTTATCTTTTGCACTGATGTACTGGGGTCTTTCATCATTGAGGATGTGTATATTTGTGGACCCTCCTCCTCCAGTGAGTTGTTTAATCATCCACCACCATTTATGACTGGATGTGGCAGGACTGCAGAACTTAGATCTGATCCTTTGGCTGTGAGATCACTTAGCTCTGTATATCACTTGCTGCTTATGCTGTTTGGTGTGCAAGTAGTCCTGTTTGGTGGCTTCACCAGGATGACCCCTCATCTTCAGGTATGCCTGGTACTGCTCCTGGCATGGCTTCATTCATTCATTCAAATATGATATATCATTGCTGAAGCTCAGGGCTCAAGTTTAATTCCTAGACTTGACATCTAAGGAAGGTATGTTCATAACATGGCCAAACAGGTTGAGTGTCAACGTGCAAATCCTCCAATGGCGGCCTGTACGTATGGGACAGGTTCCAGGTCAACCCTACAATGGAGTCCGTACAATCACTGCCTGTAGCTCCAGACAGGCATGGAATTGTGTACGTTCGCATAGCAACTCAGACTGCCTGAATGAACTGTAATTCCACCACTACATTTTCACTAGAGTTCAGGGAGATGTAAGTTTGAAGTTTTTGTCATAAATTCAGTCCAAACAGAAAAATGCAAGTAAAGTGTTTTTAACGGATAGTTTGATCTGCTCCAAGTGTCTGATTGTTCCAGGTTGCTGCTGAGATCACTGAAAATTTTTTTTGCCCTGGCTGGGGTAATGTAAGACATAAGGCCACAATCTGATTTGGTGTCATTTCAGACTGAGATGAGGAGAAATTACTTCACACAGAGGGTTGTGAATGTTTGGAATTTTCTACCAAAGAAAGTTGCAAATGTTCCACTAATTATGAATACATTCAGGAAGTGATTGATGGATTTTTGGTTTCCAAGTCAATTAAGGGATACAGAAGTCGTGAGGGCAGTGGGAGTAATGATGCTCATTTAATCAGCTGGTGCAGGTACAATGGGCTGAATGACTTCCTTCTGCACCGTAACAATGCTGTGACCAGTGGGGTAGGAAATAACTTTGTTGAATGATAGAACAGGTTTGAAGGGCTGAAAGGCCTACACTTGTTCTGACTGCTACATACATCTGGAAAAGTTCATTTTGCTGAACCATCTACCGGACAGTGGAGGCACAAATATCAAATTTTAAAAAATTTCAGAATTATTTTTCCACAAATAGCTCGGAAATGGAGATTAACTTCTGAAATTCCTTTTTAAGTAAGGTGGGTGATTGTGGTATAATAGTTATGTCTCTGGTTTATGAATCAAGACCAAAGCTAATGTTCTTAGGACATGGGTTCAAGACCCAACACGACAACTGATGGGATTAATGAACATGGAATGTTAAACCAAAATCATCACAAATTGTTGAAAAACATTATTTGGTTCACTAATGTCCTTTAGCAAAGGAAATCTGCCATCCTTGCCTGGCCTGGCCTACATGTCACTTTAGAACCATGATGCGGTCTCTTAACTACCCTCTGAAATGGGCTAGTAAGCCACTGAGTGTAAGGCCAATTAGGGATGGACAACAAATGTCAATCTTTCCAGCCACACCCACATCCCATGAAGGAATAATTTTAAACCAAAGGTTTCCATACATTTGTAAAACAAAAGGCATTTGGACTAAACATGGTCAGTAGCCAAAATGGTTTCTTTTCTCCACAAGAATTTGTTGGTAATACTTCACAGGCCTTGTCTATGGAAGCTGAGAGGAGTTTTGAAACTGGAGGCTGAGAGGGGTGGAATGACCATGAAAGATGAAGCAGGGGTCATGGGGTCAGGGGATAAAATTGCTGAAGGATAACTGGAAGAAATACGTTGAGATTTTAATTCACTTAAAATCTATTAACCTAAGCAGAGTTTAAATTGAGGCCATAATGTGGGAAAATGTACATATTTGTAATTTTATATTGTCAAGCAAAGAAAAATTGCTGCACTGATTGAACTAAGTCAGAAAATCTGAATGGGGTTGAAGGGATTGTCAACATCCAAGAAACCTGTCTGATTCTCAACCCATTGAAATTAATGGGATAAATATTAGTTGTTTCTATGAAGGGTGAGTGATCAACTGGTCACCATGTTTACTGGGTAGTGGGATTGAAAATTAGTGGTGATTCTGGTTGTAACTAATGATCTGCATATTCACCTACGTTGAAATAATGCAGATTATTGATTTGTAATGTGCTCCTTCTGAACTAGTGAAAAACACAAGAATAGTGGGCAGAGGTAGGCCATTCACCACCTCAAGTCCTCTTTGCTGTTCGATTATACTGTGCCTGATCTGATTGTGGCCTTAGCTCCACTTTTTCTGTCAGCAGCACAAACCCCTCCCACCCCTTCACTCTACTTTCCTGTCATTCCCCTCTGGGTCCCTTGACCATCAAAAATCTATCTATTTGAATCCTGAATAAATTCAAGGACCCATTCCCCACTGCTTTCATGAGAGGAGAATTCCACAGGTTAATAATCCTCTGAGAGAAAAGATTTCTCCTCCTCTCCATTTTAAATGGGAGACTCCTAACTCTTAAACTACTTTCACTAGTTCTAAACCCCACCCCCGCAAAGGGAAACATCATTTCAGCAGCCACCCTTGTCAAGTCGGCTCAGGATGTTATATGTTTCAATAAGATCTCCTCTCATTCATCTAAACTCCAGTGGATGCAGGCCCTATCTGCTAAATCTTTCCAGGTAAACTAATCCTTCCTTCCCAAGAGTCAGTCCCAATAGTCTATGAACTGCCTTTAATTCCAACATATTCTTAAGCAAGGCATCCAGAACTGTACACAGTACTCCAGCTGAGGTCCTAACAAGGCCCTGCATGGTTTTATTGACAAAGAAGATGAGGGTGTCATTGGCTAAGCCAGTTTTTATTCCCAACAGTAATTACCAAGAGGGCAGTTAAGAGTGAACCATATTGCTGTGAATCTAGAGTCACATATAGGCCAGACTAGGTAAGGATTTCCTTCCCTAAAGGATGTTAGTGAACCAGATGGGTTTTTATGACAATAGATAGTGGTTACATGGTCATCATGAGACGAGATATTTTATGAATTAAAATTTCATCCATGCCCCTAGAACATTAGACTGGAATTCTTGGTTGACACTGGGCCACTGCCTCCATTTGCAGCAGATATCTACGTTTATGCTTGATTCCCTTAGCAAAAAATTCCAAGATTCCACTTACCTCTAGCTTTTTGTGTACTAGTTTTTTGTGATTCACACATTCTGTACCTTGGAGTTCAGCAATCTCTCTCTATTCACATACTATACTGCTTAGTATTTAACATGTAAACCTAGGTCACGTTCGGTAAAACAGAAGAGGTGAAGTCTGAAAAAGGTAAAAGTGCCCTATTTCTCTTAGCCCTGGGTGACACTGTTGGGTATGTATCAGTGCTGGGTGATCATTGGAGGAAAATTAATCATTTTAGTTTGCTGCGTATTTAGAGGCTGGTAACTAAGGAGCTATTTTGTGATGTTTCAGCACGTGTAGGTCAGAGGGAATGACAAATAGTTTGATCCATTGACATTTTACATGCTTTAATTTGTCAGTTATCTGAAAACTCTTCTTGTTCTCCTTTTAGTGGCAAGAAGATTTTCGCAGGTTCTCAGACGTCAGACCTCATTAAATCACCTCTGTCAGGTAAATCGATCAGTTGGGTAATGAGTGCGCCATGACACTTCACGTGACTGGCTGAACCGCTGTCCATTTCCAACATTTCCCATTTTTAACGTTGAATTCTTTTAGTGTTAGTAATGAAGACATTTGCAAATGAACAATTTTATTGCAGGTTGTGCAGGGCATTTTAGGTTACATCAGGTGTAACTCATCCGCTCATATGGTCTCTCATCAACAATCTATATCCTTGACAAATCTTGATTGAAAATTCCATACCCAGCCCCCGCCAATGTGTCAGATTTTAGATCCTAATTCTAAGTTGTGAGATATTTCACATTTATTTCGATGTGGGCATTGCTGGCAATGCCAGTGTTATTGCTTATCCCTGGTTGCCCTTGACAACATGCCCTTGCAGGATCACTTTAGAAGATAATTCAGATTCAGCCACATGGGTGCGGGCTTGAAACCAAATATACATTCAGACTGCCCAACAAGGGCACATTTCCTTCCCTAAAGGATACTCATGAACCCATTGGGATTTTACAGTCTTCCGATACCTTCAAGATCACTCTAACTGACACCAGCTTCCCATTTCCAGATTTTAAAAAAAGTTTCAATTGAAACTCATGAGGGGACTTGAACCCAGTTCTCTGGATTATTGTTCCAGGCCTCTACATTACCCTTCAGTAACATAGCCGCTCCACTTCTCTCTGTGGCTATGCCGTATCATACCTTTGCACCATGCTCCAGCTTGTAAGTACCACCACACTTGCTCCACTTTTCCACTCTGGTCGCCTTTGCATCCAACCCTTTCTTCACTCCATGCATTGTTGCACAGATTTTAGCTATTTTGGCTCTAGACTTAAATGTATCCAGACAGATACATGAATGGGCAGGGAGCAGAGGGATACAGATCCTTGGAAAATAGGCAATAGGTTTAGATAGAGGATCTGGATCGGCGCAGGCTTGGAGGGCCAAAGGGCCTGTTCCTAAACTGTAATTTTCTTTGTTCTTTGTTCTTTCCTCGTCCACCTTTACTAACTTCCTTGAAGACCCTCCTCACAATCTTCATTTTGGTTGCAGAAAACTTTCCCAAAGGTACATAGATTGTATAGCATAGCAACATTCCACTTGGACCAATCCATCTAGGTACCCTTTCCACTCATGTCATTCTCACCGTAGCAGCATATCCTCCTGTACCTTTCTCATTCATATGTACTTAATGGGAAACTACATAAACACATCTGCCTCATTTGCCTCTGTCACTTTCTGTGGTATCGAATTTGCAAGTAAAGTCACCATAGTGTTATAGGACCATAGGGCTACTCTCTCTCTTTCATTAGAGAGACAACTGATGGTGATTTAACTTGAGGGTCACCTTGTCGAGGGGAGAGTTTAGAAGGACAGCCCTTCATGGTAAGTTCAGCCGGTGCAGGAATTGAACCTATGCTGTTGGCATCGCTCTGCGTTGCAAACCAGCCATTCATTTTGCACCAAAGAAGTTTTTTCTGATTCTCATATTAAATGTACTAGTGACTATCTTACATTTATAGCCCCTAGTTTCGGAGACCACAACCTCAAAAAAAAAGAAACATTTCCTCCATGTCAACCACACCAGATTCTTTCATAATTTTAAAGTTTTAGTTTGCCAGAAGACAGAGAGCCAACCTGTTTAACCAGTTCCACACCATTGTTCAAAGCCTTGGCCTGGCTCTGTAAATCACTTTTGAACTGTCTAAAATGTTAAAAATACTCTCAACAGGAAAACTGCATATTATCGGACATGGCGTGCTGTCTCAATATTTATATCTGTTTTAGAATTCATTTTAAAAACATGAGATGACCTCAAGAATTTAAGAAAGCCATTTGATCAAAACAAACCCAGAAGAAAAGTAATATAAAGAGAGTAAATAGAGTTATAGAGTTTAAAAAGATGGTTTAGTGTAAATTGAAAAACAGTCCTGTTAAGAATGAGTTAAAATATCCACACAGCAATGAGAACAATGCAATAAAACAGAGGGCTGAAGGCAGTCGTGCATTGGGAGGAACCATTGTATGGTTGTATTAAGACATGAACACACAAAAAAATTAGAGTTGGGAATTAAAATTGGAGAATTTAATATATATTTAGAACATAGAGAGAAGGTTAGAAGGGAGGGTATGTAGCTGTACTTATTAGGACTAATAATGGCAGTAGAAAAAGTGACACAGCTATCAGTAACACAACACAGAATACATACAGATGTTTGTCTCATATCTTCACATGCATCTGTTTTCTGGGGAAGTGCTGGAAGGATAAGCAGGCAGATTGTCAACCTGTCGAACTGTGTCATGTACATGCCTTTCATGGCCAACATGCGTGACTACCCAAGAGCCTCTGGCTCAGCTGTAGGGCTGTTTCCAGGCGATCCTCAAGGCTTCCAGGAATTGAGGTAACAGGTAGTCTCTGTGGCGCAATTGGTTAGTGCATTTGGCTGTTAACCAAAAGGTTGGTAGTTTGAGCCCACCCAGGGATGGGTCGTTGTTTGGGGTGGCACGGTGGCTCAGTGGTTAGCACTGCTGCCTCACAGTGCCAGGGACCTGGGTTTGATTCCAGCCTTGGGCAACTGGCTGTGTGGAGTTTGCATGTTCTCCCCGTGTCTGTGTGGGTTTCTGCCAGGTGCTCCAGTTTCCTCCCACAGCCCAAAGATGTGCAGGCTAGGTGGATTGGCCATGCTAAAGTGCCCATTGTGTCCAGAGATGTGCAGGCTAGGTGGATTAGCCATGGGAAATGCACTGTTACAGGGATGGTTTGGGGGTGGGTCTGGGTCTGCTGTTCGGAGGGTCAATGTGGACCCATTGGGCTGAATGACCTGTTTCCACACTGTAGGGATTCTATGATAGTAAGAATATGTAGAATCTACAGACCACTGAATAGTGAAAGTGGGTGGAGAAAGACAGATGCAGGTAGGGAATTCAATAAAAAAAGGAATAATAATCATGGGGGAGGGTTAGGAGAATTTCAACTAACTTGATATTATTTGAATAGGAGAGATATGTAGAAGGGAGGATACAATTGAGTGTCTACTGTGTGTACGATACTCCTTTCTAACCCAATATATAAAAAAAATTGTAAAGACTGAAATGACATTGCATCTGGTCATGGAAAATGAGCCAAAGCAGAAAAGGGAACTAAACACTCTGGAACATCTAGGTAGTTGTGACCATGCTATGCTATATTTTAAAGTGATGATAGAGGACATTAGTATGATGAAAATGGATTAATAGATTGATGAAGATTTATTTTAAGTGGCTGAGAATAGAACTTGAGAAAAGAGAATGGGTAACAATATTGATATATAATGATGTAGCTCAATGGTGGAAAATATTTTCCAACGTGTTCACAGCATGAAAGAAAATATACTCTGTTAAAAGGAAAGAACAAACTAAATGTGACTAAGACTCCAGAGATGAATAAAGAGATAAAGTAACAAACAAGGATTAGGATATGTACACAGCCAACAGAGTGCAGGATAAGAGGGAGCTGAAGAGATAATGAGAGGATTTACAAAATAATTAGACAAAATGAAATATAAAATTAAATTACAAAAGAACACCAAATAAAATAGTAAAATGTTTTGCAGGAACTTAACAGAAATAAAGGAAGCCTGTGATGGGAATAGGACCATTAAGGGAAAAACAGGATAATATCGCAAAAACTAGTGGTGTGCCACAGGGATCAGTGCTGGAGTCACAATTATTTCTAATATTTATTAATGACTTGGATGACGAAAGTGAGTGTACTATATGCAAGTTTGCAGATGACACAAAATGAGGTGGGAAGGCAAGTGGAGACGATGAGAAAGAGTCAGTAAAGGGATGCAAACAGGTAAGTGAGTGGACAAAAAGGACAGATGGAATCTAAAGTGGGGAAATGTGAGTTAATACACTTTGCCAGGAAGATTAGATGAACTGAATAATATTTAAATGGAGAAAGACTGCAGAAATTGGAACATTAGGATTTGGAAGTACTTGTCCGTGAATTACAAACCAACTAACCTCCAAATTCAGTGAATAAAAAGAAGGCCCAGGATTGTTGGCATTTTTTTTCACAGGGAATGGACTATAAAAGTAGGGACTTTCTTATAAGGAGAGGTCTGTATTTGTTGGAATGTAGAAGAATGACACCTTACTTTATTAAAACATACGGGATTCTCAGGCGGCCTTACAGGGTAGATGCAGGAAGGTTGTTTCCCCATATGGGAGAATCTATACCAGAGGGCATAGTCTCAGAATAAAGGGTCACAAATTTAAGACAAATGAGGAGGAATTTCTTTTCTCAGAGGGCAGTGACTCTGTGGAATTCTTTACCACAGAGGGCTGTTGAAGCTGCGTCATTAAGTACTTTCAAGACTGGGAGAAACAGATTTTTAATTAGTACAGGAAATCAAGGGTTATGGGGAAAAGGCAAGAAAGTGGAGTCAAGGATTATCAGACCAGCCAGGATCTCATTGAATGATAGAACAGACTCATTTGGCTGAGTGGCCAACTTGTACTCCTATGCCTTTTTGTCTCATGGTCTTAGAGTTAAAGACAGATGACAGAGTTCTCAATAGAAGTAATAAAATAATTATCTGTTGGGGAAATGGACAGGTTGACGCAGCATTGAATGTGAGATTAGCAATGAGATAAGGGCATTTAAAATAAGAGGGGAACAGGGAATTAAATAAACTCAGGATGAAACCCCTGGGGCCAGATGAATTGCATCCATGTATTTTGAAAGAATCTAGAGAGGAGATAGCAGAGATCTTACAACACATCTTTAATAATTCATTAGTGGAAGGTGCCGTGTCAGCAGACTGGTGGATCACTAATGTAGTTCCTGTATTTAAGTATGAGAAAGAACATGTCCAGAGAATTATAGCTTATCATCATTGATAGAAAAAGAAATGAGACTCTTATTAAATGAGAAAAGAACATCTAGAAACAAAAATATAATCGTGAATAATCAGCATAGATTTGGAAAGGAGAAATCTTGGTTAACCAACCTTACTTAATTTATTAAGTGTTAACAGAGACAGTCAACAATAGTAAATTAGTCAATATAAATTATTTGGATTTTCAAAAGGCCTTCTAGAACATGACCCATCATAAACTAATGACAAAGCTTTGGAATGTCAATTGAGTGGATCCTATCAGAATGGATTGCTAGCTGGCTTCAATGCAGAAAGCAGATAGTGAGAGTAATGGAGATAGTAGGAAATGCCGATGCTGGAGAATCTGAGATAACAAGGTGTAGAGCTGGATGAACACAGCAGGCCTAGCAGCATCCGAGGAGCAGGAAAGCTGACGTTTCAGGTCTAGACCCTTCTTCAGAAACCTTCAGACCCTTTTTCTGAAGATCCTGGAAGATTTCAATAGAGTGCAGACAGAGAGAATGTTGCCTCCAGTGAGGAAAGATATAACTAGATGCTGCAATGCAAGATAGTCAACAAGATATCGAATTCAGAAGAAACTACTTTAGCCAAAGAGTGGTGAGGTTGGGGATCTCACTCCCAAAGGGAGTGTTTGACGTAAATTTTATATATATGTTCAAGACGAGGATAGACAAGCAGATGAGGGAGAAGTCAATGGCGGGTTAAACACTGCCCAATTTATGTGAGGAAGGATGAGAGGATGCTCAAATGGAGCATAAATGTCAGCATTGACCTTTTGGGTTGAATGGCCTGTTTCTGTGCCAGATATCTTTCATAATCCTAATCGTATGTCTTTTTCAAAATCATAACTTTTTTCTGAACTTTATTCTGAATTAAGTACATTTGTTTTCAGACACTCAGCATCTCTTTGATTCATTCTCTGGATGTGATAATCACTGGCACCCCAGTTACCATGAGAAAGTGGTGCTGGGTCTTTGTTCATCACTGGAATGCACGTGGTGATGGTGCTCCTGCTCCCATGGTGATATGGGATAGGGGGTTTAGCAATGATGATGATAAACACCCAAGTCAAAATGGTGTGTGAGTTGAAGTGATTGGTTGTTGGTGTAGATATTAGCACCTTCAGGAGTATTCAGCACCTGCTACCCAATTATGGAATCCCATTCACAGTGGATGTTTTGACCAACCTAAATTGTTGCCCAAGTGATTTCGTGTTCTTACTATAGAATGGCAACATGTGTGGTAGTTTTAGCTAACAGGATTCTGCCATCAATCTGAAAAGATGTTCTAACTACCATACAATTGATCAAGGTCACGGATGAATTTCAGTATCAGTGCAATACAGTGTATGTAGTCTGTAGATTCCAATGATGGCCGATTGAATCAAGCAAAATGTTCCTTTTGCTGTTCATAACAGGCAGAGACTGCACTCAATCAGCCAAGGCTTGCAAACCCCAAAACAAAATACCTGCTGTTAGAGATGTGATTCTGCAATTGTGCAACACTAGGCTGAACAATCCTGAGTATGCTAATAGCTACACTAACAACCAATTTACGATAATCAGTTTGGCTCAATACATGACTCATTTACACTTGCTAGAAGTGATAAGAATTAATATACAGGAACACATTCTCTGTGTCAAAAGGAATATGTTCAAGCCATGTGCTTTTTTTTAATTATCCCAGAGCCTGGGCTCATTTGGTTCCTTATTACTTTTTGCCTGATGATGCCTCATCCAATCAGACTTGACTTGCCAACCAATCAGCACCCTTTTATCCTATAGTATAAATTGTTGTGGTTGTTTGAAATTTGGTATTCTTGCATTTGTCCTTTTGAGTCCAAGATAAAAAGCTTCAGCATGTATACCTATATCTGTGTCTATCAATCATGTTTACTTTGCTATCACACAATTATAAATAGCGATCACCAATTAAAGAAGCCTGTTATTTAACCCCTGTAGGCATCGCGGGCAGTCATTCACAGTGCAGATATAACGTTCCAAATGTTGGAGGACTGGCGAAATGTGGATCTGAACAGCATCACCAAACAGACCCTGTACACTATGGAGAATTCTCGAGAGGAGCACAGGAAACTCATTGTGAAATGTAAGAATGAACTAACCACAAGATAGATATTCGCAGTTTTCCTCTCCACTCACTGAAATCTGCCTTAAATGTTGTCTTTTAAAGATTTGTCAAAAAGACTTCCCAGAACAAATAGCCCTTGTGCACAATCATTTATCCCAACACACCACAGTAAGTGTCCCAAATTTTAAAGGTTTTCTGAATTATTTAGGCATGCCCAGTTCGTAAACAAGTGTTAAACTTGTACGGCTCGAGCACACAAATGGTGGAGGTTCAATGGCCATCATTTCATATTACCATGCTCTATCAGTTATTTTCCCGAAGGTGTTGGTCAATATAGTTGTTTTTGAAATGTGGCCCCTGCTGAAATATAGAGGCAGAATGCCCAACTGTGCACAGCAAGATCACACAATAACACTAAGGTGGAGGTTCAGTTAATCTGTTTGTGAGAGGTTAGTTAAGAGGTAAGTGTTGGACCAAGACCGTAGAAAGAACGACTCCGCCCCTGCTAAACAGTGTTGTGGGATCTGCAAGTTGTTCAGTGATGAGAGATGCCCAGTTTCTGGTCAGCCTGAAGCCCAGCTGCTTTGGTGCCACGTTGTCACCATCTCCATATTGAAGACAGGCCCAGATAACATTTGTCTGCAGTGAGATTGGCCCTCCCCCTGCATCGAGACTGGCTTTCCCCCTGCAGTGAGACTGGCTCTCCCCTGCAGTGAGATTGGCTGTCCCCCTGAGTCGAGACTGGCTCTCCCCCTGAGTCGAGACTGGCTCTCCCCCTGCAGTGAGACTGGCTTTCCCCCTGTGTCGAGACTGGCTCTCCCCCCGGCAGTGAGACTGGCTCTCCCCCTGCAGTGAGATTGGCTGTCCTCCTGCTTCGAGACTGGCTCTCCCCCTGCGGTGAGACTGAATGAGCCCTCGTAGTGAGACTGGATCTCCCTCTGCAGCGAGACAGGATCCCCTTCTGCAGTGTGTGATTTACAGTAATGTTCCTGTGTCTTCGTCACCATCGCAGCTCATTGGCATTTTCTACACCTTTCTGCCTCTCTAGTGTATCAGGAATTTGATCATCTTTTAGAGGAGCAGTCACCCACTGAGTCCTACATTGAATGGCTGGATTCCATGGTGGACAGATGTGTTGTCAAGGTTGGTAAGCAGAATTTGACCTCTCTTCCTAATCTGAAAACAGACACATGAAAATTCCTGAGTTTCTAAATACCTTTAAAGAGTAAACATCTGAATGTGTAGGATGTGGTGAGAGGCAGGGAAAAAGCAGTACGGTAATTGCATCTTGGGAGGACCATGTAGAAATGATGGGTCAAATGGCTTGCTTCTAAACCATAACAAATGAACAATTCCATTGTATTTAGGAATATTTTGAATATTTCTTCACTTGTTGCAGTTTTCTTACTTCCTTTAATGAATCCACTGAGTGCTTTTCTCATTAAAAAGATTAATCTTGTGTGCCTTTCTTTTGTGCTATCCCTTTGAGTGAAACGTATTTACTTAGAGAGCGGGCAGAAGGTGGAACTCTGTGGTGAACAGCGGAGATGCATTTTAGGAAATTCTGGACAATTCCATGAAGGAGAAAGGAGCAGGAGTGAATGTGGATGGACTGAGATGGTGAGGGATGGCAGGGAGTTCTCGGGGTGGGTTAGACACCAGCATGGACCAACTGGGTCAAATGTTCTGTTTCTGAGCTGAGATGTGGGATAATTTATTTGGAAGCTAACGAGGCTTGTGAATCCACAATAAATGGCAGCAAAGCACAAGTTAGGAGTGTGATGGAATACTCCTCACTTACCTATATGGGTGCAGCTTTGGCAACATGCAAGCTCAAACCAATCAGCATAAAGCAATCCACTTGATTGGCACCATATCCATAAATATCCACTCTCTCTACCACTGACACGCAGTGGCAGAGATGTAGAGGAACAAATGAACTTTGGAGTGCACGTCCATGACAGTTGTTGGGATTTTAATTTAGTTAAGTAATCTAAAATTGAAGGCTAGTCTCAGTGATGGTGACCATGAAACAATAATCATTGGCTAACACCCTTTAGGGAAGGAACTCTGTCCTTACCTGGTCTGGCCTATGTGTGACTGCAGACCTAAAGGAATTTTTTTTATTCATTCATGGGATGTGGGTGTTGCTGACTGGGCCAACAGTTTAATTGCCCTGAAGAAAGTGGTGGTGAGCTGCATTCTTGAACTGCTGCAGTCCATTTGGTGTAGGTAGACCCACAATGTCATTAGGGAGGGAGTTCTAGGATTTTGACCCAATGACACCGAAGGGATGGCAGTATATTTCTAGGTCAGGATGAGGAGTGGATAAGAAGGGCATTTACAGATGGTGGTATTCCCTTGCCCTTATCCTTCTAAATGGAAGTGGTTTTGAATTTCAAAGGTGCTACACAAAAAGCATTGGTGACTTTCTGCAGTGCACCTTGTAGATAGTACACACTGCAGCTATTGAGTGTTAGTGGTGGAGGGAGTGGATGTTTTGGATGTGATGCCAATCAAGCAAGCTGCTTTATCTTGGATGGTGTTAAGCTTCTTGAGTGCTGTTGGAAACGCACTCATCCAGGCAACTGGAGAGTATTCCATCACACTCCTGACTTGTGCTTTGAATGTGGTAGACAGACTTTGGGAAGTCAGGAGGTGGGTTATTCACTGCGGGATTCCTAGCCTCTGACCTTCTCTTGAAGTTGCACTATTTACATGATTAGTCCATTTCAGTTTCTAGTCAATGGTAATCCACAGGATGTTGATAGTCAGAGTTTCAGTGATGCTGATGCCATTGAATATTAAGTGGTGATGGTTGGAGGTGGTCATTTCCTGGCACTTGTGTGGCTCAAATGTTATTTGCCACTTGTCAGCCTAGATATTGACCAGGTTTTGTTGCATTTGGACATGGACTGCATTCGTATCTGAGGAATCATGAATGGTGCTGAACATTGTGCAATCATTACTGAACATCCCCACTTCTGACCTTATGATTGAGAGAAGGTCATTGATGAAGCAGCTGAAGGTGGTTGGGCCTGGGACACTACCCTGAGGAACTCCTGTTGAGATATCCTGGAGCTGAGATGACTGACTTTCAACAACCACAACCATCTTCCTATGTGCCAGGTATGATTCCAACCAGTGGACAGTTTTTCATTTAATTTCTATTGACTCCAATTTTGCTAGAGCTCCTTGATGTTGACTCTTACCTGTTGTCTGAAATAGCCTACCAACTTACTCAGTTTTAGGGCAATTAAGGATGGGTAAGAAATGTTGGTCTTGATAGTGCCAGCCACCTGCTCTGAAAGATTAAACAAAGAAAATGGTGGCTGAACAGGTGGATGAGGCCAATGGGGTACATGGCTTTAGCCGAGGCCTGGTATAATTGAGTTGAGAGATGAAGCTGGTACAGTATTAGCTGCCAGTAAGACCGTAGTTTGAGTCTAATTCTGGTCACCGCACGAGAGTTATGATGTGGCTGTACTAGGAAGAGTACAGAGGAAATATACAAGGATGTTGCCAAGACCTGAGAAGATTATTTGTGAGGAAAGATTGGATGAGACCAAGTTGTTCTGTTTCAAACAGAGGAGTCTGAGAGGAGAGTTAATTCTGGTGTACAAGATTATGAGGGGTGTAGGCACAGTGTGAAGATCACACTATTTTTCTTGCCTGTGGAGTCCATAACCAGTCACACAGCTTAAGGTAATTGGTTTGGAGGAAAACATGTTCATTCAGAGACCGATGGAATCTAGAACTCACTGCCTAAAAGAATGATGGAAACAGAAACACTCATTCTAATTTTAAAAATAACTTGGAAATGCCCTTGAGGTACTCCATCCTACTGGGCTGCAGACCGAGGCCTGGAAATAGGATTAGATTGGATATCTCCTTGTTGGATGGCAAAGACAAAATGGGCTGAATGGCCTCCTTCTATTCTGTAAATCTCTTTACCAGCAGCAAATTAGGAGCAGGAGTAGGCCAGACAAGCCTTCAATCCTGCTCCACCATTCAGTAAGGTCACACTACCTCGGCCTTACAACCATCTAATAACCCAGTCTCCACTGCTCTCTGCAAACAAGCAAGAATTCCAAAGGTTCATGTCTGTTTGAGAGAAAAGAAATTTCTCGTCTCTGTCTTAAAAGGGGGACCCCTGATTTTTAAACTGTGTCTCCTTGTTCTAGTTTCTGACACAAGGCGGAACTTCCTGTCATCATCCATTCGGTTAGGTCTCTCTATAAGTGTCAATAAAATATGATTCAATCTTTGCAAGTCTATAACAACTTCAGTATTTGATAATGGGAGAAAATCCCAGTCAAGGCCACCGTTGAGTTTGTTTTTATTTGCTGAGATCTAGTGGATGGTAAACCAGAAGAAGAAGTCTTTCTCTTTGTCTCCTCCTGCTTAACTCAGACTCAGGCCAAATGTGATGTTGACTGAAGTTGGTTGACTCAGTGCAGACTGGCTTTCAAACTCAAAGTGGAATTTGCAATTTCATCCGCCCATTCCACAGGCAAAACAGGCGAACCTCACAAAAGTCACACAGGTACCAAGGGCTCACTCAAATAAAGTTAATACCACCCAAGGCATCCTTCTCTGTTTAAGGGAGCAGGATCTCCAGGAGAAACCAATAAAGCTTGTGAATGGTCTGAATTGTCATTTATTTCCAAATGGAGCTCCAGTGCGACCAGTGTGTTCATTTCCCACTGTTACTGTTGTTATTAAAACTGCTTTTGCCACAAATTAATACGATGGGTGTGTCGCCTTAGGTCTGAGATATTGAGAAATTGGTTTGCTCAGAGGGTTGTGAACCTTGGAATTCTGTACCAGAGAGGGCTGGGGGAGCTCTAAATCTTTGAGTATGTATGATCGATTTTTAATTTACCGATGATGTCCAGAGTTATGGAGATGGGGTAAGTTAAAGGCATTTAAATTTTTGATCAGCCATGATTGTATTGGATGGAGCAGCAGGATCAATGGAGTCAATGGCTTACTCATGTCCCAGTGTTCAATCCACTTATGTCATTGAAAACAGGCCATAACTAATTTCTGACATATTGGTACTATTGTGGGGTGTCTTGTACCATAGTGAATACTGTCCCTGCCTTTTAAGCTAGAAGTTCCAGGTTTGAGTCCCAATCCAGGACTTGATGGCTACAGAAGGTGGGCTCTTGATGTGGTCAACCATTGATCCGTGTTTATTAACATATAAATCCTGTAAGTGAGGGTTTCTGTCTGTCCCACCTTTTCAGCCAGTGACTTCCAGATTTTCTCCAGTTTCTGGGTGCCAAAGATTTCTCTTGAATCCCCTTGGATCTTCCATGCCATTACCTTTATATCTGTGCCCCCTGCTTGTGGGAGATGGTAAGAGCCAGAGTGAGGCTACGGGTCAGCCATACTTTATACAGAGTGAGTGCCCATCAAGTTATAGCCACGTGTGATCTGTTTCGGAAAAGCACATGATTTATTCTCTTTGCATGTCATTAAACATGTCTAAGTATAAGGCAGTGATCTGATTTGCGGAGCTCAGTACCACACTAGGCGGTACACTGAATCCTTATCCCAAGGGTCCTCTCTGACAGGTTTGAAGTCAGTTTTGCCCGGGTAGCAGTCATCTTATAAATGGGTCTGAATGGGTTAATACTGAGGAATGCTCTATGATAATGTCACACGGAACAGATTACAATAGGATCTCAAAGGATTGAGATCCTGGTCCTCTTCACAGTGTCTGTAACAATGTCCATCCTATCAATGTAACCTGTAACTAAAATTATAGCAAAATACTATGAACATGGAAATAAAAACAGAAAATGCCAGAGAAACTCAGCAGATATGGCAGCACCTGTAGAAAGAGAAACAGAGTTAACCTTCCTAGTCCAGTATGATTGTTCTCTGTAACAGAAACAAATGGGAAAATTGTGTTTTTTTATGCTGTTGGCAAAGGGAGAGTAGCAAAAAATGGAACAGAGGTAAAGGTTCCCGGAGCAAAAGATAAAGGGAGTGCTCATATTGGTAAAGGAAGGATTGAGATGCAAAATGAGTGTTAATGATAGTTGTGAATAATAAAAAAACAGTCAGCTCTGCTGAGAGCAAACCCATGTGGACAAGACATGGGGGTAGTGGGGTCGAATGGAGAAGGCTATATAATCAAAATAGAGGACAGAGGTTATGGTCTGAAGTTATTGTATCCAATGTTGAAGCCTGAAGGCTGTAAAGTGCCTGAAGGCTGTAAACTGAGGTGCTCTGCTCCAGCTTGCATTGAGCTTTGTAGGATGTAAACGTTAGCATCGGAGCAAGATGGTGCACTGAAATGGCAAGCAAGTCAGCAGGGTGGCATGTTGGCTCAGTGGTTAGCACTGCCGTCTCACAGCGCCAGGGACCTGGATTCAATTCTGCCCTTGGGCATCAGTCTGTGTGGAGTTTGCATTCTTCCTGTATCCGCGTGGGCTTCCTCTGGGTGCTCTGGTTTCTTCCTATAGTCCAGAGATGTGCAGGTTAGGTGGATTAGCCATGGCAAATATAAGGTTTTTGGCAGTAGGGGGTGGGCCTGGGTGCTCTTTGGAGGCTCAGTGTGGACTTGATGGGCTGAATGGTCTGCTTCCATACAGTAGGGATTCTATGAAATTTGTTGCTAATATGGAGTGAACAGGCATGGGATGTGGGCACTGGCTGCCCAAACCAAACTGCCCTTGAACTGGATGAACACAGCAGGCCAAGCAGCATCAGAGGAGCAGGAAGACTGACATTTCGGACCTAGACCCTTCTTCAGAAAATCATTTTCTGAAGCAGGGTCTAGACCTGAAAGGTCAGCCTTCCTGCTCCTCTGATGCTGCTTGGCCTGCTGTGTTCATCCAGCTCTACACCTTGTTATCTCAGATTCTCCAGCATCTGCAGTTCCTACTACCTCTGAAACAATTTTAACCCTACTGAGAAGCCAGATTTTCTGAAGAAGGGTCTAGGCCCGAAACGTCAGCCTTCCTGCTCCTCTGATGCTGCTTGGCCTGCGGTGTTCATCCAGCTCTACACCTTGTTATCTCAGATTCTCCAGCATCTGCAGTTTCTACTATTTTGGCCCTTGAACTGATTGACTGTCTCTAGGCCATCTCATAGTGCAGAATAAATGTGGGACCACATGAAGGCCAGACCAGGGATTGACAGCAGATTCCCTTCGCTAATGGATGCCGGAGAATCAAATGGGGCAATTAAGGGCGGGGAACAAATGCTGGCCTTGTCGGAGGTGCCTGTTTCCTGTGAAAGAATAAAGAAGACAAAATGTACATCATTTCATAAGAGAAAGGAGCAGTATTTAATTGTGAGTTAATTGAAAAATTCACTGTCCTTGAGTCAAAGTGACCAATACTTAGAGATTAGTTTTGAGGAAGGGTCATTGAACCCGAAACATTAACTCTGATCTTTTCTTCACAGATGCTGCCAGACCTGCTGAGCTTTTCCAGCTACTTCTGTTTTTGTTCCTGTAATACTTAGAGACTGTTTATGTTGCAGGTTGCTGCACAGAGGCCTGGGAGTTTGAAGCGACTGGCACGGCAGTTCCTGTTGATGTGGTCCTGCTTTGGGACAAGAGTTATTCGGGACATGACATTGCACAGTGCGCCAAGTTTTGGTAAGTCATCCCTCGTTCAGTTTTGTGTGCACTCATCGCAGTTGCCATAACCGTCTTACAATCACATTCACATAGAAAAGACTGCATCGCAGACCAGAGCTCATTTATAATCCTGCCTTTTATTGTCCTGTTATTCTTCATCCCAGAGTGTAGAGGAGGCTGAGTCATTGAATGCATTCAAGGTTTCGTTCGGCAGCTTTTATGGGAGGACAGGTTTGAAAGTGGAAAATGGAACAGAAGGGTAGTGTTGACTGTGAGGAGAACTGAACATAAAAGTCAGAAGGTTAGGCTTCAATTATACAGGGCATTGCTGAGATGTCTTGTCAATCATGTACACTATTAGTCCCCTTATTGAAGGAAGGATGTCATTGGAAGCAGTCAGAATAGATTCACTTGACAAATACATGGAATGGATGAAAGAAACCAACAGAACTGCGGATGCTGGAAATCTGAAACAAAAACAGAAATTGCAGGAAAACCTCAGCAGGTCTGGCAGCATCCATTGAAAAAGCAGAGTTAACATTTCAGGCCTAGTGACCCTCCTTCTGAGCTGATGGTAGCTGGGAAAAGGATTTTTTTTATATACGGAAGATGGGGTGGGGTAGGGTGGGGGGAAGGGGGCAGAGTAAACAAAGAGAGAGAAAAACAATAGTCCCCATTAGCAGCTATACATTCCCCAATTTGCCCTTTTAACTACTTCTTTGTCTGTCCAATTGTTTGTCTCAAACTGACGTTTTCCCAGCCACCATCATTTCTGAGGAAGGGTCACCGGACCCGATACGTTAACTCTGTTTTCTCCTTCACAGATGCTGCCAGACCTGCTGAGCTTTTCCAGCAACTTCTGTTTTTGTTTTTCCCACTCTTTGGGCTCTATCTCCACTCATCATTTACTCTCCCCCCTTCCAGCCACCCCATCTTCTGTGTTGCTTTCTGAGGAGAAGCTAGACAGGCTAGGCGTGTTCCTGCTGGAGTTTAGAAAAGTAGGACACAACTTCAAATGAAAATTTCAGACCCCTGGGAGATATTGGCATGGTGCATGTGGAGAGAATGTTTTCTCATGGCAGGACTTGGAATGATGGCTCACTGTTTAATAATAAGAGGTTATCTGTTTAAGACAGCAATAAGAATCTTTTCTCTCTGAGGTTAGTGAGTCTTTGGAGCTACCTCCCATAAAAGGTAGCTGAAACAGAGATTTTGAGTATTCTTAAGGTAGAGTTAGATAAATTCTTGTAAAGCAAGGGGTGAAAAATTATTGGGTGTGGAATAATCAGATTAGCCATGATTGGGAGAGCAATATTGTGGGGCAGAGTGGCCTATTCCTGCTTCTAGTTCATATATCTTACGGCAGATCTCTGCAGGTGATGACTTAAAATGACTTAAGTCAGGGATTCAAAATTTACCAAAACATTTCATCTTAAATTTCTCCACATGAACTGAACTGAATGATGTAGTTAAACAATGTATTTTATAATTTTAAGGCACTTCACTGTTTAAAGGGAGAATTAGTGAGGGGATGTCTTGATAGACAGATTGAAAATACTGAAATATTAAGTGAGTAAGATGTCTCCAATTGTGGGGGAGGCCAGAAGCAAGGATCACAAATAAATTTTAAAAACCCACTAATAAATCCAATCACGAACTCAGGAGAAATTTCTTCACAATAAGAGTGGTGTAAAAGTACTGCTCACCGCCCAGGGAGAATTGTGGCCAATAATGTAGAAGTATTTAAGGGGAAGCTGGATAAATATACAAGATGGGAATGAGAGAAAGAAATAATGATAGGGTGCTCTGAAGAGAGATCGGAGGGGGCTTGTGCAAGTTCTCTCACCCACACTCCATACCCGCGCCCCATACCAACTTCCCTCTCCTACTCACTTCACCAACACCACAGTCCTTCTGCCTCCTCATGCCCCTCACCTGCTCACTCCCACCCATCCTCTCCACCCAATACCACACCCAATACACCCCCACCCACCCACTCTCTGGTGACCTTCATGTACAATGAGAATGATGGTGAAATCGGCCCAAACCAATCATCAATTCTGCACTCCATGTGATCTTCTTTTCTATCAATGTGAAATTCAGGCAGTATAGCTCCATCCAAAATGAATTTGACCCTACCACACCCTAACAGGCTATGTGGGATGTTCTGAACTACCATCAGCCTATTACAGACAGACTATCCATTAGATAGTGTTTCCCTCACTGGACACATGGGTACCAATCCTGCCATATGTAACCAGGTGACAAATATCTCCATGAAGGAAAAGCCCAGCACCTCCTGTAAACTCCAAAAGCACTGCTATTGTGAGTACCTCATTGTCAACATCTTGGGGATTGCCATTGACCAGATGCATTTTTGGACCAAGCTGCAAGAGGTCAAGGGCTGGAAATTCCACAGACCGTAGCTCAGCCTCTGTCTCCTCAACTCTGTCCACTATCTTCCAAGAGACAAGTGTGTTGTAATGTTCTGCACTTTCTCAAATGGTGAAGCCACAGTTTCATGCAAGAAGCTGGACACCAGCCAATAAAGAGATCCGTTGGATCACTGCTTGATCACTGAAGTCTCAATGCCCTTCACCACTGGCACAAGGTGACTAGAGAGTGTACAAGCAACTAGGTACACTTCAGGAGCTCCCCTGTGAACTCCAACACTACAAAGTAAACAATTGTATTATCAAGGGATCACCGTTTGTAGCAAGTTCCCTGTAAGTCCTAAACCATCCTGACTTGCATATTCATCAACATTCCTTCAGTGTTTTTTTGGTCCAAAAACTTGGAATACATTTGCGGGAGTGACTTTATTTAAATGGGCTGTAACGTACAAGGAGACACAAGGTTCCACATCCTAGGGTAACAACAAGTCAGTAATAAATACAGTACTGCAAGTACCACATACAGATCAAGATTAAAATTTCATTTTGTGGATGTTTTGAGAGCGAGAATTAACTCCTCCATGAATGAATATTCTGTCCACATTTTCAAATATACAGCATGGCAGTATAGCAGTTATATTACTGGACTGAACTATTGCTTCAGTGATATGAGTTCAGATTCCACCATTGTAACTACAGAATTTAATTAATTAAATGAACAGCTTTAGTATTGGTGACCACAAACCTACTGGATTGTTGTGAAAGTCAATGTGGTTCATTAATGTCCTTTAGAGACAGAAATCTGCCGTCCTTACTTAGTCTGGCCTACATGTGACTCCAGACCCATAGCAATGTGGTTGATTCTTAATTGCCCTCTGAAATGGCCTGGCAAGCCAATCAGTTCAAGGGCAATTAGAATGTGGTATGCGCCAGTGCCACCCACATCCCATGAAAGAATAAAGAAAAGCAGTATGAGGGATCTTGGTATGTAGTGAGAGTGGAATTAATTCAAACTTGCTACAAATATACTGGCCAAGTGGTCAAACCATGAATAGGAACAGAAACTAAATATAGTGATAGATCAAAATAAGAGGATTATTATAATCCTGGACATTTACATAATTTTAGAATTCACTAAAGGAGGACCAAATGATTGACAATGAAGAGAAAACAGAATATGACACTGTAGTGATTGGAACAAGGTAATTGGGGGTGTCAACCTGGGCTAATCAGGGAGTCCTGACTGACAGAGATAAATAGGCATCTCGGAGATTCTCACTCCTGTAGGGTCTGGCATTGAGCTAGCCAGTCAGTGTCCATAGTCTGTGCATGTGTAGATAAAGAGTGACATGGTGATGGGACACTGGCCTCCGTGGAGTTATTTCAGACACTAAGCTAGCAATATTCATAAAAACAGATTGTGAAAGCTTCTATAGGTATAAAATTGGAAAGGTTAGTAAAGTAAACTCGGGGACTTTATAGGCAGAGACAGGGGAAATTATAATACATCGTAAGAAAATGCTAGCAATATTTAACAAATGCTTTGCAGCTGACTTCAAAATCATTCTGGAGAAATTAATGAAACCAAGAAGCATAAATGTTCTGGAGGCCAGTATCCTAGGGGTTGAAAATGATAAATACGGAGATAATGGATGTATTGGTTTTGATCTTCCATGATTCCCTAGATTCTAGGACAGTTTGCAAAAGTTGGAAAGCAATAACCATAAGGACATAGGAATCAGGATCAGCAATAGGCCATTTGGTCACTCGGACCTGATCTACCATTTAATAAAGTCATACCTGACACTCAACCTAAATTCTGTTCTCTTACACAATCTTTGTATTCCTTGATCCCCTTAAAGTCCAAAATATATATTGTTCTCAGCCTTGATGGTTTCGATGTCTGACCATCCATTGCTTTCTGAATAAAGAATTTCAAAGACTCACAGTCCTCTGGGTGAAGATATTTCTCCTCATCTCTGTCATAAATAGAGAACATCATATTTTCAGACCTGTGATGTAATTTCTAGAGTGCTCAGTGGGGGAAACTTCCGACCAACATCTATCCTGTTAAATGCCTTAAGAATTTCATATTTCCATTCATCTAAAACCTAGAGAATTATATGCCCACAATACTTGTAGGACAATCCCCTCCTCTTAGGGATCAGTCGAGTGAATTCCCTCTGCATTCTCCCCAAATATAACCTTCTGTAGGGATGGAGACCAAAAATGCACAGGGAACTCCAAATGTGCTCTTGGCAGTTCCAGATGTGAATATATCCTCTTACACACCACTTCTTTGGAGCACCTCTTTTAAATTTGCCTTAACTGTTTCTGCTCTAAGGAGAACAATGCCATCTTCAGCAGTTTTTCCATGTAATGAAAGTCTCACACCTCCAGGACTATTGTAGTAAATCACCTTAATGTGCAACTGGAATCAAGTCCATGGCACAATGAATAACACAGCTGCGCATGAGAGGAGGAGGAAGTCTGGGGGACGTGGGGTAGCAATCTGGGATTCAATAGTTCGGGGAATTGAGCACAACCACAGATGTGACTCTGTGATCATAATGCCTCTCCAATACCAAGGTCTTGGATGTCACTAAGCAACTGCAGAGTACACTGAAGGGGGAAGGTGAACAGCTAGATTCATGGTTCATGTTAGTACCATTATAGATGGCATGAGGTCCCGCAGGCACATTTTAGAAAGCTGGGAAAAGATTTGAATTTTGTTGAAATGAGGTACATGTTGTCAAAGCTCTTTATCTGATACCTATCAGGACAAATGCAAGAGTGCCAAATTTCAAACAATCATCACAATTTTATAGGAGACAGCAATGGAGAACCCATTAGGAGTTAATTGAAGATAAACAGTTAAGCTGATAATATGGCTCTTGTAAACTTGCCAGAAGTGACATACATTGATATAAGGGGTGTGTTCTCTGCAAACAAAAGGAGTATGTTCAAGCCTTGCAGCTTTTTTGAATTCCCCAGGTGCCTACGGTGCCGCATTGCTTTTCCATAGCATTGCTTCAGCCAATCAGCACCCAGTTCTCCTATTTTGGAGAAACACCTGAAGGGAAAACCTTTGGAGGACTGCAGGGAAAGGACAGGGTGAGGGAGACTAGCTGGACTGCTCTTACAGAGAGGATGCAGGGAAGGAATAACCTCCTTCCTGTGCTAAAGACATTTTCAGACTCTCATACAAAACACCTAATTTGTTGGACTTTTTGGCCGATATTGTTTTTGAACATCTTTACGTTTTTCCCACTTTTTGGATGTCAATGTTTTGCACACAGTTTTAAAAATTGCCATTTCTCGTTAAAAAAACGCTGTTTTACACACGGGCTGGTAAACCCTAGTTGAATCTTGCTGACTTGGTTCTTACAGTGAGCTTGTGGCAGCTCAGACATCAAGTTTCCAACAAAGAAACTGCTCCCCTCCCTGTCTCTGCATTTCAAAGGCACGGCTGGGGCTGGGGTGTATTTTGATAAAGGTTTCCTCTCTCAGAAATGACTAATTGACAATAGCCACCCTCCATGAATCGCTGCATGTTAGCGTTTTATGGGGCTGTGTGTAAGTCTCTTTGTGAACTGCCACTGGTGTTTACAGTTGGTACCCTATAATATGGAGATTTGTATTCTCCAGTGCGAGTTAAAAGCATGAAGTCTCTTTCAAATCCAATTCCCTGGTCCTGTCTGGAGAAGAACGTTTCTTGTTCAGTGTTGCTCTTGCCCTTTCTTGCTGTTCTATTCAGTCAGTCCGTCATTTTTAATACATTAGTCCATGCATTTTAATTAAGAATGACTGGTTTAATGCAACTTAACACATTTATATTTCATTTGAAAAAAAATCCACGGGGATTCCTTTGCTACAAAAAAGTACCCGGGGCACCAAAGAAATAGTTATGAATATTGCAGCTTTATTATGATAATGTTAGTCTGGCAAAACCAATAGGAAAGAGAGTCCCCTGCATAATCCCCAAGAAACAAACAAGTAAATGAAAATGTAATGGATCCAAGTGAGCTATTCCCCTATTTATTCTGAACAGTGCTTGCCGAAGCAGCAACGGAAGGCCTCAGCTCACCCGTGCAACGTTATTCATCCCCCTTTCAACTTAGCTCACTTGTTGATGAAATCTCAACCCACAACTATGGCACCTGCAGACTTCACTGTTCCAATCTTTTCTTCTTCAGGGTGGCACGGTGGCTCAGTGATTAACGCTGCTGCCTCACAATGCCAGGGGTCCAGGTTTGATTCCATGCTCAGGTGACAGTCTGTGTGGAGTTTGCACATTCTCCCCGTGCCTGTGTGGGTGTAGCTTGGCCTCTGTGTGTGTGCGCATGTAGGTGTCACCTGACAGACATTGAGTGATCTGCCTGGAGTCATCAAATTGTTCCTGACTCACCCTGTAAGCAAGCTCCAATCTGGCTTGATGGGGATGGGGTGGAGTGTTGCACAGAGTAAGATGGAGAAAAGCATTGGTGGAAAGGCAGTCCTCATGGAATCCCTATAGTGTGGAAACGGGCCCTTCAGCCCAACAAGTCCACACCGACCATCAGAGCTGCCCACCCCGCCCCCACCCCCCATAACCCCCCAAATCTACACATCCCTAAACACTATTGGCAATTTAGCATGGCCAATCCACCTAGACTGCACATCTTTGGACTGTGGGAGGAAACTGGAGCACCCAGAGGGGACCCACTCAGACACAGGGAGAATGTGCAAACTCCACACAGACAATCGCCTGAGGGTGCAATCAAACCTGGGACCTTGCTGCTGTGAGGCAGCAGTGCTAACCACTGAGCCACCATGCCGCCCCCCCACAAAGTCCCCCAAGTCATGCTTGATCTCAACTTGCATTCCAATTGGGTTAGTGGTGGATCCATTAGTGAGGATTACAGCTTGCACTGTCATAGTGAAGCAAGCAGAGAATGATGACGAATTTCTGCAGGCAGTTGAATTTGCTCAGCGCTCTCCTGGCGAACCTTCCATGTTTCTGGTATTGTATGTGGAATGGTTCCTACAGACTGCATATGAAGCCACTTACATCGGAGATAGAGAGCACATGACAATGGCAAGCTAGACAGTACACTAAAGTTACATTTCTTCCAACACCTCCCTGTTTTCATTAATGAAACAGAATAAAATTGCATGCAGCATCACCTGCATTTATAGTTTACACAAGTTATCCAGTATAAATGTTCACAAAGAAATTGATCATTCAATAACAATGTATTCACTCTTGTAAACTGCACTTCAGTCAGCCTCTGTACGTGTATTTCAAACAAAGAGTTTAAACCATGCTCATCACATAAGGGCATGCATGCACATTGGTTATTCCCCTAGTGTCTGCTTGATTTAAGTGATGATCCTTCTCCAGGGAGTGTTGTTCCTATAGTAAGTGCAGTTGCCATGGTAAGTTTTGGTGCTGGTCCATTTCTGTTGGTGGTGAACAGTGGAGCCCTGGCAGTCTTGGTTGTTCTGTTCTCTGTGCAGTATACTTCTTCTTGATCCACTAACTGTAGCACAAATGTGCAGCTTCACTGGTTGTGCATATTTGTCTGCTGTTAAGATGATGCATCTGCTCATTCACACTCACTGTGTATGATCAAGGTCAGAAGTCACACAACACCAAGTTATAGTCCAACGGGTTTATCTGAAATCACAAGCTTTTGGAGCACAGCCCCTTCATCAGGGGCAGTGAGAGAGAAGCATACAGAGACAGATTTTATAGGCAGAGAGATCAAAAGATCATACAGCTGGTCTCAATGGAGTGTCGAATCACAAGTCTCTGCAGGTGACCAAGAATGTCAGATGGCGTGAGTAAGGTGGTGCTAGAAACAAAACAAATGACTGGAAACAGTGTGGAGATGATCAATGGTGTTTGAATTTTCCAAATCTTTATGGAATAGCTGAATTCTTCACTCATAAATGTGGGCCATTGTCACCCATCACAAAATCTAAAATAATGTAACAATTGAAGTACTTCCGGGCATTTTATAATCTCACTGGTAGTCGTTAGACTACGAGTCTAATTCCCAGCCATCAGAAAAATAGTTGATGGTTACTAGATAGTTTCTATAAAAGCAAAGAGGACTATTCCACATTTTCTCTATAATCTATCTGGGATGTCATGCATCATGAGTGCCTCTTTACCTTCCTTAGCTGGGTATTTGTTACAAACACTGTACTGGCTACTGAGGTCCTTAATCTTATTTCTTAGGAGTTGGTTTTCGTGCCTTCCTCACACTAGTCTCAATTCTTCAATGGTTTGCATGGATGTACTTCAGCATCTCTATTCTAATCTCCTTAGGGATAATGACTATTGCCTTGGTACAAGATGCAATCACCTCATCTCTGCATGCCCTGTACTTTCTAATAGCAACAAGTGCGGTCTTGACACTTTCAGTCTATCCTTTCGTCACTCCTTTGTACAGCACTTGGAGAGTTGCAACTCATTGTATAGATGCTTGACTTTCAGATCTACTGGGTTGACAACTGTCACAGCTTCTGCTGCTTGTTGAATCTGGAAGACTTCACACCTTTTCTTAGCATTCCTATTTTTCTTCATTGGGAGTGTTGCTCATGACAACATGTCGGCAATGTGTGTCTATTTTCCTCACTTGTACGTCACATCCAGATGATAGCTCTACAAACAAAGCAATATTCTTTACAGAGGTTTGAAGCAGATAGAAGCAGTTTGAGAAAGATGCTTTGAAATGGTTTGTAGTTGGATTCCACTGTCACTTTGTCTCTCCAAAATACGTAATGATTAAAAAGTTCACAAGTATGATAACCCAACAAAAAGTCCATGGAGAATCACTAATTAACTCCTTGTGGAGCTCTTTGAGTATGAGTTCCTTTAGTAAAAGGCAATAACCCAACTGGAACTCATCACCTGAGCCCTTTATACATTTTTGCAGCTTTGCCTTCAGCCATGTGAATGCTTTTAGAAGAAGTCTTGTGCCACAGCATAAATGTCCTTACGTCTGAGCCAAAAAGCCCCGATTTAAGTCCCACCTGCTCCAGAGGTGTGTAATAACATCTCCGAACAGGTTATGGAGAACAGAGTTATAGAATCATACAACATGGAAACAGACCTTTTGATTCAACCAATCCATGCTGAACATAATCCCAAACTAAACTAGTCCCACTTGCCTGCTCCTGGCCCATATCCCTCCAAACCCTTCCTATCCATGTACTTATCCAAATGTCTTTTAAACGTTGTAATTATACCCACATCCACCACTTCTTCAGGAAGTTCACTCCACGTGCGAACCACCCTCTGCGTAAAAAATTTGCCCCTCATGTCTTTTTTAAACTTCTCTTCTCTCACCTTAATGTGCCCCCTGGTCTTAAAATCTCCCATCCTAGGGAAAGAGACAACTCCCATTAACTCTATCTGTACCTCTCATTATTTTATAAACTTCTATCAGGTCACCTCTCAACCTTCTACACTCCAGTGAAAAAAGTCACAGCCTATCCAGCCTTCCTTTATAACTCAAACCTTCCATACTCAGCAAGCAGACCTATGGCTCTTGTGGTGTAAAATCCATACCCATCAGTTAGTTGGTGTGGGTTCAAGACCCACATGCTCAGAAGTGTATCATAACATTTCTGAACAGGTCGATTGGAGGGGGAAAAAAAGCAGACCCGGAAAGGGGCTTGTGATACAGTGGTAGTGTCACTACCTCTGGACTGTAGAGACATGTGTTAAAGTTCTGCCTGCTCTAGAGGTGTGTAATAACATCTCTGAACAGGCTGTTTTTTTTTGAAAAGAAAAGCAGACCCAGAAGAGCTCTGGTGGCACTGTGGTTGTATCTCCATCTCAGAACGAGAAGGCCTGGGTTCAAGTCCCACCTGTTCCAGAAATGTGTAGTAATATTTCCAAACAGGGTTGATTAGAAAATATCCATTAAACAGACCCAGGGAAGGGTCTGCAGAATTGTCTGTCCCGGGCGGGGACTAGCTATGTACACCACAAGTAGTGGCTCTATTTTGGTGTTCAACAAGAAATGATGTCCCTTTCCAGTCAGACTTCCTGAGTTATTACAACAAGCAAAGACAATAACAGGCATTCATTCTATATTTGAGCATAACACCATTCAGTTTGCATTAATTCCCTGTATGCAAATGCAACTGGTTATTTTTGTTGCATAAGGGCTGCTCTATTGATTACGTCACACTGTAAAAGACTTCTTCACTGACATGGCAGTACCTCAGTACTGGAGTTTGGACCCTGGCCATTTTACCTTTAGCTGTCATCATTAGTTGTTTGATTCTAGTGAAAGTTACTCTTATTCTGTACCTTGATACTGCTGCACATTTAGTATGCTTGCATAGAAACTCACACACTGATGATAAATTAGGCAAGAACTTTTCTAAATAGTTCACAAATCTAACAAATTATTGTGCCACTTTCACATCTGTTGATTTGTTGTACCTCTGTCACAGCTCCCACTTTGTGGGTGAAGGGACTTGACATCAGACATCTTCAATTGCATTTCTCTTGTTCAGATTCATTTGGCAAGTTCTGCCCTAGATTCTGGTCATGTTCTGTCATGGATTCTTCCATTGTGGCTCCAGGTCCATACAGCAGCAAATCTTTTACAACAATTTCCACTCTGGGAAGTTCACTTTTTTTTTAACTCCTTCCTTGTTTCTTTCAGTAGCTGGCTCCCTAGAGCTCTTAAAAATCCACTCAATTTCAGCTGCTCCACTCTGACACCATCTTTCAAGTGGTGTGTATAATGCCTCCCACAGAATGAACACCAAAGGTATTCAGAGCAGAGATAGAGGTCACCTGACCATGGCAAGCCAATAGTACAATTGTATTTCTCCAAACTCTCCATAAATTCTGGCTCACACAAAACTCTCCTCTCCAAATACTAATTGGCATCAAGATCACCCACTCTGTTCTCTCTGACTGACATCATCCCCCTATACTGTAACAGCCCAATGATTACCAAGCTCCCTTCTCAGGTTCAATCACCCACTGGTCTCATAGTCATACCTGTCCCCTACTGCCCATTACCTCCATCACTAACTCCAGACTTCCAACTCCCTGCAATCTCTGCAATCCTCTGATTCAGTTGTTCTGCACACTCTAATTTCCACATTGCTCTGCCACAAGCAGCTGAGCATTTGGCTGCCCAGTCCCTAACCTCAAGAAGTCCCTCCCTAAACCTTTCCTCCTCTCTGCTCCTTTCAGATACAATTTTGGTCACATTTCCTAATATCTTTTTATGTCACTTGATGTATTTGATCATCGCTCATATGAAGTGCCGTTGGGTGTCTTACAATGTCTTACACTGTACACTTTATAAATGCAAGTGGGTGTGCATTTTGGTGACAGAGTTGCTCCCCAACAGCCCAATATGATTCAAGGAAATCAGTGGGACCCTATGTGGATTCCTTTCTGGTATGACACAACAACAACTCACATTTATACAGCACCTTTATCATAATGAAGCATCTCAAAGTTCACAGAAGTATCATAAAACAAAGTATGACACCAAACCACACAAGAAGATATAACAAAACCATACAGTGCTCCATATACATTTTAACTAAGGTACTCCACAGCTCTAACAAGAGTTTCCTACTTTAATACCTGATTCCCCTTGTGATAAACACCAGAAGTTAAATTATGGTGCATCATAAATGTTTCTGTAAATGTCTTTAATTTGTTCCAGGCTCCTTTCACCTAATCCACCTGACATTTGATGACTACGTACTTTATCTCCTGGAATCTCTGCACTGTCAGGAGAGAGCAAATGAACTAATGAGAGCAATGAAAGGAGAAGGCAGCTCAGGTAAAAACTGCACGTTAGTACAAGTTTTCATGCACACTGCTTCATCACTGTCCTTTAGCTGCCTGGGCCCCAAATTCTGGAATTTCTCGTCTGAACCTCTCCGCCTCCTATTAATGTTCTGAATTTGGCTGTATAGGACATAAGTTGCAAAACTTGATTCCAAAACTTAACCCCCGAATGGAAGTGTAGTGAACAGTGAGGAGAACCATACAGAAGGATAAAGACAGAGTAGGCAGACGTGTCAGAGATAAAATTTAATGCAGAGGCATGTGAAATTATCCATTTTGGTCAGGACAATGAGGAGAGGAAATGTGAACTCAATAGTGCAATATTAAAAAAGGGAGTGGAGCAACACGTGTGGGGATTTGAGTACACAAAGTTTTAAAGGTTGAAAGACAAGTTGAGAAAGAGGTTAAAATGTATACAAGGGGTCCCCGATTTACGAACGTCCAAGTTACAAACACATGTATTTATGAATGTGATCTCATACAGGCATGTGACTTTACAGACCCAACATGTGAACAATTCCTGTACTTAAAAATGGCTCCCTTTAAATTGCATAAAAACCAAAAGAACTGCGGATGCTGTAAATCCGGAACAAAAACAGAAATTGCTGGAAAAGCTCAGCAGGTCTGGCAGCATCTGTGGAGAGAAATAAGAGTTAATGTTTCAAGTTGAGTGACCCTTCCTCAGGTTTATATTGTCCTGCACTGTACAAATTGACTTGTGATCGACTCCAGAACAGGAATCGTTGGCAAGCCAGGGAATGCCTGTATGGGATCCTGTTATTTGTTCAGTTTGCACCTCACCATAGGATAGTTTGCTGCAACCATTCTCTTTATGTATGGGGATCTACAGGGACTCCTTGGTCTAGTGTGGTGTCAAGGAAAACCATTTCTTCGCCTAACTAGACGAGTCCCCTTTGCAATGTTGGACAAAGAAATAATTTACTGCACGTTAGCAGCTGGTTGCAGTCACATTGATAAGACAGACCTTGTTACAAAGATGTTGAGGAGATCAAGGATGTTCAATTTCACTCCCTTGACATCTTAAAGCATTCTGCCCATATGTCCAAATGGCATTGTCACAGTAGTTGGTGCTCAAGGCCAAACTCTTTAGACTCTTGTACCCTTGTGCAACAGATGCTTACTTTCATTAACAGAAGCAGTAAGTACAAACACAAGGTAGCGATGCCAAACCAGTGGTCCAACCTCAGCTGGAGTATTGTGTCCAATTCTGGGCACTGTACTTTAAGACAGAGGTTAAGACCTTGAAGAGGATTTGGAAGCAATTTACCAGAATGATGCTGAGAATGAAGGATTTCCATTAATTTGAAGAGGTTACAGAAGCTGGGCTTGTTCTCCCTACTACAGAGAAGGTTGAGAGAAAATTAAACAGAGGCAAGCAACAACAATAAATTACTTCACAGTGCGCAGATAGAGAAACCTCACTTCCAGTTAGGCAGGATAGTGTGGGAACTAATTAAATAACTTTTCAAAGGCTTGAGAGACTGAAACCGTATCATTCAGTGATTCTAGAATTCTAAGTCTCTCCTTAAAACTTGCTTCTTTGACAAAGGTGTCAGCCATTTATCTCCCAAAGTAGCTTTCTGACAAGTTACATTTGACCAATAAGAAATAGGAGTAAGAATAGGCTATTCGGCCCCTTCATCCTACTCCACTAGCCAATAAAATCATGACTAATGACTAATGACTTTCTTATGTGGCCATCATAAATCTTGACTCCCTTAACAATCAAAAATCTTTCTAACCCGGCCCTGAATATATTCAATGACTCAGCCTCCACTGGTCGCTGGAGAAGAGAATTCCAGACTATTGCCATCGGAGAGAAGAAATCCCTCCTTTATCCCCATTTTAAACGGGACATCCTTTTTTTTAAATGGTGACCCCCTGGTTCTATGTTACCCCATGAGAGGAAATATCCTCTCAGTATCACCCTGTCAAATCCCCCCAGAATCTTGTATGTTCCAAAAAGGTCACCTTTTAGTCTTCGAAATTTCAATGTGAATAGGCCCAACCTGTTCAACCTTTCCTCGGACAAATCCCTGAACTTTCTCTGAAAAAGTTCCAATGCAAATATATTCCTCCTTAAGGAGGGAGACCAAAACCGCACTGTACTCAAGATGTGGTTCACAATGCCCTGTACAATTACAGCAAGACTTCCCTCCATACAATGGAGGAACCTTCCATTTATCTTCCTTCCTATTCCTGCCTGCTAACCTTTCATGGTTCAAATACAAGGGCACCCAGATCTCTCTGAACTGCAACATTCTGCAGCCTCTCTCCATCTAAATAAGTTTCTGCTTTTCTATTCCTCCTCTCAAAGTGGACAATCTCACATTTTCCCACATTATAACACTGTTGCGAAGCTATTTGGGATATTTTGCAATGCTAAATATAAATGCAAGTTGTTGTTGTCATTCACAGTTCCTGTTTACATATCCTTTAGTCACTGCTGTTGCAGTTAGTATAGCACACTGCACCATGGCCATGTGGTTGTGGCACTGAAATTGTGGTGAGAAGTTAATGTTAATGGGTAACCATCGGTACTCAGTATTCACTGATGGACACTTTGATCTTTACGTCAACGTGCAGGAGACAGAAGGGAAGAGGTGGGACAGTCAGATCACAGCCCTCCGACGCAATCCCCTGGCCCTTTCTCTCCTGCAAAATCTGTCACTGCTGAAATCCAACCGGCCTCACCAGTCAGCAGCCAGTCACCCGAATACACTGGATTAACAGCACCAGGTGAGCACAGTAATGCTGCAGGCTCTCATCTCACCTTAGTCAGGGCAACAAAGGGATGGCTTAGTGAACAGAAGAAAAAATGAACTGAATACCAGCCCCCAGTGAATCAATTTGTGAAGGTGGAAGCCATGGTATTATTGCTAATCCAGAGACCCAAGTAATGTTCTGGGGACCTGGGTTGGAATCCTGCAGATGGTGGAATTCGAGTTCAATGGATATCTGGATTTTAGAGTCAAATGATGACCATGAATCAATTGTCAACTGTTGGAAAAAAACCATCTGGTTCACTAATGTCCTTTAGGGAAGTCAACTGCATCCATACCTGGTCTGGCCTACATGTGACTCCAGATCGACAGCAATGCGGTTAAGTCTTGTGGATGGGCAACAAATGCTGGCCTAGCTAGCAACATTCTCATCCTGTGAATGAATAAAAAGAAAGAAACACTAAACTTTATTTTCTTGGGTAGAGAAGCAATTTTCCCATCATCCAGACTCCTATCTATTTTTGTGTGGCCTTTTCACAGGTTGGGAAGGTCCTGGGCACACAAGAGACATGTATCTCTTCTGGGTCTCCATGTGAGCATCACAGGGAAATTGTATTTCTTCCCCCATGTACTTTTCATGCACTGGTCTTGGTTTTAGAAACCTTAAAGAGAATACACCTTCTAGGAGAGTTTCTGACCACTGCGAGCGGGGTGGGGGTAGGGGGCAGTGGCAGTGGAGGTATCGGAAGAACGGAGCATTCTGAAAGGCTAATGTAATACTTTGCAAACTTCCAATTTCATTACTCGATGTAACATAGATGTGTCGCATAGTGATTCATCATAAGGCTCTATCTTGCAAAGATACATTGCATTGACCACTATTTCGAAAGTGCTCACATATATTAAAGTACCTTCTTCATTGGCAAAAGTGAGATCGTGCATTAAAAAATCAAAAACAACCCTTCTGTTGACCTCTGATGTCATGTTTTGTGCTGTGATTTAAATTGACTGACAGCTTTGGCTGTTAAAAGATCCCCGCCTTTGAAATTTGAAAAAAAAAACCCTGCTTCTTTCCATTGATTCAGAGGCACTTGGCTTTGAAATAGAAATGGAACACACTATTCTCTTTTGAAAATTTCAGGCAGGACAGCTGAATGACTTCATCATGATAGCTGCAGCCATTTTACACCTGGAGTATAGATTTTTATCTTTTTCAATATCAAGTGTTTGAATTCATGATTTTTTAGATTGATACAGGTTTAATTTTTCCAATAATGTTAAAATAACCTCCATTGTAATTGCATGGATCCTGAGGACTCTACATAGCCACTCCCCTAGTATGCACCATACGCGGATATGTTGGGGGTCATGGAAGTTACAGGGGCAATTTGAGAGAGCAAAGAGTGGCATAGATGACCAGAGGGAATATAGGGTGGCATTGCAGGTGGGTAGGGAAAGTTGTGAGAGGGTAAGAAGTCAGGATTAGGGGGTTTTAAATGACGTAGGACACTGGGTTGCTGTATGAGAGAATAACTTTTTAATCAGCTCACATCTGCACCCACACTCCTCACATTCCCTCAGGACTCGCAAAATGCAGAGCCAACCCAGACCTCATTGATAGATGGAAATCCCTGGCATAGTCACACATGAGTCAAATACCAGCTTCAATATGCCATTTGTCCTCATTCACTGCTGTGTGAAGGGTATAGATAGGGTTAACAGTAATTGTCGTTTTCCTAGAATGGGGGCTTTCAAGACTAGGGGAAACATTTATAAGGTGAGAGGAGAGAGATTTAAAAAAAGTCACGCAGGCCAAATATTTTACACAGAGGGTGGTTCGTGTGTGGAATGAACTTCCTGAGAAAGTGGTGGATGTGGGTACAATTACAATGTTTAAAAGACATTTGGATTAGTAGGTGAATAGGAAGGGTTTGGAGGGATATGGGTCAGGAGCAGGCAGGTAGGACTAGTTCAGTTTGGAATTATGTTTGGCATAGATTGGATGGATTGAAGGGTCTGTTTCCATGCTGTATGACTTTATGACTCTATGACTGTATGTCCTATGAATCCCAGGCTTCCCTTGAGGTGGTGATGGGTATTCCAGAGCTGTTGCAGTTGAAAGTGTTCCCACAGCATGTTATGTAGGGAAGACCTAGATACAGAATTACAAACTTAGCAGAGTGGCAAGTAATGATGATTTAAGGCAACGATACAGGGTATGGATGTCACTGCTTTGGCCAGTATTTATTGTCCATTCCTCATTGCCCTTGAAGTGAATGACTTGCTAGGCCATTTCAGAGTCAATTCTAAAGCTGTGCATCTGGTATAATATGTAGGCCAGACTACAAAAGGATTTCCCTTCCCTGAAGGATGGAAGTGAACCAGATCTTCGTATATGACAATGAACAATGGTTAGACTGGCATTTTTTAAAATCCACATTTTTATTCAATTCAAATTTCATCATCTACCATGGCAAGATTTGAACGCACACCCCCTGAATATCCTACTCTATACCACCTAGTATCATACTCTGGATTACTAGGTCTAGTGACATTACCATTATACCAGCACCTCTCTAGTTATTCAGGTAGACTCAGAGAATAGGCAGAAGTTGCTTAATACAGAAGCGTGAAATACTGTATTTTGGGAGAAGCGACAAGGAGAGGCAATATGGGCTTAATAGCTGTTCTAAAAAGTGTACGGGAACAGAGATTCCTTGGAGTGGCACGTGCATTGACCTTTGTATGTGCCAGAACATATTGAGAGAGTGGTTAGCGAAGCATATGAGATGCTGGACTTTGGCTTTGTAAACAGAGGCATTCAGTACAAAAGCAATGAGGTTGTGCTGAACATTGGTGAAGCTCTGGTTAGGCCCTGACCAGTGTATTGCACCCAGTTCTGACCCCCACACTTTTGGAAGGATCTGAGGGCCCTTGAGAGGTGAACGGAAGGAAGCAATGAGATATTTTAAAAGAAAAAGCTTTTTTTTCCCTAACACTCTGCCTTATTTTTGACCTAGTTGTTATCTTGTTACTGGAATACAATCTAGGCTACAAAAATAAAATTCCTTCTTTTGGCCATTTGCATTTAAATAATCTCCAATTAAATTGTTGCAAACTATTAAATTTTCCAAACTATAATTCATTGCCAAGGAAATTCTAAATATCTTGAGCAGGTTATTTTAAATGTATTCTTTCAATATGACTACGATAATGTGCCTCATTTAAAATGTCTTTTTCTCATTAAGATTACATTCAATTTAAGGAAATATATAATGGTTTAGTATGTTGTCCCAGATGTTTACAGTTCTTTATTTTACCAGGAGCAGTTCAATCATATACATGGTCTCTGACATATACAGTTACGACAGGCTCTGCCCCTCCCGATAGCCCACAACAACTACCCTGTATGAGAAGCAATAATGTGCCTACAGCATCCTCAACTCACCGGATGCCAGTCTACCCACACAGAGAGGAACATGGGTAGGTGTCTTATGTGCTCCCACTTGTTTATACAATTTAGCTCCTGCGTTGATCGGTTTACTTAACATAATGGAGCAGGTCCATAACTCGACATGAGAATGTGATTGAAAGCATGTATGTAATGTGTTTTTCTCCAAATATCATAGCATCCTCCCTCTCCTGTCATAGCCGCCTACCCACCCCCCTCTCCTGTAATACCTGTGTACCTTCCTACATTTGTGGTTTCCTCTACTGACAAACCTGTATACCTATATACACTGGTATCCCTGTGCACTCGCTCTTTGCTACTGGTACATCTGTGTGCATTTTCACTGAATGCTTCAACAGTATAGAAGCCATATACACATTCTGTCCTATCTACAGTCAGGCCATGAAGTAGACAGTAGGCCTGCAGCTGAAAATTCTGAGGAATTCATCAAAGTTAGAACTTGTGCTAAAATCACAAAGAAACTGAAATTACGATAGTTGGTGGATAAGGGACAATTTCGTCAGCAGGCTTTTGACAATTTATCTCCGGTGACTTTCCTTTCTCTGCTGAAATCACAGACTCATGTACACATCTCTGGCTCTGTAGTAGCCCTGCACTGTCCTTGTTCACCGGTAAAACAAGTGACCAGAGCAGGCATTTGGCAATGAGCAACATATAAATTGAGTGGGCTACTGTCAAGGTTTGTGTTCCTACAGAGGACCGTCTGCATATCCAGAAAGCCCTCCGTCATCTTGTGTGGCACTATCCCCTGCCAAATAGGATAGACTGTGAACTGATCTAACAACTGGGCATCCATGAGATGCTGGGGGCCATCAGCTGATGAATTGTACTCAGACAGAATCTGCAACCTCATGGCTTGCCATATCCCCCACTTAACCATTACTATCAGGGCTGGTTCAATGGAGAGTGCAGGACAGCCTGCGAGGAGCAGCACCAGGCATCCCCTAAAAATGAGGTGTCAAGCCGGTGAAGCAACCAAATGGACTACTTGCATTCCAAACAGCATAAGCAGCAAGTGATAGATGGAGCTTAGTGATCCCACAACCAACGGATCAGATCTAAGCTCTGCAGTACTGCCACATCCAATGTGAATATTGGTGGGCAATTAAACAATCAGTGGAGGAGGATAACAAGGTGTGGAGCTGGATGAACACAGCCTAGGCCCGAAACGTCAAGCTTTCATGCTCCTATGATGCTGCTTGGCCTGCTGTGTTCATCCAGCTCCACACCTTGTTATCTCGGATTCTCCAGCATCTGCAGTACCTATTATCTCAGTGGAGGAGGAGTTGGTTCTAGAGCTAAGCACAACCGTGCAAAAAAACAAGGCTGAAAGCATTGCAATAATCTTCAGCCAGAAGTGTTGAGTAGATGATCTATCAATGGCCACCTCCTGAGATCCCCATCATGGCAAATGCCAGTCTTCAGTCAACTTGGTTCACTCTTTGTGCTATCAAGAAATGACTGAAGGTACTGGATACTGAAATGTCTCTGGGTCACTCAGCTCCTGACATCATTACCTCCTGACCTTGGTGAAAACATGTGCAAAAGAACTGAATTCCAGAGGTGAGGAGAGAGTGACTGCCCTTGACATCAAGTTCAATTTCAATCTAATTTCAATCCAATTTCAATCCTTTCCACTGAGAGTGATGGTGGGATATTCATCACTGCAGCTACCAACTGAAGAAGACGTAGATGGATGTAGGAGGACCAGGGCCAACAGTCAACCCAGGAGTAGCAGCAGGCCAGTGCAGTGGATGAGGAGCACCCAGTTTAGGGGAAGGTCACAGCCAAAGGGCCCCTCAGGCTGTGTAGGGTGCGCAAGAAGCTCAGAGTTTTCCATGTGAGTGTGAGGCCATCTGCCCCCTAGTGGCTGTGAAGCACACTGTGGCCCTGAACCTCCATGCAACTGGCTCCTTCCAAACAGCGATAGGTGACCTGAGCAAAGTTGCACAGATTCACTTTGTTCCCCCATAATGGGGTCAGTGCTGGCCTCATCCACGGGCAGGTGCCATTAACTGCACATATTTGGTACTGAGAGGGCTATGCACCTCCAATAACAATCAAGAAGGTTGGCGCCATCCAGGATGAAGCAGCTCACTACACCACCATCTTCAATATTCATTCCCTTCACAACTAAAGCAACAGCAGCGTGTACCATCAATAACAGCACTGAGATGACTCATTAAGGTTCCTTCAATAGCACCTCTGAAACCCACGACCTCTACCGCCTAGCAGGATAAGTGCTTCATTTCAAACTTTCCACTGGTTGGAGTCATATCTGCCACATAGTAAGATGGTCATGGTTGTCGGAGGTCAGTCATCTCAGCTCCAGGACATTTCTGCAGGAGTTTCTCAGGGCAACATCCTAGTCCCAATCATCTTCAGCTACTTCATCAATGACCTTCCCTCCATTATAAGGTCAAAAGTGTGAATGATTGCTGATGATAGCACAATGTTCAGCACCATTCGCGACTCCTCAGACACTGAAGCAGTCCAAGTTCAAACGCAACAAGATCTGGACAATATCCAGGCTTGGGCTGACAAGTGGCAAGTAACATTCCTGCCACACAATTGCCAGGCTATGACCATCACCAATAAGAAACAATCTAACCATTGCCCCTTGACATTCAATGGGATCACAATCACTGACTCCCCCACTTTCAACATCCTGGATGGTTACCACTCACCAGAAGCTTGACTGGCCTCACCACATAAAGATAGTGGCTACAAGAGCAGGTCAGAGGCTAAGAATATTGCGGTGAGTATCTCACCTCCCAACTCCCCAAAGTCTGTCCATCTTCTACAAGGCACATGTCAGGACTGATGGAATACTCTCCCCTTGCCTGGATGGGTGCAGCTCCAACAACTTCAAGAAGCTTGACACCATCCAGGACAAAGCAGCCCTTTGATTGGTACCACATCCACAAGCATCCACTCCCTCCACCACTGACGTTCAGTAGCAGCAGTGTGTACTGTCTACAAGATGCACCACAGAAATTCACCAAAGATCCTTGGACAGTACCTTTCCAACCCACGACTACTTCCATCTAGAAGGACAAGGGCAGCAGATATATGGGAATGCCATCACCTTCGAGTTCCCCTCCAAGCCACTCACCATCCTGACTTGGAAATATATCGCCGTTCCTTCACTGTCACTGGGTCCAAATTCTGGAATTCCCTCCCTAATGGCATTGCAGGTCACCCAGAGCAGGTGGACTGCAGCGGTTCAAGAAGGCAGCTCACTACTACCTTTTCTCAAGGTCAACTAGGGACAGGCAATAAATGCTGGCCCAGCCAGTGATGCCAACATCCCACAAATGAATAAAAAAAAAATTTCGATAGAACTCATTCTTTTACCTCCCTGATATTACCACTGGGGACGGGCAGGTGAAATGGAATGGGTATTAAAATAAAGTTACATCCTCAATTTGCCAACATGTATTCATGTGCAAATTCACAACCCCATGATGTGAACTTCAATATTTTTCTTTACATTTGTCTTTTGTGTATTTCTGACTGAATGAAGACCCAGCATTTCACTTGATGAGCTGCCATACAATATGACATTTCTGGTTATCACCAACAAATGATAAAATTTAACCGAAGCTTTTCATACAAAGTTCTTTCAATGGTGCAGATCATTCTGGCATCCTGTTTTTTCTAGGTACACAGGAGGGTACAACTATGGTAGTTACAGCAATCAACCCCCTCTTCCCATTCAGAGTCAGTATCCAACCCTAACACACGACAGCCTTTCTTCTCCACTGCCATATCCAGCTTACCACAGGAGTAGCTCACAGGTTAGTCTCTCTCTCTGTGCTTTGGTTTGCATAATCAAACTTTGCTTATTCTCAGTTGAATAATGAACCTTTGTGATAATTACCTGCTTATAATAAAGAACTAAACGAAATTTCATTGCAGAACAAGAAGGTAAATTCCAGTAATAATTCATTGGATGGTTCTGTCAATGTGTTCTTTAAATGCACACAAATGATCCCGATCTTTGAGTTGAGGCTGGTTTGTGCTAAGGTCTTGCTATTAGAACAGGATGAAGATTCATTTCATTTCATTTAAAGGAACCGAGATAGGAGACAGAAAATGATATTGGGGGTTGTTTGCAGAAGGGGGAGAGAGAGAGAGAGAGAGAGAGAGAGAGAGAGAGAGAGATGAATGAATAGAAAGAGACAGAGCACAAAAATTGATACATGAATTCCCGGAGTGAAAGGGATAAAAAAACAGTTGGAAGTTGGATGGGGTTGGAGGGGGGAGGTGGGGGTGATGGTGGGGGTATAGTGGCAGGATGTCGAAAGATGCGGAGAGGGGTGGAAAGAGAGATTGAATTGGAGAGACAGAAAGAAAGAGTGATTGATTGACAGTAAGAAGGATGGAGAGAGGGACAAACATAGATAGGGATATATGGAGACAGGCAGATTGATAAACAGACTGCCTGAGATCAAGAGAGAGAGTACACACAAACGGAGATAGACAGATGAGAGACTGAATGTTTTGTTTCTTTGGTTAAGTCTGAGTTATGTTGAATTTTTTGAAGTGTTTCTTGCCATAAGGCCTCGAGGGTTCTTTCACTTTATCTTACCAAACGCACCGCATTAATTACCTACCACACCCTCATGGCAATCATCACGGCCAATTTCCGGCTGCATCTTACCATGACAACTCACGTTTCAGAGTGCATCCGGGAATACTCTGGCATCCCTTGGCCCACACCATCTTTAAAGGCCTGTCGTGCACCAGACAATGCTGCACCTGTCCTGTATGGTTCCTGATATTTGCTCTGAACATGGCAGAAAGGGTAAATTGGCATGTGGGTGGGAACCTGGAGGTCCTGGTAGATGGAGTGATGCAGAGGGTGAACTCCCTCTTCCCCCACAACCAGCAATGGAGGCCCTGAGACTAGACCACACCAGCCTGCCTTTTTGAAATTGCCATGTGATTCAGTGCAGTCTCAGTCACTAGGAGGAATGCTTAGCAGCCAGCTACTTTCTCTGCTCTGCCAGGAGGCTGACTCACCATGTCCAAACCTCTTGACCAGTATAGGAGGCTGTCCTTGACATATTGTGTCCAGGACCTCCTCAGCAAAGGCTATCCCCCTTGACGACTGAGGCTTGCTGACAACCCTGATAAATTTCTGGCCTTGTATTTGTGCTAAATCTCTGGCTGAGGGGAAGAAGTCCAAAAAGTGGATTGGGGATGTACCAGGAGGGTTCTTAGAGGCTGGCATATATCCAATGCCAATGTCCGTGGATGTGGGATGTGTGTTGTCAGTGCCCATGAAGCATGCCCTGAGATGGTGCCCGGAGTCCAACATGGAAGTCATTCAAAACTACTGGCGAGCTAAAGGCGCCAGGTAGCTGTTCTCGTTTCCATGTTGAGTTTTCTCAATATATAGCTTACATGCCACATTTGGTAAGATAGAAAGCTGAATATTAATGAGGCAAACTGGGCCATTAACAAAGCTCTTAAGAAGCAATGACATGCCTTAATTGGCAATCTGCGTTGCCTAATGAAAATTTAGTATGCTTCTCGTAAGAATGAGCAACAACCTCAATTAAACAGGTTAAGTTTTCAGTGAATTTGACAAGGTAGATGCTGAGAGGATGTTTTTCCCATTATTGAACAAGGGGTTCATTGTCTTCGGAGAAGTGGTAGATGATTTAGGACTGAGGAGAGTACCCATACGCCTATTGGTGATCACGCCCATTGATTTCTGATTCTGTAAGTCACTACCTCAATACAGACCTCAGAGATCCACACAACAACACGCAAAGTGAAAAGGAATGTAGGAGGAGAGTAGATATTTCAATGCACAGAAGGTTTTGCATCTTTAGAATTTACTACCATGGAGGGTTTGTGGATTCTCAGTCATTGAGCATTTTCAAAACAGGGATTTGTGTGTTTTGGGACATAAAGATTTGTTGAGGCATTGAAGTTGAGATCAAAAGTCAACCCCCATCTTACTGAGTTTTGAGGGGCTGAATAGTTTCTCAACATACTCCTTATTTTCTATGTGAGGGGATTAATTTAAAACAGGGCACTAAAATTGCTCACCATCATTTAGACTTTAAAACTTAATGGGGTTCTAGGTCTGTAGCTCTAATATCTAGGGTAAATACCTGTGACCTCTGGTGCTGACCCCATGAATCATTTCGGATCAGTCGCAAATCTTTCCATTGAAATGTCAATGAACACGTAGGAACTGCACAGGCACTGCTGGGAGTTCTGTTCCAGACTCTGAGGGGGCATGGCGTTAATGTGTGTAGGAAGAGGAAGCTCCTCCTCAGAACATCTCAACTCATCAGCTTCATTAAGCAAGGTCTAAAGAATCTTCAGATCCTGAACAGACAGGGCTCCAGATCACATACTGGACCTTCCGCTGGGGACTCCCACATATCCCTTTTAAGGCAGTAAAGTTGAAACAGTTCCAGCATTTACAATTACATTTACAATCTGTGTGACTACCTGTTGGAAGATGTAGGCGAGAGATAGTGTTCATTGCTGGCACAGTTCAGTAGCATACTGGACACCCTGGTTAAGACTTCTTTGCATGTTGTGCTATATTTATCACACATGGAATGAGTCAAATTAATAATCAGTCTTTTGATTGAAGAGGCCATCAGAATATTTATGTGGAACAAAAATAAATCTGTTTCAGGATGTGTCCAACAATTGCTGAGGGTAGATATCTACAGAGGTCTCTAGCTTAGTCAAAGGAGACAAATGGGACCTTTTATTTTCTAAAACTGATTTTCCATGACTGATAATATCTGTAACAATGAAGAATGGTGTATTAAATTACAACTTGGCACTTTGGCTGTCTCTCATTCCTAAACTATTCTTGGCATGTGTTATTTAAGCAATAATGAACAAGCATGTACAGTGTCTTGCCAATTTAATGGTAGGTTCATTGACTGAAGGAAGGAATAAAATGTTGAATCAGTCAGACTCTCAGCTATTTTTAAGACTCGCACACAGCTCATTGGTGATGGTCACACTCATAAGCATTATGTGTAATTGTTGACCAATTAGAGGAGTTGATCAATTTTATGCTTTGTCCATATATATCCCAACCATATATATCACCTTCATCCGGCACCCGATATCATTGCTAATGTTGGAAATTGAGTGCCAATTGAGTGTATATGGTTGCATGCTCCAGTTGTAATTAAGAGCAACTGATAAGAAAGTTTTGAGGCACGGTCCAGATATTTCTAACCAATCTGTCTAGGCATGTTTAAAACCAGTTTCCATCTGGAAGCAGATAATGTGTGGAAAGGAAAAATAGTCTGAACACATACAGTGTGGTGGGTTTAGAGGGTTGGTATTGTGAATAAACCTGTGTGGAAGACATACTAGTTCTGTTGCTTCCTTTATCAGATGGAAGCCTATCAGATCAACAATTGATGTGCTGCAAGGCGTTACTTTCTTGCCTGTGTTAGCCATTGCCGTTCCTCTATGCAGACATATCATTTGGAGTTTTGGTTTTGTATCACCTGTCAAAAGATCTAATCTCCATCCAAATGGTAGAAACATTCTCCCAGCTAAAACATGCAAACTTTGGAAACATTGATTATCTCTTTTTGGATCTTTGCCAATCTGTTGAACAATTTGACTGGACATCAGTCATACACTGCCACTTCACATGACCTGTGAATCTCTCCAGGGATTAGAACTGTCATTTGAACTACGATATGTTACTGCATAGAGAGTGGCCATTTGTCCCATTGTGGCTGTGCCAGCTCTTTGAAAGCATGTTTCAATGATTCCCATTTCCCTTGCTCATGGCTGTGCAAATCTTCCCTTTCTATGAATTTATCGCAGTCCCTTTTGAAAAGCACGACTGAATTTGCTTCCATTACCCCTTCAGCCCATGCATTGCAGATCTCAGCAATTTTCATTGTGTAAACAAAGCATTACATTCTTTTGCTAATTACCTTAAATCTCTGTCCCTTTGTTACTGACTGCCCAGGTTCTCCTTTAATCAATCCGTCCAGAGATATTTTCGCACACCTTTCGAGCAGATGGGACGTGAACCCAGGCTGAGAGGCAGGGACACTACCACTGCACCACAGCAACCCACTCTATGCCTAATTTATCGAATGGCTATTTTTGCCCATCAGCCAATCATCCATGAAATATTTCATCTATTTTCCCCTGCCACTTAAATCAACCATGTTATTAATTAATTAAAATCCAAGCAATGTCTGACAATGGCACAGTTTCTCCTTTGTTTGTTTTATATAACCTCAAGCACATGGATTGATGTGTCGCTTCACTTTCTCTCATTGTCCTGGAAAGAACATAAAACCTCTCGAGTGATTTGATCATTCACCACATTTTCAGAGCCGCCTTGTTCTACTTTTCATCATTTCTGGTCCTTTCTTCTACCATCAACACAGTGAAATGCCCTTGGTGACATTCACATTAACAGTCAAAGACTCATTGCAATCAATTAAATTTGGTCGCACTAAGTTCCGATTCCCTATCATCCCCATGCTCGCTGACCTACATTGGCTCCTTGTTCAGGTAATGTCTTGATTTTAAAATTTTCATCCTTGTTATCAGATCACTCTATGGCCTCCCCTTTCCCTTTGTCTGTAATCTCCTCCAAGTGTCACAGTTCTGAGGTATCTGCACTCTCCAATTCTGGCCTCCTGTACATCCCTAATTTTAATTGCTTCATCTTTGGTATTTGCATTTTCTGTTGCTTTGACTTTAAGTTCTGGAATTCCCTCCATACAACCTCTCTGCCTCTGTCTGTCTCCTCCTTCAAAGACACTTTCTAAAATCCATCTTTTTGACTAACCATTTGTTCATTTGAACCTAATAGCTCTTTGTGTCATATTTTGTTTTATAATGTTCTTGTGAAGTGCCTTAAGTAGGACGTTTTATGGTTCAAGGTGCTACATAAATACAAGTTGTAATTATTGCTATTCAAATGAGATGTAAATTAATAGATAAATGAACACAATAGTTGGATCAGACTATTAGTGATTATGCATCTTTTCTGATCCAAGTTTCAACCAAATCTCTCTGTTCTGGTCACCCAGACCCTCCCTCCCAAATCAATTCTTCATCCTTGACCTGGGGAATCAATATTAGTAGACAATGTGACTGTGGGAACTGCTGCAGTCCAGAACCAGGGATTATTTATTTCATGTCTATGTGACTGTGTCTCTGCAGTTTGTTGTGTATCGGAGGGACTTAAGATGGCCAGGTTTTATGGCATGCAATGTCATGAATTTAAAACTGTACATCAAGTAAACTTAGTGTTCTCTGAAATCAGCCTGTAAAAAAACAAAATTATTGGAGAGGCCAATGCTGGGAGAAAATGCCACCTGTTTGGTTTTATCAAACTTAATTCTAACATCACCACTGTACATTAAAGAGTGGTATTATGCTAACACACCCAAGCTGAAAAGGTTTGGACTGTAAATCCTACTTTACGTGCTGGGTCAGTGCAGAAACACTGCTGTTCTTATCAGAGGATTGTTCTGTGTGATGGGGACGGGATTAAATGAGAAATAGTTAAATCAGGATTTAGCCAACTGAGCTAATTTTTTTCTCCCTGAAAGGACAGTCTCAGAGACTGTGAACCCAACGACGCACTCTGAAGGCAAATGTTTTGCTGCTTAAACAGAGCCCTCATTCACACTTTGCATAATGAGTGGCCTGGCAAATTTGAATGAGAGACTTTATTCTTTTCTCATGAACTTCAGTTCTGGGGAATTGCTGAGGAGAGAGAGAGAGCAAGAGAGAGAGTGTGCAAATTTACATTACACTGCATGTAGCTGTAATAATCTCTACTTGGTATTTTTTTCCGTACACCTCCCTCAAAACACTCCTGTTTTTCACTGGGTTTTCAGATACCATCAAAGTGAACCAGCAGGGTCCAAACTTTGTGCCCACATCTTATGATGACCCATCTAATGGTAACTTCCTGTGAAAGGTCCTCCAACAACCATTGCCTTTGTGCTTGCTGAGGATAACTGGGACTCAGTGTTTTACACCCAATGTGTTTGGAAACTCTACATGGAACCGGATACAGAGTGTGAAGGGCAATTGTAGTGATCCAGGCAGACATCCGCACAGATGGTCATCCTCTGTGCACTTCAGTGGGGTTCAATGGTTGCTTCACCAGCTGATGGGATGGTGGGGCGGGGATAGTGGAGTGTTTGAGAAGTGTTTTTTCAATGATCCGACAAACAGCCGAGGTCTAAATCTAGTCAGTGTCAGTCTGCAATACAGTCCCTGTGTAAGGCTGAGTGAACTGGAACCGTATTTTCATTTCAAGCCTGCCCTGTCCATGATAATTTTGACATTCCCAATAAAACTGTGGGCAGCTTTGCTTTGTTCCTGACACAGCAGCAAAGATAAACACAGGAGTGTGACAAAGTTTTACTAGACTGATTGCTGGGGTGGCAGGACTGATGTATGATAGATTGGATCAGTTGGGAGTATATTCACTAGAGTTAGGAGAATGAGGGAGGATCTCACAGAAACCTGTAAAATTCTAACAGGACTAAGGTTGTTCCTGATGACTGGGGAGTCCAGAATCAGGGAAGAAAGTCTAAGGATACAGGGTAGGCCATTTAGGACTGAGAGGAAGAGAAATTTCTTCATCCAGAGAGTGGGAAGCCTGCAGAATTCTCTGCCACAGAAAGTGGTTGAGGCCGAAATATTGAATGATATAGTGCATAGGGCTAAAGGGACCAACGGGCATAGAGAGAAAGCGGGAACATGGTTCCAAGTTGGATGATCAGCCATGTTCATGTTGAATGGCAAAGCATGGTGGAATGGCCTACTCCTGTTCCCATTTTCTAAGTTTCTACAAACATAACAAGCAAGTTCTTCCTGACTGTCAGTTGCGCTGTGGGCAGGATTGTTTCTTGATCCATGTGGGAAGAGGGACCACAGGAGGGCAGGTCTGAAAGTTGGCGTCGGAGAGTTGCTTGCCCAGAGGTCAGCATGTTCTCACCCTCTGGGCTATTCCTGATCCGGAGCTGGTGGAGGAGTTGGGGGATGGGGTTGTAAGCTTGGGAGTGGAGGTCGCCTTTTGTGGATGAGGAGTGTTCGTGGCTATCTATCCTCAAGTGGCAAGTACGCAATTTTGAAAATCTTATTTTACAAGTTTAGATCCCTGAAACTAAGAAATAGACTTCTCAGTTACTGACGTTGGGATTAGGATACTTAAGCCAAATGAATGGATCAGATGTAGATGGCATCAGTAGGGATAGGATTTAAGAATAGGTAGATGACTCTCTGAAGTATATTCTGATGTAACAGGGACATTGTTAGTCACATGACAGACGCTGCTAGAAGAGTGAAATTAGAAAAGCACTAAGATAGAGGTGTCTACGACAAGACCCATATGTCTATTGAATCAACAAATATAAGTTAAAGAGAAATATCTTGAGCTATGTCCTGATTTTACTTGAACACGCAAACCTAAAACTGAAACAGCTTCCAGGCAGCAGATATGGGGGGACACTTGTCTTCTAATTCTTTCACAGAATGTGGATGTCACTCAATAGGTCAGTATTCAATGCCTATCCCTAATTGCCCTTGAAAAGATGGTGGTACACTGAACTATTTCAGTCCATGAGGTGTAACTACACCCATAATGCTTTTACAGAGGGAGTTTCAAGATTTTGACCCAGTGACATTTAATGAACAGCAAAGTATTTCCAAGTCAGGATGGCGATTGGCTTGAAGGGGAATTTGAAGGTGATGGTGCCATGCATCTGCTGTCCTTGCCCTTGTAGGTGGTAGGAATTGTAAGTTTGAAAGGTGCTGTCAAAGGAGCCTTGGTGGATTGCAGCATTTAGGCTTATTGATGGTACACACTACACCACCAATGCTCATCGGTAGCAAGGAATAAACATTGATAATGGTGGATGAGATTTCAGTCATATAGGCTGCTTTGTCTTGGATGGCATCAAGCTTCTTGAATGTTGTTGGAGCTTCACTCATCCAAGCGGATGGTTTGTGGGGGTGGGTGGATTCTATCCCACTCCTGACTTGCAAATTGTAGATGGTGGACAAGCTTTGGGGAAATAGGAGATATGTTGTCTCTGGATTCCCAGTCTCTGATCTGCCCTTATAGCCACAATATTTATATGGTGATGACCAATGTACTTCTTTGTTGTGTGATGTGCCCCTTAAGAACAAAGTAGGAAAGCTGTATCCGGAAAGAATTTCCTGATTTTAGCATTGTTAGGTTTCAAGAAATGCCCATGTGATTAGGGATTGTCATGTGATGAGTGGTAAGAAGCAAGGGGTAATTTGAAAGCTAATTGCAGCAGGATTGTGTCAGCCAGTGTTTTCTGTTGGAAGTTGAGAAGACATTGAGAATTTGCGTAAAGAGGAATTGAGCAAGGCTGCTCTCTGAATGGACATGCAGTTTCTCATACATATTAGAGGCTGGAGGTATGGATAGTGATAGCTGCTGATCCCTTGTGCAATAGTCACACACTCATCCACCAAAATAACCATCAGTCTTCTTCTTGGAAGGCTTCAAACAAATCCTGGTGTTGAAGATGGTCTCTGTGAATAGAGCACAGACTGTGTTATAGTGTGTGTTTGACGGTTTGAAAGAGTAGATGGCAGAAGGTAAGAAGAGCGTGGGCTTGTGGATTGGACAAGACCCATTGCTTTTGTTTTAGTGTAGTCAGAACCCATCAGACTGATAAAAGGAGTCAGAGACAGGACTCCTTGGATTCTGAGTCATTAGGCCTGTCAAGATCTAGGTGAGAGAAGCTTCATCGATATAAACTGTGTCAGTGATAACCATTTTAACTACATGTCGTATTGAATATTTAAGGTGAAATTTATCTTTTTATTCAAAATACTGTTCAACTGTTAAGGAATGTGAGTTGTGTTGATTTTTATTGGTTTGGTACAGGAGAAGTTTTCAAAAAAATGAAATCTCATCCAGTAATTTCTTTCTGTTGATTTAATGAGGATTTTTAAAATTTCCTTATGAAATGTTATCAGTTCTGTAGGGATCAGAACAATCACTAGCCCAGTTCAGTTTCTGGTCAATGGTAACCCCCAAAATCTTGATAGTGGAGGTTTTGGCAACATTAATACCATCGAATGCCAAGGGTCAGTGATTGAATTCTCTTTAGTTGGAGATGTTGGATGCAGGATACTGCCTGGAATTTGAGACTCAAGGATATGACTTGCCACTTATTAGCCAAGCCCGAATGATGTCTGGGTCTTGATCATTTGGGCATGGACTGCTTTTTTAACATTGCTGAATGTTTCGGGACCAAGTAGACACACTATTGGCACCATATCCACTACCTTCTTTGTTCACTCCCTCCTCCACTGACGCTCCACAGCAACAGTGTGTACCATCTACAAGATGCACTGCACCTTCCAAACTCATAACCGCTACCCTATTGAAACACAAGGGCAGCAGATACATGGGAACACAACTACCTGCAAATCCTCCTTCAAGCCACTCCCCATCCTGACTTAGAAATATATTACCGTTCCTTCAGTGTTGCCGGGTCAAAATCCTGGAATTCTCCCTCTTAGCACATTGTGCGTCAGTCCACAGCAAATGGACTGGAGTGGTTCAAGAAGGCAGCTCACCACCACCTTCTCAAAGGAAACTAAGGATGGGTAAGAAATGAGAGTGACACAGCAATATCCATGAATGAATAGAATAAGCATGTTGTCATCATGATAAAAAAAAGGCAGTGGCATTGTTTGAAGCTGTAAATGATGCCTTTTGTTTTTCCAATGTTGCGTTGCAAAACATTTTGATTACTGAAAGATGACTTTAGACAAACTTAGAGATCAAGCAGACAATGGCAGAAACTGTGATTTTGATCAATGATTTCAGGAGGAAATTAGATGTGTATTTGAGAGCGTTAAACTTGTAGCTGGTGAAAAAGACCATGTAGATTGTTGTAAGGAGAGACAAAATGGACTCAATAGGGTGAATGACCTCCTATAAATAACTCTACAGGTGGAACCTTACTCCTCCCAGCAGTGGGAAAACTTGAGGGGTGCGAGAACTTAATTGTGCAGGACGTCAAAATCAGGTTCCCAACAGCAGGATGAATCTTGGGTACTGGGTTCTTGGATGTACCCATTTATCATTATTTCCAGCCTTACCAGAATTAGATGCCCCATTCTAATAAAGCTATTGGCAAATGTACCTTTAGATTCACGACTGCATACACATGGCAGGCAGCAGGACGAGGTGGTCCATTTGCTGGAGTTGGTGTGAATAGCTATTGTACTTTCCTCTTTGTCCAGCATTGTTGTTGGCAGGCCACATTGGATAGCAGCAAGGAAAATAACAACCAGGCAGGGCTCTCTGAGACAACCACAGAGGGAAGGAGGCTGCAGACTAAGGGTCATGGGGCTTTCTCAGGCAAGGGAAGGTGGTAAAGAGGGAATGATGGAGGGAGTTGTCCAAGGCAGAGAATGAGGGATGGAGGCACGGAGGACATGTGATGGTGTAGGGATATGCAGAGGATTGATTTGGTGGTCCTGTTGTTGGAAGGAAGGAAGAGAAGAGAAACTTTCCAAAAAGGGATGATTGGAGAAAGATGATCGTAAAGGGTGGGTGGGTTCTGCCTAGGGTGGATTCCTGGAGTTTGAACTGAGAGTACTGGTTGCACAGAGAATGGTGACAATGAAGTTTGGGAGAGATAGTGAAGGATCCAGAGTCCTGGCTGGCAATAGGTAGGAGGTAGGTTGGCGGAGATTTCATAAAATCAGAAAGAACAGGTTCAGTGTGGGCATAGTGGTCAGGAGTAAGCTTGGGGAGAGAAGGCACATTGAGTGTCGTGGGTAAGGGGTCAAGGGTGATGGACAGAAATTGTTGGGTCACAGAGTGGGGGTGGTGTGGGGGTAGAAGGTGGTTAAATAGGTCTAAACAGTAATGCACACCATTTTAAAATCATTCCTAGAAACTTTTTTTTGTTCTGAAAGTGTGATCGTTTGAAATGGGAACAAGATCATTTGAGATAACAAGGTGTAGAGCTGGATGAACACAGCAGGCCAAGCAGCATCATAGGAGCAGGAAGTCTTGACGTTTCGGGCCTAGACCCTTCATCAGAAAATGCTTGGCCTGCTGTGTTCATCCAGCTCTACACCTTGTTATCTCGGATTCTCGAGCATCTGCAGTTCCTATTAT
>JAHRHZ010000021.1:11877444-11898911 GCA_024137785.1 Ginglymostoma cirratum
GGAGTCATTGGATTGGTAGTAACATCATTAGATGAGTAATCTAGGTCCCTCAATGCAGGTTTGGGGGATATGAGCTCAAATCGTAGTTGGATTGGCAAACGCTGAAATTTGAAATCAATTTTTAAAAATTTAAAAGCTAATCCAATAACGACATATAGCCATTGGCACAGAATCATAGAATCCTTACAGTGTGGAAAGAGACCATTCGGTCCATAGGGTCTGCACCCACTCTGCGAAGAGCATCCCACCCAGACTTCTCATCATATCCCTGTAACCCTGCATTTCCCATGGCTAATCCATCTAGCCTGCATATCCCTAGACACTACTAGGCAATTTAGCATGGCCAACTTACCCAACCTGCTCATCCCTAGATACTGCAGGGCATTTTCCCATGGCTAATCCATCTAGTCTGCACATCTTTGGACTGTGTGAGGACACTAGGGCATGTGGTGGAGACCCACGCAGACATGGGGAGAATGTGAAAACTCCACACAGTCACCCGAGGCTGGAATTGAACCTGGGTCCCTGGCACTGAGACCAATTGTCATCAAACCCATTTGGATCATTAATGTCCTTTTAATGCCATCCTTACCTGGTCTGGCTTACATGTGACTTCAGACCTGCAGCAATGTGGTTGACTCTTACCTGCTCTCAGAAATGGTCTAGCAATCCACTCAGTTCAAGGGCAATTAAAGATGGGTAACAAATGCTGCCTTGTCAGCAATGCCAATGTCCCATGAAAGAATTTAAAAATCTCAATCCCATAGCCACCCTCTCGACTCGGTAATATTTCTGACTGATCAATGGCTCTCAGGGAGGCGATGGCCTAGTGGTATTATTGCTGGACTGTTAATCCAGAGACCCAGATAACATTCTGGGGAACCTGGGTTCGAATCCTGCCACGGCAGATGGTGGAATTTGAATTCACTGAATATCTGGAATTAAGAGTCTAATGATAACCACGAATCCATTGTCGATTGCTTTAAGAACCCATCTGGTTCACTAATGTCCTTTAGGGAAGGAAACTGCCATCCTTACTTGGTCTGGCCCACCTGTGACTCCAGACCCACAGCAATGTGGTTGACTCATAACTGCCCTCTGGGCAATTAGGGATGGGCAATAAATGCTGCCTGGTCAGCGATGTCCCTCATCCCGTTAATGAAATAAAGAAAAAAAATTCAATGGAGATCATAGTGAAGTCAAGGGAATGAGTTGAGAACATTCTGAGGGTTGGTTTGGCCATCTTAGGATCTCTCAAAGTGGCCAGGGATAGGATACTGCATCATTCCAAAGATTTCTCTATGTCAGAATATCATAGATCCAGAATGATTGAGGGGTGAGTAAGTGACAAACTGGGAGGTCATTTATATTGAAATGCAAAGGTAACTGTGGGAAGCTCAAAGGGGCTGGAGGGAGTATGAAGGTAGGTTGAGGCTTTGGGGAGGGATTTGTGGAGGTGAGTGGGATGTACCACAGTACTGGAGTGGAGCATGTGGGTCCCTGATAGGTGGTTACAGTTGATAAGGAAATGGGTGGAACATAATTGAGGGCAAGGCGAGGGCATTGGATTAAGGGTTGGGGATGACAAAGAGAAGTGATTGAGGGAGCCTGCATAGACATGGCTTTGAATTCCAGGGTCACAGCTCCATGCACATGGCTACATCAATGCAGTGATCTTGACAGTCAGCCTCCAGAATGGTATTGATCCCAGTGAGTGGACAGAAGCTGTGGTGTGCCCAACACTAAATGTAGGCTTCCCATTGGGAAGAAGTGCACAGGACAGGGCAGTACTCTGGCCTGATTGTTCACTGCAGTCTGTTCCCTGACACAATGATGAGTCAAGCCATCTCTACTCTTTGGATCACTCTGGTGCAGCTGAGAGGAGGTATCAGTAGAGGTTGTCCTCTACAGACCCAGGCAAAAGGGCTGCTGGAACTGCAACAGGGTGTGGCAACCAAGAACCAGTGCCATGCTGAGCATTGGCACAAATTCAAATGTACCTAAGCAATAGATGCTGTGACTCAGTGGGCAGCTCATTTGTTTCTTAATCTCAAGGTTCTGGGTTCAAGACCAACTCTAGATCTTGAGTGTAATATAAAAGTTCACACCCCAGTACCATATTGAGGGAAAGTTGCAAAAGTGTACTTTTAAAGAGGCATTAAATTGAATCCCCATCTGCCTGTTTGGATGAATGTAAAAGATCCCACAGCCAGTTTTGGACAGCAGGCTAATTATCCCTGACTAATATTAATCTGTTAGAACATAGAACATAGAATAGTACAGTACAGTACAGGCCCTTCGGCCCATGATGTTGTGCCGAACTTTTACCCTAATCTGAAGGTCTATCTAACCTCCCACCCTACCTTATACTATCATCCATATGCCTATCTAATAGCCACTTAAGTGCCCCTAATGAGGCCGACTCCGCTACCCTCTCCGGCAATGCACTCCATGCCACGACCACTCTCTAAATAAAGAATCTACAACAGAAAAAGAATGGATTATCTGATTATCATCGCATTGCTAATGTGAAATCTTGCTGTGTAAATTGGCTGCCATGTTTCCTACATTGACTACGTTTCAGAAAATACTCCTTTGATTGTAAAGTGCTTGGAGATACTTGGGGATCATTGACAGGTGCTGTACAAATGCAGGTTGTTTAATGCGAACAATCATCTGTGTGTACTTTTCATTGAATAAGTCAAGTCGGTTAAAAAGATGAAAGCATCATTATTATTGGAGTTATACAGACCAAAAATAGTAATTTTCTCCCAAGTTTCTGAATTTCTATGTAGTCAGTGTACCTGGAACTGGATTTAATGGAGTACTGTGGTCCCCATCATTACCTCCAGCTAAAACATAAAGGTGAGGAGCTCTCCAACAGAGGGTCTGGACATTTCACACGCATTTACTGGTCACCTAGACATTAATAGATCAGAGGCAGGACTTCACAGACAGGAAATTGCTTTGCAAAGAACCACCGCCCAATCAGATGGAGTAAATTCTGCAGTTACAGCACCACCACTGTGAGCAGTGGCCACTGCTGGTACTGCATCCTGCACGTGAGGAGGTGCTCAGCTCTGGGTCAGGACTTGACAACTGTTGGGAGAAGAGGTTCACGCCACAGCCATGTCGGCAGGATCCATGCATAGGTGGATTGTTGGGTTTGAGAAGCTGGGGGCGGGGTATATCTGGAGGATTGGGTGGATGAACAATTTTGGGAGGGTTGGGGTGATAGTTTGTGCTCCAATAGGACCTTTATACGGAAACCAGCTTGGTTGGCTGCTTGGCTTCTCACTCACTGCCAGTTAAATCTCAGCAGTGGTGGGATGAAGCCCCTAAATTGAAAGTGTTTGTCCACTTAAGTGCTTCAATTGACCCATAGGCAAGTGGGCTGTCTGATACCAAGTACACCCCCCCCACTGGCCCAGGTCCTTTTAGAAAAGTTTTGGCAGGAGCAGGAATGAGAAGGTAGGTCCGGGTAGAGGAATATCAAATTCAGCTCCTGGAGTTTGAAACTTTTTTTGCAAATATTTTGAGGGAACGTTGATCCCAAAATGTGTATTCTTTGAGGGTAAAATCTTTGTCAGGATGACTCTTTAATAGCTTGAATTCCTATGCCTGATTTCTCCCCAGTCCTTCTCCATCCATCTCCCAGAAATTATTCCCAAACTGAGTGCCCACTTAAATGTGGCATTAAACATTTAATTATGTTAATCGAGGTGTAACATTTACTAGCTGTCCATTGCACAATTGACTAAAAGCTGGGCACTGGGAGCAAGATACGTTCCTTCCTTGCTCTGAGTGGAGGTCAGCCTAAAGACCACTTTGTGACAGGGAACACTGCACAAATAAGATTTTCCCATTTCTCTCCCCTGGATCTGCGTCAATGCCGAAACTGTTTGGCACTGAACTAATTCAATGACATCAAGGGCCATTTTAATACAACCTACCATTGTTGCATTGTTGAAACTTGATGAAAAACCCTGTAACTTACTTTCATTGGAGGCATGGATACGAATGTTTTCATCTGAATCTTCAGTTAAATAGGCTTCTTTAGGAGTCAGCTTTTAAAGCTGGAATTTGTTTTTTTGTGCAAGTATACACGTCTTAGGCAATTTTATAAATTCTATGTTAAATGGAAATTTAGAATGTGATCTTACTCATTTGTCTGCACAAATGGGGAACAAAAGTCCAAAAAGAGTTACAATGCTTCATTTAAGACAGTATAATCTCCTTTAACTTAAGGCATGAACAGACGTACACAGCAATAAATTAGTAGTCAATTTAACATTCAACAAATAAGCACCCAGATTTCAGATGAAGGCTTTTATTTTTATTTTATCCTGGATGTTGCTGTCAAAGCTAACATTTATTGCCACCTCTAATCGCACTTGAAAATGGTAGTGATGCACCTTCTTGAATATAACAGCATAATTTGCTTGGATGTTTCAGAGGGTGGTGAAGAGACAACCATATTGCTGTGGGACTGGGCTTAAATGTAGACCAAACTGGATAAACACAGCAGATTTTCCTTCCTTATTCAGTATAGCTGCAGGAACATTATTAATTGTAAGAGCTGTTTATTCCAGATTTATTCAATTAATTGAATTTAAATTCCCCAGCTACTGTAGTGGGGTTTCAAATCATCTTTAATGGATCATGGTCCAGCCCTCTTGATTACTAGCAATATCGTCACCAATCTTTGCACATCCTGTGTGGATGTTTTGGTACATCTAAGCCTTACTCAACTTCCTTACTTTGAGTATGTAGATACTTTGGAGAAATTGGGACCATTTGCCTTGGAGGAGAGAGGCTGAGAGATTTGATTGAGGTGTTCAATGTGAATGAGATTTCAGGACAGACTAGACAGGAAGAAGCTGGTGCTACTGCTGGAAGGATCGAGAACCAGAGTGCACAGATTTAAGGTAATTGGCAAAAGAAGCAATGAAGATGCAGTGCCTGAACATGTGATGGAATCAAGTTCAATCAAAGAATTTAAGAGGGAATTGCATTACTGTCTCAGAAGGGAGAAACGTGCAGGGCTTTGGGGGACAAAGGACGGGGCGTGGCACTGGGTAAATTGCTCCTTAGGAGCGCCAAGTTAGGCACAATGCTGCGCTGGGTGCATTGGGTGATTACCAATCGCTTTGTTTTTGTTTATTCCAAGAAGTGAAGGGATTGTTGACTGTGTATTTTCTGAAGTAGGTTCCTACTTGACAGCTAACGCTGTGTTTGTATTCCACAGTACCCTTTCAACAGCCAGACACCGAGGATGGAGCCTTGCTTGATGAGCAGCACTCCACGGCTGCATTCTACTCCGGTCACACCTCGCTGGCCCGAAATGCCTGCGGCTAACAGCTGTTACCCTAGCCCCACCATGCATTCAGCACGGTACGGCAACTCGAGTGAGATGTACACGCCCCTGGTTCCCCGGAGGAGTGCCGAGTACGAACATGCACAGCATTTTCCCGGCTTTGCCTATATCAACGGCGAAGCGACCACTGGGTGGGCCAAATAACTCTCTCCTGCCATAGTCATCACATCCAGACAGTGGAAATACCGTCCCACAAATAATACCTGGTCAACTACGAATTGCCACTGAAAGCAATGCATGAAGGAAACGAGACTTTTTTTTTGAAACACGTTCTGTCCATAGGGATTTGAAGAAAGCCCTGGTGGCATTAGCATCTCTGTGTAAAGCTGAGACTGATCAATTGGATCAGAAATGATGAGCTGGGAAGGTGGGGGTAATTACTTTTTATATGTTGTGCAGTAGCACTGTCTGCAATGTGGACATCTGCACCTATAAACTTTTGCTTATTTCTTTAACACGTGGTCATGCTCTCTTTGGGATTTAACTTTTTTTTAGCTTGTCTGAAGTTAAAGGTACAGGTGGACGATCCGTGGGATCACCTCACCAACCCTCCGCCGAATGCCTCGAGGAGACGTTGACGCCAGGAAGGGAGTGTGGCTCATTGCCTGCAAACTGTCAACAAACCTCTGCGTCTCAGACCCAATCATGAAGATAGACTTATTGCTCCCCGTACCTGCCTTTCCTCCTCGCTGATGTGATCGTGGTGACTCTTGGGAGACCCCGGTATCGCCTTATGTCCTGCAGAATGCAGGGGACACTGTATTTAAGTGTACCTATCTTTCCCTGTTGAAGACCAGCAACGTGCTGGCCACCAGATTTTCCACTTGGATGTAATTCTGCACTGCACAACTGCAAGAGGTACAGTACTGTGGACATCGGCCAACGTTCGCTTGTGTTCTTGCGTAGCCACATAAAACTCTTAAGATTCTTAAAGCTGTGCCTTAGAAACCATGTTGTGTATGTGTGAAAATATGTATCTAATTTCCTATTGTATTTTTGACAGACTATTTTGTAGAAATAATATTTCTTTAGCCTGTCTCTCTAGTGTGTGTGTATACTGTTTTCATCATGGTTAATTAACATAGCACCTGTATGTTTTGCGATTACAAAATGCGCTCAGCAGATTTTATGGACATATTACCCTATGGGTAAGGAGAATAATTGAAAGATAACACAAGAAACTCTAGGCTTTTTTGTTTTGTAAATAAAAGCACTGATAGCACAAGTGTGGTAACTATGGCTGTGGATAAATTTGAAGTACATAGTATTATTTGTACAGATGTGCAAGATATATGAAGGCAATACATTCTCAAAATGAAAATACATTTTTAAAAAATTATCCAGTCTTTACTGTTCTTAATATTGTAACTGGTCTGTCAATGCTTGTGGCCAAAAATGTATTCCAGTGGTAGATGGTTGAATGAGATATTTATTTTCTTAACCGGATGGGCTACAGGAGTCAGGTTTCTCAGGTATGGTTTGCACATTGATGATTCAGTTTCTCGCCTGTTCATTTAGTGATTGTATTGCATCTGAGATTTCCTGTAAGACTTGCACCTGCATAATTCAGTGTTTGATATCGTTTGTGTAGAGGGACAGGTAATTTTGACATGCTAACTTACTTCCTAATCACAACAGAGGCTCACTTCAACGCCCTGGGTGAGGTGGTATGAGGATACTTTCAGAATTATTGACACAGTTTCCAAGTAGAGAAGCATTTCACTGACAACTGTGCTCCTCTTTGGATAGTACAGAGGACTAAGCACAAAGCCTTGCAGATTTACCAAGATTCATTCCACCCTTTTTGATTCTCCTTAGCCCAGCAAGCATTTTTTTTCTCAGACAGTACATTTTCACAACTCACTGCGTAACATAAATTCTGCCCATCTTCCCTTAGGTTCTTATGGCAATAATCTTGAATCTGTCTCCTGGTCACAGACTTTCCTGTCAGTTGAAGCAATTTGTCTTTATTTATTCTGTTCATAATTTTGATCACTTTCCTTAAACCTCTTGTCATTCTTCTCTTTGAAAACAAAATCCCAACTTTTCCAGAGCCCCCAGTTAACGGAAGAGCTTCGTACTGGAGCTATTTAATAAATCTCCTCAGCACCTTCTCCAAAGACTTGACATCCTACCTAACAGAGAATAGCAGTGTAAGAGGCCCCAGGAATTCAATCTGGTTATGGAACTCCCATCAAGATGATAGCTTCTTCTTATTTAAACTGGTTCAATTCTAGCCACAGATAGCTCAATGAAAATATAACAAGGGAGTTTTGGTTGAATTTTTTTATAGAATCATAGAATCCCTACAGTGTGGAAACAGGCCCTTCGGCCCAACCAGTCCACACCGAACCTCAGGACATCCCATCCAGACCCATCCCCCTATAAACCACCTAATCTACACATCCCTGAACACTACGGGCAATTTAGCATGGCCAATCCACCTAGCCTGGGAGAAACCAGTGGGAGAAACCAGAGCACCCAGAGGAAACCCACGTGGACACGGGGAGAATGTGCTTGTTAATGAATTTCTCCGTGGTCAGTGTGACAATTTTCTCATATTACAATTTTCTTAGTTTGCACTTGCAAGGTTCACCGTAACCTTGTATCATGTTGTGATTGTACTACATTAGTTCTTTGAAGGGATTATCTAATCAATCCTAATTCCCTGCTCTTTCCCCAGAGCCCTGCACATCTTTCATCTCCAAGTATTCATTTAATTCCTGATTCAAGGTGATTAAATCTGCTTTCACGGCTCTTTCAGGCTGACCATTTCTGATCATAACAACTTGCTGAGTAATTTTTTTCCTCTTATGTACAAACCATCATTGTCCTTAAATTAGCCACCAAAATATTCAGGGCTAATTTTGACAATCTTTCCAATTATTCAATAATTCATTATGCTGCTCTTTCAAATGATATACAAATAAAACGTGGGGCAAAATTTCAAAGAACAAAGAAAATTACAGTACAGGAACAGGCCCTTCGGCCCTCCAAACCTGCACCGACATGCTGCCTGTCACAACTAAAACCCGCTACCTTTCCGGGGACTGTATCCCTCTATTCCCGTGCTATTCATATATTTGTCAAGACACCCTTTAAAAGTCACTATAGTATCCGCTTCCACTACCTTCCCTGGCAGCAAGTTCCAGGCTCTAACCCACCATCCTCTGTGTGAAAATCTTGCCTCGTACATCACCTTTAAACCTTGCCCCTCGTACCTTAAATCCATGGCCCCCGGTAACTGAAAACAGAGTTATCGGAATGTGGGTAACGTTCGCCATCCAAACGTGCCCTCAGAAAATGTTGGTGGGTTGTCCTTTTGAATGACTAGTTGAGCTTTGACCCAACTGAGAGGCCCCTCTAGAGGAGAGTCAAGAGTCAGTCATGCTTGGTATGGAAATAGAGCCACCTCTAGACCAGGTACATTTGGCAGGTTTCTTTCCCTAAAGGATATAGGGAATAGCAGTAGCAGCAGGCCATTCAACTACTTGAGCCTACTCTGCCACTCAGTGAGATTAAGGCTGATATTTTGCTTCAGTACTACTTTCCTGCACTAACCTCATATCCTTCCATGTTTTCAATACGTAAGAATCTATTGATCAACGTCTTGTACATGCTCATTCGCTGAATCTCCATAGCTGTCTGGGATAGAGAATTTAAAAGATTGACCAGAGTGAAGAAATTTTTCGCTGCAGTCCTAAATGGCCAACCCCTTAATCTGAGCCTGTGGTATCTGTTTTTAAATGCCCCAGTCAGGGGAACATTCTTCCTGCATTTACCTTGTCAATCCCTGTAACAATTTATGCATTTGAATAGATCACCTCATTCTTCTAAACTCCACAGAATGCCCTGTCTATTTAAACTTTCCTCATGGGATTGTCCCCCATCTCAGGAATTAATTTGATAAACCTCCCTGTATGGTTAATGTATGTTTCTATAAGTAAGGAGACCAAAACAGCTCACAATGCTCCAGGTGTAGCCTCACCATAGCTCTATATAACTGCAGTAAGACATTCTTACTCCTTCACTCAAATTCTCTGATAATAAAGACCAACATACTATTTGCCTCTTAGTTGCTTGCTGTAATTGCATGTTCACTTGCAGTCACTCGCTAACAAGGGCACCCAAATCCCTTTGACTTCCCAGCCTCTCACCATTAAAGAAAAGACTCTGCATTTCTGCTGTTCCTACTAAATGGATAACTTCACATTTCTCCTCATTGTATTCAATCTTCCAAGTTTTAGTTCACTTACTTGGTCTTTCCAAACCCTTTGAAGCTCTTTGCATCATCATTACAATTCCCATTCCCAGCTAGTTTTGTGTCACCTGCAAACTTAGAAATAATTCGTTTAATCCCCATTCATCCAACTCATTGATATAGATTATGAATAACTAGGACCCATGTACTGATCCTGATGTTACACTGCTAGTCACAGTTTGCCAACATGGAAGTAACCCATTTATTCCTACTCTCTGATTTCTGACTATGAACCAGTTCTCAATCTATGCCATATGTTTTAACTAATTCCATTCAATCTAATTCTGTTTACCAATAATGACATATGTTAGGTAATTATAACAATCTGACAGTTTAATAGACACTTTAACTAATCCCACCTTTTTATTTCCAGATTTTTAAAAACTAATTTCAATTCTCTACCTGTCACAGTGGGATTTCAATCTTTATTCACAGATTACTTGTCCAGTAGCAATCACTCCACTACCATCCTCGTAAACAATTCAGTCAAATTTAACTCTTTAATGAAACATGATTAAAATGAAGCAGGTGTAGTTTAGTGTGGCTTATCGTATTCAGTGCTAATGTCATTCACCAGTAATCTAGAGGTCAAGGCTAATACACTGGGATGTGGATCCAAATCTCACTGCAGCAGCTGGTGGAATTTAGCTTCAATTAATAAATCTTGAAAAGGAAGCTGGTATCAACAACCATGACAAGTATTATTAGTTATTTATAAAAAAAGATCTATTTCACTAGTGTCTTTTAAGGAAGGTGGTCTGGTGTCCTGACTTGTTCTGGCCTACATGTGACTCTAGACCCACAGCAATGTGGTTAACTGATATCTGAAATAGCCTAGTAAACTGCTCCGTTCAAGGGCAGGTAAGCATGAAGAACAAATGCAGGTCTTGTTAGATCACTCAAAGCCCACTAAATTTAAAAGTGTAAAATATTTGTTACCCATTCCTAATTGTCTTTGAGAAGGTGAAGTGAGTTGCCTTCTTGAAGCTGAAAAAACTACATATTTCCAAGTCAGGATAATGTGTGGCTTGGATTGAAACCTGCACGTGGTGGTGCTCTCCTTTATTTGCTGCCCCCTGGTAGAGGTTGTGGCTTTGGAAGGTACTTTTGAAGGAGGCTTTGTGAATTGCTGCAATCTATTTTGTAGATGGCACAGACTCTCTCTCTTTCCCTCTTTCACACTCACTCTCACTTCTCAAACTACTGTCAAATGCAAGGCAATTGATAATGTTTATTCAGGGAATCTATTCATCATTCTTGATGAGATGGAACATAAGGACAGAAGAAGTAGAGGGAAAGATTTCCTCACAACGGAAATCATCCTATGAGTATCTGTCCTATCAAAGCCCCCTCATCATGTGTGTTAGTAAGCTTATTTCTCATTCCTCCCAACACCAATGAATACAGGCTCAAGCTGAAGTCATGGCCTAGGGAAGTCAGAAGTTCATGCTGTGTCCCTATGTCAGAGCCAGAAAGCTTAGGTTCAATTCCCACCTGTTCCAGGGGTGTATCATAACACATTTGTAACAGGTTGCTTTAAAAATCTCTACACTGAAACAACCATTGTCTTTCTGGATTAGTAAGAAAATGAGGGGCATATTGGGAATATGGGGCTCATTCTGAACATCTACCAAAGCTGATAGCTTTTTACATGTTCTGAAACCTGCTGCTACATTTGAAATGCCAAGCAGCACTGATTTTATTTGAAAAGACCCAGGATGCTTGTTATTTAGTTTCCTTCATTTTAGCATCTGTAAATTACTATCAACAAAATATTCTGCTGCTTTTGATCTCAACTTAGCAGTACATGGCTTACTTATAAAACAAAACAAAGTAAAAGCACACTATGTCAAGGCACCAGAAGTCAGTAACCGTAAAAGGGCGAAATTTATTTGTTAAAGGATGTTTTAAAAAAAATGACAGTGTTCATTTCAGGAAGGTTAAGGGTTGGAATCTTCAATTCTGATTATGAAGTAAGGTATTCATTCTGTCTGATATCACACATTACCGCAGAAGAAAGGGGAATCATTAACTAAAAAGATCCTAACTAATGAATCTGCAACTCTTTATATTATGAGGATTGCAGATCTGTGATTCCATTCTAGACCTTGAGAAACACTTCATGGACACCATTTCATTTTCAGGCCTTTGAAAGAAACCAGCATCTTTAAGTTTAATTAGTCAAAAAAGTTCAAAAGGCAGGATATTTTTTAACAAAAAAAATTCTGTTGTGTCTTCTAATTATGAGAGCCTTTTGAGGTTGTATATGACTGACAGCGACACGAGTCTTTGGAATCAATCGAAAGGTGAGTGCGTACTTCACCCATGATTAACAGCAGAATGTAGACAAATGTAAATGCAGCTAAGTCTACAAAATAAGCTTTTAAATTTCTGTTGCTGCATCATTGCACACAACCGAACATGAAATATTGCAAGTGTGGAATTTAAAATTGTTGCAATGGGGCAGTAGGATAATTTGCATTCCTATAGAGAAGAGTTAAATGATTTAGAGTAAAGTATTTTCTCAGTTCCTAAAGAGTTATACTTGAAACAGGTAATATTGTCTTTTATTAGTGGCAGACATTGAGGGGGGCTGCTGCGCGTTGCCAGTAACCTATGACCCAAGTTTATGCTTTTTTTGAATATTAAAGGTAAATTTGTGCTGTTTGTTCATTATATTTTGCCCATTCAACCATATCCCTTTGACATTCAATGACATTACCATCGCTGAATCAGGTTGCTTTAAAAACCTCCATACTGAAACAACCAATGTCTTTCTGGAGTGGTAAGCAAATGAGGGGCATATTGGGAAAATGGGGCTCATTCTGAGCAACTACTGAAACCGATAGCTTTTTACATGTTCTCCCACTAAGAACGTGCAAGGGATAGCCTTTGACCAGAAACAATACTGGACTATCAATATAAATATTATGGCTACAAGAGCAAACCCAAAACAAAATGTCTACTGTTGAATGTCAAACTGCAATTGGGCAGCACTTGATGAGCAATCCCGAGTGTGCTAATAGCTACACTAACAAACAAATTAAGATGATCACTGAAGCTCATAACATGCCCGATTTGCACTGTAGGATTAATGTACATTCATAGCTAGGGACCCTTTCTCTGTAACCAATAGGTTCAAGCCTTGAAACTCGTAACCTGGATATGTTAGGAGCCTATAGTTCCTGGGTACTTGCTCCATAGCAACACCTTTGTCCATTTTCTCCTCTAGTATAAACTGTGATCATTTAATTTTGGTAAACTTGTATTTGTCCTGATGAGTGCAAGATGAACTACTTTGGGAACATGTTTATCTTTTGTTCAAGATTCAAAAAATGCAAGATTTGTTGTCATTCCAGATTTGTTGTCTCATACTTATATTCATATTTGTAACTCCATTTGTCATGGTAAAACTATGATAAAAGAACTATATGAATTCACAGAGGTACTGCATTGCTGATAAAATTGGTGATGACTTTTATCAAACTTATACACTTCATTAGAGTTATTTTTCTGGCTGCTGGCACATATATGCCCTAATACACTAAATCCAAAATCCATCTCCAAATTCCTGAGCACTAATTCTTTTCAGAAGTTGATCAATGAGGAGACTGATGCTATTAAGTAAACAGGGTGTGAGATTGATGTCAAGAAAAGACACAATGACTCTGGAATTTTGTTGCTTTTGGAGTATCCTTTTTTTGTGATGTATATATTTTTCCCAAAGTGTGATGCAGCAAATTGAATGTGACCCTTGATGTGATAAATAGATACCGCAAGAAGGATTAATTGATTGTACAAGTTTAACTGGAATTGGGGGATGAAGGAGGTGGGATTGAAGAGTTGGATATGATTGCTGAGAATGATTTGTGGAGCTGTGTTCCAACACTGCATTCTGTGAATTCCGACTCAATATCTGAAACCCCATTGGCCAGTATTGGTCTATATAGCTATAAATCTGTTATTTAATCATTCAATTTCATGAGCTGTTGGTGTCATGTAAAAGTTGAAATTACTTTCTCCAAACCTGGGATTAGTGTTTAAATAATGAATGTACTCATCTTATTCTGGGAATTTTCGGATTTATTGTTGAAGTAGATGGTAATATTAAACAAACCCGTTGTTGTGGAATAATTTACCTCTAAAGTATTTAAATGAATCTAATGTGTCAGCAGTGTAGTAAAAGTTGATGAATTCAATCTCTCTCTTGCACTGTAGGATTGGAATATGAACTAATGAAATAAGAGCAGGGGCGGAACCTGCTTCCCCATTCAACAAGATCATGGCAGATATATTCATATTCCAAATGCCACGTTCCCTTCTATCCTCAATAGCCTTTGATTCCCCTGCCTAACAAGAATTTATTCATCCTGCCTTAAAAATATTCAATGTAACGACTGCTTTTATCTATTGAACTATGGACTTCAAGATGGGAGAAAAGTACTGTTAAACCATAGCGACTGGGCAAGATGTGGCAGTTCTTTTTTAATGAATTACTGGAATTCATCACGTGTTGTATCTCCAACACTCCCTGATTTAAGCATTAAAAGGAGGGGGGATGCTAGGCAGCTCAGTCTTATATCCAGGGTCAGTTTTGCCTACTGCCATCATAACCCCGTTCCATTGTCTTCCGAGACTGAGAGTTCTAAAGTTGCACAATCAATAGAAATAGGAGCAGAAGTAGGCCATCTGGCCCATCGAATCTATTCCGTCAGTCAATAAGATCTTTTTGTGGACTCAGCTCCACTTACCCAACTGCTCACTGTAACCCTTAATACACTTACTGTTCAAAAATCCATCTTTGCCTTAAAAACATTCAACAAGGTAGCCTCAACTGCTTCACCGGGCAGGGAATTCCACAGATTCAGAGCCCTTTGGTTGAAGAATTTCCTCCTCAACTCAGTCCTAAATCTGCTTCCCCCTTATTTTGAGGCTATGCCCCCAGTTCTAGTTTCACCCACCAGTGGAAACAACTTCCCTGCTTCTATCTTGTCTATTCCCTTCATAATTTTATATATTTATATAAGATCGCTCTTCATTCTTCTAAATTCTAATGAATATAGTACCAGCCTACTCAGTCTCTTCTTGTAAGCCAACCCTCTCAACCCCAGAATCAACCTAGTGAACCTTGTCTGCACCCCCTCTAGTGCCAGTACATCCTTTCTCTTTAAGGAGAGCAAAACTTTACACCGTACTCCAGGTGTGGCCTCACCAGCACCCTATACAGCTGCAGCATAACCTCCCTGTTTTTAAACTCCATCCTCTAGCAATGAAGGACAATATTCCATTTGCCTTTTTAATTACCTGCTGCACCTGAAAACCAACTTCTTGTGATTCGTGCACAAGGACACCTCCACACAGCAGCATACTGCAATTTTTCACCATTTAGTAATAGTCCATTTTGCTGCCATTCGTACCAAAATAGATGACTTCACATTTACCAACATTGCATTCCATCTGCCACACCCTTGCCCACTCTCTTAACCTATCCATATTGTTCTGCAGACTTTCAGTGTCCTCTGCACACTTTGCTCTACCACTCACCTTGCTCTACCACTCACCTTAGTGTCACCTGTGAACATTGACACACTATATTTGGTCCCCAATTCTAAATCATCTATGTAAATTGTAAACAATTGCAGTCCCAGGCACATCACTAGCCACTGATTGCCAACTAGAAAAAAATCTATTTATCTCCAGTCTTTGCTTTCTGCTAGTTAACCAATCTTTTATCCATGCCAGTACATTACCCATAACAGCAAGCACCTTTTATCTTATGCAGCAGCCTCTTGAGCTGTCGAATGCCTTCTGGAAATCCAGATACACCATATCCACTGGGTTCCCCATTGTCCGCCACCCTCTTAACGTTCTCAAAAAATTCCAGTAGAACAATCTGCCTTTCATGAATCCATGTTGCATCAGCCCGATGGGACAACCCTCCGATGAAAACAAATCCTTCACATCTCTGTTCTAAAAGGGTAACCCATAATGTTAAAAGTGTCCCCTAGTTTTGGACTCATCCACAAGAGGAAACACCTTTTCCATGTTCACTTTGTCAAGACCATTCAGGATCTTATATATTTTCAATCTAGACTCTTCTCACTCTTCTAAACTCAAGGAGAAACAAGTCCAGTCTGTCCTGACGAAGGGTTTTGGCTTAAAATGTTGACTTTGCTGCTCCTTGGATGCTGTCTCACCTGCAGGGCTTTTCCAGCTCCATGTTTATTGACTCTAGCCTCCAGCATCTGCAGTCCTTACTCTCTCCCAGTCTGTCCAACCTATCTTCATAAGACAATCCACTCACAGCAGGCATCAACTGAGTAAACCTCTTCTGAACCTCCTCCAATGCATTTACATCCTTCTTTAAACTTGGAGACCAAGACTACACACAATTGTTAAGTAAAATGATGTAACAATTTGAATTTGACAATTTAAACAGTAGAGTAAAACTGGGAATCAAACACTACAATTAAATGGTTAGATCACTTGAAAGGACAGACTGAAGGTAATTTCATGAACATTAATATTTAGGCATCTGTGAGGGTTCTTGAGGAGCAGAGATAGTGCCCTCCAACACTATGACTTCTGGGGAGGAGACGGCCTAGTGGTATTATCACTGGACTGTTAATCCAGAGACCCAGATAGCGTTCTGGGGTCCTAGGTTCAAATCCTGCTGTGGCAGATTGTCAAATTTGAATTCACTAAATCTTTGGAATTAAGAATCTAATGATGACCGTGAACCCATTGTTGATTGTCAGAAAAACCCATCTGGATCACTAATGTCATTTAGGGAAGGAAACTGCCTGCCATCCTTACCTGGTCTGGCTTACATGTGACTCCAGACCCACAGCAATGTGGTTGACTCTTAACTGCCCTCTGGGTGATTAGGGATGGGCAATAAATGCTGCCTAGCCAGCAACGCCCTCATCCCATTAATGAATAAAGAAGGTCAGAAGGCCTGGATTCAGTTTCCACCTGTTCCAGAAGTGTGTCATAACATACATGGACCAGTTGTTTAAAAAGGATCTATACAGGCAGTGGTAATACCCAAAATGTTTACTGCAATTTACCTCTAGATGCTGCCTGGCCTGTTATGTTCTTTCAGCCTCCTGTTTGTCTAAGTTGTAACCCACAATTTAGCTAGTACATACGAAATGGCCAATTACGTATTATTTTGTAAAAGTAAATAGTCGGTTCTGATATAACACAACAGTTCCATTCTCGTGCGATCTCACGTTATGAGAAAATTGTGCAATAGCCGCGCCATTTAAACTAATGGGGCCAGAATTGCTTTATAGCCAATACAGGTAAGGAAAGTTCGGGTTCCACAAATAGTGGTCTAAACTCTTCAATCATGTTAAAGCATGATTCGCGTTGAAGAAACATGCATTATAGCAGAACTGACTGTAAATATAACTTCTTTTTTATTGAAAGAAGTGATGAAGTTGTAAATTCTTGGACGTTATACTGTTTCCATTTAAGGGAGTTGAGTTCCACTGCTAATACATGCAGAGTGCAATTGTTAAATGTCAGTTCACTTAATTGTGTCCGACTTCCTTTGGCTTACAGTGTGTCACTTGTGTTTAGATTTTAATTTCACATAGGCCTGCAACCTTCCCATCCCACTCCAGGATTTAAGATATGGAAGGTCTTTACTGAAGCAAGAGAAGAATTGTGAGGAATGCGTCCTGTTTAAGGAGTGTTCGTACTCAAATGTGGAGGGTTGCTTTTTACATTTGGTGCAGATGGGATACTCTTAATGTGGTGTGAACATCATTATTTTCAAACATCATTCAAATGTGAGAGAGTTTATTAGCAAAGTGTGAAAAGGACTCAGCAAGGGGGAATGTGCAATGAAAGGTGCATGAGGCGGAATGTATTCAACCTCTTGGCAAGCTGTCTCGTTGGTGGTGGGGTCAATGACCTCCAACACTATGACCTTTGACATGAGACCTCATATGTCTGTTATAACTGACCCACAAATCCATGAAACTCACAGCCAGACACTGCTCGGAGGGGTTCAGATAAAACAACTGCACATGGGAAAAGCACACAGTGTGCACAGCACAAAATAAGCATGGTCACGTTACTAACAGGAAGCACAACTCCTACCTACCCCCTTCAATCCAGCATTAACACAAAATTTTCTTTCCGATTTAACTCCTAAAATGATGCGGCTGCTAAATTATTAAATGTTTTACTCCAAAGAAGCCGGCAACAAATTAGATTTGTTCCTGACAGCAGACTGGACCTACACTAATCTATCAGAAACAGAGATCAATGGCAAATTTACTGTTTTAAACTCCTATTTAGCAGGCAATGAGTTTTAGTGAGATTCACTGGTTCAATTAGCCTAGCAATGCTGCACAAAACTTGTGCTCGCTGAGCTTTCACTGTGATATTTATATTACTGCCCTGACTACAATCATTTCAGCAGCTTACTGGTGTAAATTCAGCACTGAAGATAGTGCAGATCCAGTGCCAAACAGCTAAGAGACCCCAATGATGGATAATCCCAGGCCACTTCAGCTGTGAGCCCTGTGCTCCTGGATCCTTCTTGGCTGCCAGTGGTGGAACTCCGGTCAGGTGAGTCTATTGGTCTTGAGACACACATATTTGGAAACAGCTTGAGCAGGGAACCCATATTTACATTGGTGTTCGTTTTCAAAGGCAAGTGATACGGCATAGAATCACACAGAATAGGCTATCTTGCCTTTAGCTCTTTGTAACTACTATGCAATTTGACCCATTTCACTGCATTTTCAAGAATTTATTCCCTTTAACAGTGTCTAATAAATCTGATTCACACCCTTTCAAATAATACATTCGAGGTCACAATTACGCCTCTACATAAAGTCATTCTTCCTATCTCCCCTCTAGATCTTCAACCTGGAATCTGTGTCCTCTGTGTTACTGACTCTCCTGACACTAAAAACAGTCTTTTTGTTATTATTTTTATCGAGATAGCATTTCTCCAGCAGCCTCACAAACAAATTCTCAAGGGCAATTAAAAGATGGGCAATAAATGCTACCTTGCTACATAAATACAGTTTGATGTTATTATTGAAGTCTACGGTCCCACTCTAACAATGTGAGGTGTGTTATAACATGGTCATTGCATTCCAAAGAGTAAATTATTTTCACCAAAAAACAAAAAATGATGTATTAGAATTTATTGGGCAAAGGCAATTTTCAGACACTGGTCAAGGCAGCAGAATTCAGGACTGAGGCCCCTAGCATCTGATGGTGCTTGCTTTAAGATCCTTTTGACCAATGGGGCCAGTTTTTTAAAAATTCACTTCTGGGACGTTGCAAGCTAGGCTAGCATTTATTTCATCTCCCTAGTCAGCCGTGAGAAGGTGATGGTGAATTACCTCCGGTTGTGGTGGAATAAATGCAGCAGAACAAGAAGCCACGATCCAAGGGATAATAGCATTCTTTGGAAGTTTGATTTGAAGCCTGAAGGAAAGACTGTCCTCAGGATCAAAAACCCTTACCCTTCCCTGTACTCTTACTTTCCCTTTACCCCCACACACACAATACCGAGGTGAGACTATAAAAGTATTTGGCCACAGATTTCCTCAAAATATTTGCAAATTTCCAGCAAATTTGGAACAGGAACAGCCCTGAGGAAATTCTGGCTGTTGCTACTGTGGATGCAAACAATCTCTTAATGTATTGCTTGTTTCCCTGATGTTTTATTATGTATGTGTGTCCGTTGACCGTCTGCTACTCACTGTCTGTGATCGGCTAATTGAACTGATTTAGCTTTATTGCCACATACGCCTAAATGAATACAATGAAAAGTTTATACATTGCCATTTACAGCGCCATCTTAGGTACAAAGGTACCTAGGTACAATCCTTACAGGACAAAGAAGAAAAAAACTTACATCACAGCAATACACAATATAACCATAGGTCAGAAAATCAAGAAGCAAAGTTAAAAAGACAAATATCACAGTTGCTTTCCACAGCAGACCAGTGCAGGGAGCCCCACGTGGTCTGACCACTGGCTATTCCACGCTCCGCACTGGGCTGTTCTGGCCACTGGTGTCTCTGCCATCCACTGACACCCCGTTTGGGGCCAGGTACCCGCCGCCAAGAGAAAGGAGGAGAGAAAGGGAAAAGAAGAGAAAGAATGGATGGAGCGGAGGAGCTCCAGCTGGATCATTCTCCTCCACTGCCATCTTACTGGAAGTTAAGCTTAGATGTGGCAACTTAGAAAAATTTAACAAAGCTGATGAAACAGCCAGCAGCCTGTGGCTACATGCATGGACCAGACACTTTAAAGCATTGACTAAAACTCTAGTTGAACACACAGAAGTTGGTGTGCCATGTCCGCATATCTCTGAAGCATAAAACACGTAACACATGGCGCTGTTCAAATTGGAGTTCTCCCTCACGTTGTAATAAGTAGCAGCAAAAGCAGAATAACTGGTCATTCACCACATTTGTGGTGACCCAGTTGGTTATCTTTAAAATGTAAGGTTCTGAGTTGAAATCCCATTCCATAGCTCAAATATAAAAATCAAGGCTGACAATCCAGTGAGTGCTACACAATCAAAGCTGTCATCTTTCAGATAAGATGTTAAATTGAGGCCCCACCCACTTGCTCAGGTGAATGTAAAAGGGGACTTATTGCTAGACTGTTAATCCAGAGACCCAGGTAATGTTCTGGGGACCCGGGTTTGATTCCTGCCACGGCAGGTAGTGGAATTTGAATTCAATAAATATCTGGAATTAAGAGTCTAATGATGACCATGAATCCATGGTTGATTGTTAGAAAAGCCCACCTGGCTCACTATGTCCTCCAGGGAAGGAAACTGCCATCCTTACCTGATCTGGCCGACATGTAACTCTAGACCCACAGCAATGGGGTTGACTCTTAGCTGCCTTCTGTGTAATTAGGAATGGGCAATAAATGCTGGCCTAGCCAGCCAGCGATGCCCTCTACCCATGAATAAAAAAAAAGTTGCCATGACATATACTTGAAGAAGAGCGCAACCATTCATCCAACACCACACCTTTACCTCCTTCCCCTTACTCCGTATCCTGGGAAATATCTAGCCCTTAATTTAAGATCCTAATAAAGATTATCTGGTCATTATCATATTGCTATTTTTGGGCTCTTCCTATGAACAAACTGGTAGCAATGTTTTCTTCAACCAGTAATTCACTGGGGCCTGTAAAGCGTGTTGAGATGTCTAGTAGTCGTGAAAAGTGCTAAATAAATGCAAATCTTTCATCCCATTACGTGGGGCATTGCCCTACACAGAATGGTTACAATGTTCTCTGTAGTTTACAGTAACTTTGCTTCACTGCAGTTTGTTTCATTCAAAGTGTTCTGCAACTCTACTGAGATGTCATAGGAGCTGTAAAAATGCAAGTACTTTTGCAGAGATAGTGGGAACTGCTGATGCTGGAGAATCTGAGATAACAAGGTGTAGAGCTGAATGAACACAGCAGGCCAAGCAGCATCAGAGGAGCAGGAAAGCTGACGTTTCAGGCCTGGACCCTTCTTCAGAAATGGAGTCGCAGGGAAAAACGTTTTTGAAGGATCTGAATGTTCTGTATGTAGCGGTCATTGCAGTTGGGGCCAAATTGGGAAGGCCTGAATGTAGACTGTAGTCCATTGGGGATGATCCAGTTCATCTAAAAGGAGAGGAGGGTAACTTCTTCAAGGTAGGCATCCCTAGAAGAGGCTTCGCAGTGGGGTTAAAATCAATTCTGAGATAGTGGGAACTGCCGATGCTGGAGAATCTGAGAGAACAAGGCGTAGCGCTGGATGAACACAGTAGGCCAAGCAGCATCAGAGGAGCAGGAAAGT
>JAHRHZ010000021.1:11899311-11997264 GCA_024137785.1 Ginglymostoma cirratum
CTTTCCTGCTCCTCTGATGCTGCTTGGCCTACTGTGTTCATCCAGCTCGACACCTTGTAATCTCAAGTATTTTTGCAGTTGTTTTATACAATATCATGTGGAATTACATTTAATATTTCACTGCCGTATTGTTTGTTGCTCCCATTCAAGGGAAGAACAATATTGCTCAGAAGTGGAACATTTTTTTCCTTCTTATCTGCCAGTACTCCTATAGGACAAGAGCAAGGGAACAGGTTTGAGGCAGGCATTCTTTCAGAGAGCTGGCATTACAGCAATGGGTTGAATGGTCCCTTGTGCTGTAAAATTCAGTGGTTCCAGGTTACACTGCTATGCCCACGCAAACATTTGAAACAAAAGGGCAAGATCAGCAGCTTTAAAAGCTGTTGGTTTTCAGTTCCCTGTCTAAACCTGAAAGTGGTGTTTCCGGATGAATAAATGACTTCAATTTGTTTCTATGCATGAATTGAATCAGGTTCCATCAATTAGCAGTGGCAGCAAAACTGTTTGTAGCTTGTGCCAGCTCGTCAGTTTGTACTTCACCATTTCAGCCCAAACGACATATCCATTCTCCCCTTGATAGAAATGATGCAAATACTTGCTTTACCACAATATGGATACCCTGTGTTCCTTGCTATCAATGCAATCTCTCCAGCTGCAACACTGTACTGATGGAAATTCTCCTTCTGAAGGATCCTTCGCAAGAAAGTGCTAGCAGGTATTCCAGATCCACATCAGCTTGATCACCGCACCCCCTCTCACCCAACACACTTTGGCTTTGCCCAAAACCTTCTGGTAGAGCAAGATCTCAGTTGGAGGAAACTTGCTTTCTGTTATTTCCACAAAATTTCCTGAAACATTTACACCAATCTCCTCTGGACAACATGCAACCAGTTCCAAATTCCTTTGATCAAAAGCTCTTCTGGACTATATTGGTAATTCATCATTGACAGTCCACTTTTACTGCCTGTTTTATAAAGTGTTATTATTTTGAGTTTATCTCATTCCAAACGCTTTTCTTTGAGTTTCATAAATATTCAACATAACTTCATGTTGAATCTTTAACAATTTCTTTTTATTTGTTACAGTGCGTGGGGGTAGCTAGCTAGGCCAGCACTTATTGCGCATCTCTGAATGGTCTTGCGAAGGTGGTGGTTATTATAGATGGATCAGGAAAGGTCAGAAAAGGTTAAAACTTAATTGAGTAAGACAAGCATCACCCACTGTGATGATATAATGAGAATGGTGGGAGACTAAAGTAGGATTTTGTGAGAAACAGACTAAGGCTAGATCCTCAATAGTCTTTGTAGTGATAGAGTCACAGAGCCATACAGCATAGAAACAGGCTTCTCGGCCCTCCAGATCTATGCTGACCAACAAATACCAAACGATACTAATCCCATTTGCCTGCAGTTGGTCCATAGCCTATTAAGCCCTGGCATTTTAAGTACTCATTTAGATAATTCTTAAATGTTGTGAGACCACCTGCCTCCACCACCCTCTCAGGCAGCACCTGTCTACCACCCTGGGTAGAAACTTTTCTTCTCAGATCTCCTCTAAACCACTCACTCCTCACTTTAGACTTATGCCCTCTTGTCTTAGACACATCTGCCATGGGGAAGAGATTCTCACGATCTACTCTTTGAAAACCTTTTCTTAGAATCTGTAAATAGTTTCAGAGAAGCATTGCACTACATCTTATTTGCACGACAAGAAAGTGGCTACCATTGTATACGTAGACCACATAAGCCCTTAAAGAACCCACACACTTAGAATATAAGGGCAGCAGCACATGCAACATTGTGATCAACATGGGGCAAACATAGTGCTAGCCCAGAGGACTTTGTGGAAAACAGATATTGCTAATTGCTGAGGACAGCAAACCCCAAATCACCTCATGGGAACTCTCAACGCTAAAAAATGTTTCAAAGATCAACACTGCAAGTATTTCAGACCTGACAAGGGAGGTGCTGGAACAGAGGAGATCTGCAGCTCCAAGACAGAGGTACAGGCTGCATTATGAAGAGGTGGTCTGTGGGAGTCGTTCCGAGTCTGAGTGAATGAAAATCACAGGTTGTGTGATTGAAAGCTGAAAATTCCTGGTACGAAAGGAAAACTTTAAATGGTGCTGTCATTTAGGCTGAGAGGGCAGGAATTTAAAAATAAAACAAATAGATTTTACAGGAATGGTGCAGGAGGGAGGGATTCAGATACCTGGATAATTGGAGCTCATTCTGGGGTAGGTGAGACCTCTACAAACGGGATGGTCTGCACCTGAACCAGAGGGGTACAAATATCCTTGGGGGGATATTTGCTAATGCTGTTCGGGAGGGTTTAAACTAGTTCACCTGGGGGATGGGAACCTGACTTGTAGCTCCAGTGTACAGGAAGTTGAGAGTAGTGAGGTCATGAATAAGGTTTCAAGGTCGCAGGAGTGTAGCAGCAGGCAGGAAGGTGGTTTGAAGTGTGTCTACTTCAACGCCAGGAGCATCCGGAATAAGGTGGGTGACCTTGCAGCATGGGTTGGTACCTGGGACTTTGATATTGTGGCCATTTTGGAGACATGGATAGAGCAGGGACAGGAATGGTTGTTGCAGGTTCCGGGGTTTAGATGTTTCAGTAAGATCAGGGAATGTGGTAAAAGAGGGGGAATGTGGTAAAAGAGGGGGAGGTGTGGCATTGTTAGTTAAGGACAGTATTACGGTGGTAGAAAGGATTTTTGATGAGGACTCGTCTACTGAGGTAGTATGGGCTGAGGTGAGAAACAGGAAAGGAGAGGTCACCCTGTTGGGAGTTTTCTATAGGCCTCCGAATAGTTCCAGAGATGTAGAGGAAAGGATAGCAAAGATGATTCTGGATAGGAGCAAAAGGAACAGGGTAGTTGTTATGGGGGACTTTGACTTTCCAAATATTGACTGGAAACGCTATAGTTCAAGTACTTTAGATGGGTCAGTTTTTGTCCAGTGTGTGCAGGAGGGTTTCCTGACACAGTATGTAGATAGGCCAACAAGAGGCGATGCCACATTGGATTTGGTACTGGGTAATGAACCGGGCCAGGTGTTAGATTTGGAGGTAGGTGAGCACTTTGGTGATAGTGACCACAATTTGGTCACGTTTAATTTAGTGATGGAAAGGGATAGGTATATACCGCAGGGCAAGAGTTATAGGTGGGGAAAGGCAATTATGAGTCCATTAGGCAAGACTTAGAATGCATAGGATGGGGAAGGAAACTACAGGGGCTGGGCACAATTGGAATGTGGAGCTTGTTCAAGGAACAGCTACTGCATGTCCTTGATAAGTATGTACCTGTCAGGCAGGGAGGAAGCGGTCGAGCGAGGGAACCGTGGTTTACTAAAGAAGTTGGATCTCTTGTCAAGAGGAAAAAGGAGGCTTATCTAAAGATGAAGTGCGAAGGCTCAGTTAGGGCGCTTGAGAGTTACAAGTTAGCCAGGAAGGACCTAAAGAGAGAGCTTAGAGGAGCCAGGAGGGGACATGAGAAGTCTTTGGCAGGTAGGATCAAGGAAAATCCTAAAGCTTTCTGTAGGTATGTCAGGAATAAAAGAATGACTAGAGTAAGATTAGGGCCAGTCAAAGACAGTAGTGGGAAGTTGTGCGTGGAGTCCAAAGAGATAGGAGAGGTGCTAAATGAGTATTTTTCATCAGTATTCACACATGAAAAAGACAATGTTGTCGAGGAGAATACTGAGATACAGGCTATTAGACTAGATGGCATTGAGGTTCATAAGGAGGAGGTGTTAGCAATTCTGGAAAGTCTGAGAATAAATAAGTCCCCTGGGACCGAGGGGATCTATCCTAGGATTCTCTGGGAAGCTAGGGAGGAGATTGCAGAGCCTTTGGCTTTGATTTTTTTGTCGTCATTGTCTACAGGAATAGTGCCAGAAGACTGGAGGATAGCAAATGTTGTCCCCTTGTTCAAAAAGAAGAGTAGAGACAACCCTGGTAATTATAGACCAGTGAGCCTTACTTTGGTTGTGGGTAAAGTGTTGGAAAGGATTACAAGAGATAGGATTTATAATCATCGAGAAAGGAATAATTTGATTAGGGATAGTCAACATGGTTTTGTGAAGGGTAGGTCGTGCCTCACAAACCTTATTGAGTTCTTTGAGAAGGTGACTAAACAGGTGGATGAGGGTAAAGTGGTTGATGTGGTGTATATGGATTTCAGTAAAGCGTTTGATAAGGTTCCCCATGGTAGGCTATTGCAGAAAATACGGAGGCACGGGATTGAGGGTGATTTAGCGGTTTGGATCAGAAATTGGCTAGCTGGAAGAAGACAGAGGGTGGTGGTTGATGGGAAATGTTCATCCTGGAGCTCAGTTACTAGTGGTATACCACAAGGATCTATTTTGGGGCCACTGCTGTTTGTCATTTTTATAAATGACCTGGATGAGGGCGTAGAAGGATAGGTTAGTAAATTTGCGGATGACACTAAAGTCGGTGGAGTTGTGGATAGTGCGGAAGGATGTTGCAGGTTACAGAGGGACATAGATAATCTGCAGAGCTGGGCTGAGAGGTGGCAAATGGAGTTTAATGTGGAAAAGTCTGAGGTGATTCACTTTGGAAGGAGTAACAGAAATACAGAGTACTGGGCTAATGGTAAGATTCTTGGTAGTGTGGACGAGCAGAGAGATCTTGGTGTCCATGTGCATAGATGCCTGAAAGTTGCCACCCAGGTTGATAGGGTTGTTAAGAAGGCGTGCGGTGTGTTAGGTTTTATTGGTAGAGGGATTGAGTTTCGGAGCCATGAGGTCATGTTGCAGCTGTACAAAACTCTGGTGCGGCCGCACTTGGAGTATTGCGTGCAGTTCTGGTCACCGCATTGTAAGAAGGATGTGGAAGCATTGGAAGGGGTGCAGAGGAGATTTACCAGGATGTTGCCTGGTATGGAGGGAAGGTCTTATGAGGAAAGGCTGAGGGACTTGAGGCTGTTTTCGTTAGAGAGAAGAAGGTTAAGAGGTGACTTAATAGAGACACACAAGATGATCAGAGGATTGGATAGGGTGGACAGTGAGAGCCTTTTTCCTCGGATGGTGACGGCTAGCACGAGGGGACATAGCTTTAAATTGAGGGGTGATAGATATAGGACAGATGTCAGAGGTAGATTCTTTACTCAGAGAGTAGTCAGGGCATGGAATGCCTTGCCTGCAGCAGTTGTAGACTCGCCACCTTTAAGGGCATTTAAGTGGTCGTTGGATAAACATATGGATGATAATGGAATAGTGTAGGTTAGATGGGCTTCAAATTGGTTTCACATGTCGGCGCAACATCAAGGGCCGAAGGGCCTGTACTGCACTGTAATGTTCTATGTTCTAGGTTGCAACTCAGATCGAGTGCTGCCACCATCATGAGTGGTTAGCACAAGCAATGGATATAAAGAAATCAGAACAAATACAGCCATGAGCAGGAACCTGCATGATCTGGGAGCAGAGAACCAAAGAAATTATAAACTCAGTGTATGCATTTCCATACCCCAAAGGGCTGTGGGAACTAAGCCTTTCAGTACGTTTAAATTAGAGATTAATAGATTTCTGATTACTAATGGTGAAAAGAAATGGAAACAGTATGGGTTAGAGACATTGAAATGTTTATCAGCTATCACTGAATTAAAAGTTGGAGCAGACTTGACAGACTGAATGGCCTATTTCAGTTCTAATGTTCCTAAGTAACGGGCAATGTAAAGATGCAAACTATTCTTGTTGAATCTTTCCTCTGTCATAAGGTCAGAAGCGGGGTGTTCACTAATGTTCAGCACCATTTGCAACTCCCCAGATACTGAAGCAGTCCATGCCCAAATGACAATTTCCAGGCATGGGCTGATTAGCAGCAAACAACATTCACACCACACAAGTGCCAAGCAACAATCATCATAAACAAGACAGAATCTTACCATTGCTCCTTGATAGCCAATGACATTTCTATTACTGAATCCCCCACTATTAATACCTTGGTGATTTTTATTGACCAGATATGAAATGGTCTCGCCGTATAATTATAGTGGCTTCAATTGTAGTTCAGAGGCTAGGAATCCTGCAGCGAGTAACTCACCTCCTGACTCCTTGAAGCCTGTCCACCATCTACAAGGCACAAGTGGAGGGGTGTGGTGGAATACTTCCCACTTGCCTGGATGAGTGCAATTCCAACAATACTCAAGCTTGATACCATCCAGGATGAAGCTGCCCACTTGATTGACACCACATTCACAAAATTCATTCCCTCCACCACCGATGTTTAATAGCAGCAGTGTGTACTGTCTACAACATGCATTGCAGAAATTCATCAAGATTCCTTAGACCATACTTTCAAACCAAGACTACTTCCAACTAGAAGGACAAGGGCAGCACAATCCCCCCACACTACTAACCCTGCATGGCCTCTACACTGTCTACTCACTCACTTGGGATCCTTACCACCTTTCATCACTTGCACTGGCACTTACAGCTCTGCCAACAACTTTTATCTCACTCAATCCATCCCTTTTTCTCACTTGTGAAAAACATGGCCCATAATGGAGCAAAAAGAGCCAAGATGGGTGGTAGGGTGCCTGCTAAGAGCAGTTACAGTCAGGTTTCTCTCCTCAACTACTAAGAGGAGAGGAACCTGACTGTGACTGCCTTCAGTGGCTAACTGACTGTGCCCAAGTCCCTGGACTGATATCAGAGGCTGCCCTCAGCCCACTGTGTCAGGCTACCATAACTAAAGGGTGCCTCCCCTGACTGAGGACATCCTCCCTTTAGACTTTGAGACACACCATGTGTTTGCTGCAGCATTGCTGGTACACGATTAAGGTATGAGGTTGAAATAGCATGGTGCTGCACAGCAACATGTCCAGCTCGTTGTCTGACGACCGTTGATAACCATGTCAGTCTGCCTGGAAGTTCCGAGGTGATAAGGCACAAAAAGGCAACGCTGTGAGGCTCAAAGTGATGGAGCATGAAGAGAACATGTAAAGATTCATGAGATGCAGATTGGTCCAATCCATAGGCTGGTCCTTGTCCCTGTGTGCATAGCGTCTTTCAATGAATGGTGCCAGTGCAATCTAAAGTGCAGAACTGTCCAGTAAGTGAATCAAAGATGGGCCATAAAGGTGTGGTGAGGCTGCTTTGTGTCTAATGCCAATGTTTGTGGATGTGAGGTGTATCCAGTCATTGCCCATGGAGTGAGCCCTAAGATGTTGGTGCTGGATGGAAAGCCAGAGGAACAAGCAGCCAGCTGGAGTCACCAGGTACCTGTCCTGACTTTTCATGTCAGGAATTCTCAGTTTCTTGTTTCTTTTGATTGGGTTGGAGAATGGGAGAGTGCAGATTAACAAGGTGAGATGAAGTAATAATTAAGGCAATAATGAGCAATAGACCCTATTAATAGGCCTCTCACCGCTCACTATTGAGAATGTCATCTCAATAGATATCTAAGAGATGCTAAAGAGTGGGATGTTTTCTCAGAATTGGCCAAGCAGTGAACTCAGAGTGACTTGGTTGGTCAGTTAAAGAGGTGGTCTGGAAAATCACACCAGTATTGTGACTCAATTGTAGTTATGGGAATTAAAAGTGAAAGCTTTAGCTGGATAAGACTTTGGACTGACCAACTGTGGTTACACAACAACATTTTATGGAACTGTGTAGCTCTTCAGTGCCAGACTTGTGTTATTATTTGTGGTTACGTAAGACATTAGATCTTTGTTGTGTTGACTATGTTGTGAAAGCTATCTTTTTATTTGAAATATCTAATTTGCAGTGGTTTTGATTTGTATTAGAGTAAAGGCTACAAGAAATGGAATTATGTTAGTAATTTCTTCATTTTCAGTTCTTTCAGCAAATTTGGTGATTTTTAGTTAATGGTACCCAAAGGGGAATGATAATATCTGATGTTTCAGAGATAGAACTGCAGATGCTGGAGAATCAGAGATAACAAGGTGTAGAACTGGATGAACACAGCAGGCCAAGCAGCATCAGAGAAAATTCTGAAGAAGGGTCTAGGCCCGAAACATTAACCTTCCTGCTCCTCTGATGCTGCTTGGCCTGCTGTGTTCATCCAGGTCTACACCTTGTTATCTCTGATATTGCCCCACTTTCCAATCCCCAAACATCGATTTGGAACTGGATTGGAATTTTAGCCCCTTTAGTTTAGCATTGACTTTTTTGACATTTTCTCACTCTAAACTGAGAAGTAAAACCTCATATGAACAGTGAAGTTATGTTAATACATTAATCAAAAATTGGCAGCAGAGAAAACAGACCCATTAATTGGATACATGATGTGACTCATTTATCTGGAATTATCTTGTTAAGATAATTAACATCCCACTTCTTTACCCATTAAATGATACAAAGAATTAACAATTGTTTGGTTTTTACTCAATTAATAGGGTCCACTATACATTGTTATCTAAGATGTTACAGGATTGATCAGCTGTGAAACTAGTGCAATTCATTTCCATTTCACAACGTGACTGTGTGCTTTGACTTTTTTCTCAGAAAGGAACAGAATGATTTAAGCAGATTGTGTTATTCAGTGGTAACTGAACACCAACCTGTACAATTAGCTTGGATTAACTGAATCCCTGGAAAGTGAACATTTCTATTTCACAAGTAAAACTTGTTTTAAGGTTACATTTTTGTCTGTGTTTAAATCCTTTTATAAAAAAAAATTGTTCTGCATGTTTGCTTTGGCAACTCCTGTAAGTCTTTCCATTGCACATTGTAGATGATTGGACAATTAACTTGTAGTTGCAAATTAGTGTGGATTCATGTTATTTTACTGGCTAAACAGAGGATGAAGAACTTGGAATTTTGTAACGTGACTTTCTCTGGAGATACTAGGCTGTTATAGTCAAAAGGTTGTGCATTTTGAAGTGTGATCACTGAATGCAGATTAGTGTGGTGGACAAATAAACTATTACAAAGTTCAAGACCTCTCTCAGTGCTATCAAATTGCAAAATCACAGAATTGTTACAGTGCAGAAGGAGGCCATTCAGCCAATCATTGCCTGTGCCAGCTGTTACAGTCAAAGAGGTATGTAGCACAGAAACCAACCCTTCAGTTCAACTTGTCCATGACGACCACATATCCTAAATTAATCTAGTCCTATTTAGCCGATATCCCTGTAAACCAGTTCCATTCATGCACCCATCCAGATGCCTTTTAAATGTTGCCATTGCATCAGCCTTCACCACTTCTTCTGGCAGCTCATTCCACGCATGTATCACCCTCTGTGTGAAAGTGTTTCCCCCTTAGGTCCTTTTTAAATCGTTCTCTTCTCACCTTAAACCTATGCCCTCTAGTTTTGGACTCCCACATCCTGGGGAAAAGACCTTGTCTATTTACCCTATCCATGTTCCTCATGATTTTACAAACCTCTATAACGTCACCCCTTCACATCCGATGCCCCATGGAGAATAGCCCCAGTCTATTCACCATCTCCCTATAGCTCAAACTCTCCAACTCTGGCAACGTCCTTGTAAGTCTTTTCTGAACCATTTCAAGTTTCACAATATCCTTCCTATATCAGGGAGATGAGAATTGCATGCTTAGAGCCAAACTCCTCAATTTTCACTGCAATTCTGCACATTATTTCCATCGGGAAAAAAAAAATCATCCAGTGCCCTCTTGAATGCCTCAATTCAACCTGCCTCCATCACACAGTGCATTCCAGACCTGAACTGTGTGAAAAAGGTGTATATCTCTTATCAAATTTCCTTCTTTAGTGAAACACTTAATAACTGCCCTTCTCGATTGATTTATGAGTGGGAACTGTTTCTTTCTACACACATCTCTGGACCCCTCATGTTTCTGAAAATGTCTTATTAAATCTTCCCTCATCCTCCCCTCTCAAGGAAAACAGCTGAACTTCTCCAATTTATCCTCAAAACTGAAGTTTCTCATCACTGGAACCATTCTTGTAAACACTTCCTGCATTCTCTCCAATGCATTCACATTCTGCCTATTCTGTGGCACCCAGAAATATAGAACTGCACTCCAGCTGCGGTCTAACCAGTATCTTATATAAATTCATCAGAACCTCTCTGCTGTTGTACTCTATGGCATCATTTGTGAATTCTAGATATGATATCTTTTATTATAGCTCCCTCTGCCTGTCTTCCTACTTCCGATAACTTATGCATTTATACAACTAGGTCTCTCTGCTCTTGCAGAATATTACCTTTTGGTTTATACTTTTTATCCGTGTTGTTTGTACCAATGTTCATCACCTAACACTTCTGTGCTTTGAACTTAATGTGCCACCTATCGGACCACTCCACCAACTTGTCAACATCCTTTTGAAGTTTTACACGGTTCTGCTCGCAGTTTATAATTCTTCCAAGTTTTGTGTTATCCACAAACATTGAAATAGATCCTTACACTTCAAGGTCTAGAACATTATATATATATGATGTAAAACAAGCATCCCAATGCCAGCCCCTGGAGAACTCCATGACAAATTTTCCAGCCTGGTGGTATTATCGCTAGACTATTAATCCAGAAACTCAGCTAACATTTTGGGGACCTGGGTTTGAATCCCACTACAGCAGATGGTGGAATTTGAATTCAATTTTAAAAATAGTCGAGCATTAAGAATCTACTGATGACCATGAAACCATTGCCAATTTTTGGGAAAAAACCATCTGGCCCACTAACAACCTTCGGGGAAGGAGATCTACCATCCTCACCAGGCCCACAGCATTGTGGTTGCTTTTAACTGTCCTTTGAAATGGCTGAGCAAGCCAAGGGCAACTAGGGATGGGCAACAAATGCTGGCCAGTCAACGATGCCCACGCCCCATGAGTGAATTAAAGAAAAGTTATAGTATTATTTGATCCCCTGCCTCGAGTATCAACCTGGCCCTCTGGGTTATAGTCCTTTTACATTATATTCTGCAGCCCTAAAAAAGACATAAAGTTTAGTTTATTCATTTATATATAAACTATCAGGCTCTGAACTAACCCAATCATCTCATTCGTCTGTGTTCCTCTCTGTGACAGGCCAATTTTGAAACTGTTTGTGTTTAGATGGCAAGTCCTTTTCAACTTTTTTTCTTAAAAATGGCTTGTTAAGTATAAGATGTGGAAAATAAAACACTGGTGTAGAAAATTAATTACAATAAAGTGAGAGATTCTTCAAGTGTAAAGAGCAGGGATACCACAGTAATCTTGATCCACCGTTTTCTCATTCTCCACATCCTCTATGTGTACCTCTGTACACATGGCTATAAGAATGATCCACAATGAAGTATTGCATCTTGCATCATGCGGTGCCCTTTTTTTTTTATTCCTGGGTATTCCTAGTTATCCACTCAGCCAGCTTATCTTTCCTGGTCAACCTTTCTCATGCTCCATCACTCATATCCACATAATTACATATGGAATTACATAGAAAGTGCAAGACAAACACCAGTCATTCAGCCCAACTTGCCTCCTTTGATGTTTATACTCCTGTTATGAACAGACTCCAAATTTCTTTTAAAGGATTAAGTATGAGACCTGACAGTAGGAGACAATGGGTTGGCTATGCTGAAAGCAACCCATGTCATGAAAGGACCAGGGTGTATATAGACTGCTTAAAGTAATAATATTGTAGGACAGAGAGTAAATCAGGAAAACGTAAAAATGGAAGTATATTAATCATGGGGTGACTTTAATCTTCTTGTAGATTGGGAAAAACTAATTTGGCAGAGGTGGCCATGTGGAAGAATTCATTAAATATATTCAGGACAATTTCCTGGAACAATATGATATGGATCCAGTCAGGGATCAGGCTATTTCAGATGTGGTGATGTGAAATGAGGTCATTGAGTAAAGATTCTCATAGTCAAATTTAGCATTCTGTTTGAGAGTGAGAAATGTGGTTGGAAACAACTGTGCTAAACTTAAATAAGGGTAATACAAAGGAATAAGAGCAGAGGCTGCTGAACTAGGTGAACTAGGAAAGGAGTTTAGCAGAAGAGATGGTTGATGAACAATGGCAGGCATTTAAGGAAGTAGTTCATGACTTACAATAAATAGATATCTGAGTGAACAAGAAGATCTCTGAGAAGGAGTTAAACCATACATGTTTAATCAAGGAAGTTAAGGATAGTATCAAATTGAAAGATAAAACATATCATGTGGCAAAGATTAGTGGTAAGCCCGAGGAGAGGCTTACCCTCAAATATTGAGGATAAACTAGCAAATAAAAAAAACAGACAGTAAGAGTTTTAAGTATGTAAAAAAAATGACAGAGACCAAATGAACGCTTAGAGAATGAAGCTGGGGACAGAATAATGGGGAACCAGAAAATGGCAGGGAAGTTGAATAAATATTTTGTGTTAGTCTTTGTGGGAGAAGACATTAACAGCATTCCAAAATTACTAAATAATCAAGGGGCGAAAGGTGGAGAGGAAATGAATTCAATGTCCATTGTTAGTGAAAGGTATTATGGAAATGAATGAGGTTAAAGGCCAATAAGCCCTGTAGACCTGATGGTTGGCATTATAATATATCAAAGGAAGTATCTGCAGACAATCTTGCAATAATCCTTAGATTTTGGAAAAGTTCCAAAGGAATAGAAAACTGCCGATGTAAACCTTCCCAAAAAGGAAAGGAGACAAGAACAGGGCAAAGCATGTCTGAGAAATTTACTTGATTTCTTTAAAGTGGCAGCAAGCAGGATAGATAAGGGGAACCAATAGATGTGACATTTTGAGTTTCCAAGAGGTTTTCAATAAGGCACCGCACATAAGACTACTTATTAAAGCCCATGGTGCTGGATGTGGTTATGTTTGTATGGATTAAGGATTGACTAACTAATAGAAGGCAGGGAGTCGGTATGAGGGGTTGGGGGGTCGGGGTTGGGGGGGGGGGGTAGTGTGGTGTGGGTGGGCGGTGGTGTGGGTGGTTTCTCAGGATAGCAACCTGTAACTTGCCCACAGCAATCAGTGCTGTGGTCACAATTATTTACAGACTGGGATGAGGGAAGTGAGTATACCATAGCCATATGTGTGGTTCCTACAAAAATAGGTGGGAAGGTTGATGAGGATGATACAGGGATATAGACAGGTTAAGTGAATGGACAAAAGTGGCAGACGGGATATACTGTGGGAAATTCTGAGGCACTTGGACAGGAAGAACAAAAGAGCTGAATATCATTTAAATGAAGATGGAATGCAGATAGCTGTAGCACAGATACATCTGGGGGCCCTAGAGAATGAATCACAAAAAGATAGTGTACAAGTTCATTGGATAATAGGGAAGGCAAATGGACTGCCGACCTTAAATTTAAAAGGGAATGGAGTATAAAAATAGGGAAGTTTTGCTAAAAAGATAAAAGGCACTATATATAGCTCCAGTTATTCATGATATATATCAGTGATTATCTTGAGGGATCGAAATGTTAAATCTCCAAGTTTGCAGATGACACAAAGTTGGGTGGGAGAGTGAACTGTGAGGAAGATGCATTGATACTTTAGTGTGATTTAGACAAGTTGAGTCAGTGGACAAGTTCATGGCAGATGAAGTATAACGTAGATACAAGGGAGAATATCCATTTTGTTAGCAAAAACAGGAAGGCAGATTATTATCTGAATGGTGATAGATTGGGGAAGGGAGGTGCAGTGAAACCTGGGTTTCCTGGCACAACAACAGCCAAAAGTAAGCATGGAGATGCAGCAAGTAGTGAAGAAGACAAATGGTATGTTGACATTAAAAACGAGAGGATTTGAGGACAGGAGCAGGGATGTCTTGCTGCAATTGGACAGGGCCTTGGTGAGACCATATTTGGAGTATTGTGCACAGTTTCAGTCTCCTTATGTGAGAAAGGATGTTCTGCCTATGGAGGGAATGCCACAAACGTTTACCCAACTGGCTTGGCAGGACTGATGTATGAAGAGAAACTGGATCGGTTGGGACTATATTCATTGAAGTTTAGAAGAATGAGGGGAATCACATAGAAACCTATAAAACTCTTACAGAATAGACAAGGTAAATGCAGAAAGGGTCTTCCCGAAAAGTGGGAAATCCAGAACCAGGGGGTCACGGTCTAAGGATATGGGGTAGGTTGTTTAAGACTGGGATGAATGGTGAACCTGTGGAATTTTCTTCCACCGAAAATGGTTGAAACAGTGAACGATTTCACTAAGGAGCTGTAGTTCTTACGGTTAAAAGGATCATAGGGTATGGAGAGAAAGAGGAAACAGGGTACCAAATTGGAAGATCAGCTATGTATGGTCATGTTGAATGGCAGAGCAGGCTCAAAGGAGCAAATAGGCTATAGATTCTGCTTATTTTTAATTTTGCGTTGTAAATGTAGATGTCAGAAATTTTAATGTTCCCTGGGCTCTATTAGGTCAAATTGCTGTTAAGTTCGATAGGTCAAGTTGTTATTAAGTAAACTACTTTAAAATGTAATTGCTGTGGAGTTATAGACTCATATTCATCCAGTTGTACAGCACAGAAACAGGCCCTTCAGTCCAACCCGTCCATGCCAACCGGATATCCTAAATTAATCCAGTCCCATTTGGCCCACATCCCTCTAAACCTTTCCTATTCATGTACCCATCCAGATGGCTTTTAAATGCTGTCTTTATACCAGCCTCCCACTTCCTCTGGCAGCTCGTTCCATACACGTATCACCCTCTGTGTGAAAACATTACCCCTTGGGTCCTTTTAAATCTTTCCTCTGTCACCTTAAAACTATGTCCTCTAATTTTGGACTCCCCTCCTCTGGGAAAAAGACCTTGGCTATTCACCCTATCCATGCCCCTAATGATTTCATAAACCTCTATTAAGTCACCCTCAGCCCCCAACATTCCGGGGAAAATAACCCCAACCAATTCAGCCTCTGACAGAAACTGAAGAAATTTCCAGGAATGGATTTAGCTCTATAGTCAGTAAGATCAAAACAATATTGCTTTTAATGCACTTTACTTAAACCTATATCATGGTACGTTCCCACTTTATAAACAGTAATTAGGGAAATGTAATGTATAGTTAATGTCACAAAGTCATCAATTGAATAAAAGATTCGCTTGTTTATCAACTTATTATAGTTTATCCTAGAAAATTAATTATGCTGAATTTGAGTTACTGCTAAACGTAAAATATTGGAGCTGTTTTGAGCACAGCAAGGTCCCAGAAAGAGTTACCAGTAAACCTATTTTGAATGGCAAGGGTCAAGATGGCTGACACATTGAGAGAATTCTCATCTCTCCCCTGAACAGTGACGTGAGATCTTTAGTGTTCACCTGAACAGGCAGACAGGGCCTTGATTTAAAGTTGTTGCAGGTGCTACTCTTCAGTACAAAGAGTGCTGCATTGTAACTGAAGTGTAGGCCTGTATGAGCAAGATGTGGAGTGGGCCTTGATCCCATGACCTTCTGACTCAGAGGTGAGTGCGTAGGCCACTTGCAAGGAGGTTGGGTGCTAACTGCATACATGGTATGTTTGTCACGAGCCTTTTTCTCTGGCTGCACGGAGGATCTCGCCTTTGACTGGGTAATTCAGGACTGTGACTACAAGGATTCTAGGCCTATTGGGGTCAAGTGGGTCAAGTTTGAGGGGCCTGTTACAATCTGTTGATGGGGATACAAGCGTTGCTCCTGAATGATGCTAACCTTTTCAGTGAGCGTTGTATGCATGTTGCAGGTGAAAGACATTGATAGCATGTGTTCACTTTACACCAGTTACAGTATCATCTATTCCCAAAGCAAGTACTGGTTTTGTACAGCACAACTGCAGCAATTTACAAGATATAGTGCAATATTAACCAGCTTCTACATGAAGAATTGTTATAGTTAATTTGAACAAAAAAAATGCAAGTTAACATATTTAAAAATTAAATTGCTTGAATCACATAAATAAATATACGCACCTTATCCAGCCTATTGTAAAGCTTCAAAATCCATTCTCAGACAGCAGAGGTTACTTTCAGGCTGAAAGTAAATAGGAGAAATATTTAAATATTACAAACAGAAAGACTAGTGGGAATTTTTAAAAAAGCAACAAATTAACAACTAGAGATGCAGGGCCAGGCAGTGTGTTGTACCCGCACGATTGGAAGATGGTGGTTGCTTTGTGGTTCATATTGACTACATTTGTAGTATGCGTTGGTTGCTTGAGGAACTCCGGCTCAGAGCTGATGAGTTGGAGTCTGACTTCCAAACACCCTGACATATCAGAGAGACGGAGAGTTATCTGGATGTTGTGTTTGAGGAGGCAGTCACATCCCTCAGATTAACCATCTCAAATTCAGTCAGTGGTCAGGGATGGGAGGGTGTGAATGAAGCAAGTAGATGGATCCAGGAGGTAGTGCTGAAGGAGCCTCCGCCCTTGAGCTTGTTTAACAGATCTGAGATTCTTGCTCCCTGTGTGGATGAGAGCGGGGGCTGTAGAGAGAATGAACAAATTGACCATAGCACCATGGTACAGGGAGTCATTAAACAGGGCATAGAAAAAAGTTACAATCGGGAATAGTATCATCAGGGAATAGACACTGTTCACTGTGGCCAGGATTGAGAGTCCTGAAGGCTGTGTTGCGTGCCTGGGTTCAGGATATCTCATTTGGACTGCAGAGGAAAGTGGAGTGGGAGGGGAAAGATCCAGTTATCATGGTCCATATCGGTACCAACGATATAAGTAGAAAGAGCAAAAAGGTTTTACTGAGGGAATAGGAGCAGTTAGGGGCTAAATTACAAGGTAGAACCAAAAAGCTAATAATCTCCAATTACTACCTGAACCATAAGCTAACTGGCATAGGGTTAACAAAATTAAAGAGGTAGACGTGTGGCAGAAAGATAGGTGTGGGAGAAACAGGTTTGAATTCATGGGATATTGGCACCAGCACTGGGAAACAAGGGACCAGTTCTGATAGGACAGACTGCACCTGAATCATGCTGGGACCAGAGCCCCAGTGAATTGCATAACTTGAGATGTTGACAGGGCTTTAAACTCGATAGTTGGGGAGTGGGTTCAGTTGCATAGTAAACTGTAAGATTAAAGGAGAAGATAGAATTGCTGGTTAGTGATGGGGTTGACTGTTCCTGGAAAAATAAAAAGGACAGAATGTGTGAATGTTATATTCTACCAAGAAAACATAATAGGAAAGGGAAACTTGACAATGGAACAGACTTTGAATCTTATTCGTAATAAGGTAGATGAATGGATGCTGCAAATTGAGGTAAATCAAGATTGACTTCAAACTGGTTAACGGAGAGGAGAACTAAGGAGAGGAAGTTTCTAGACAAGCAATAGCACAAGAGATTATGGAAAGGGTCAGGAATCTAACTTTAGGCACAGCAGATAATGGTATAACTATGAGTAGGGGGCAGTGAACAAAGGGCTGAGGGTGTTGTACTGAAATGAGTGCAGTGTATGAAACAAGGTAAGTGAGCCTGTAGCTCTGATTGAAATTGGTGGGTGCGATGTTGTGGGCATCACAGAGACGTGACTGCAAGGGGATCAGGGCTGGGAACTAAATATCCAGAGATACATGCCCCAGTGAAAGGACAAGCAGATGAGCAGAGACAGCAGGTTGCCTTTTCAGTCAGAAATGTAATTAAATCGATAGCAAGAATCAATGCAGAGTTGGAAGGTATAAAATCTTCTGTTGAAGAGCCTCAAAGGGAAAAAGACTCTGATGGGAGTTATGTACAAACCTCCTAGCAATAGTTAGGATGTGGGACAGAAGATAAATCAGGAGATAGAAAAGACACTATGACAATAATCATGGGGACTTCAATATGCAGCTGGACTGGGAATATCAGGTTGGTAGCGATCCCGAGGAAAAATAATTCATGAAGTGTATATGAGATTTTTTTTGGAGTAGCTTGTGGTAGAGCCCAACAGGGAACAGGAATTTCTGGATTTGGTGATGTGTGAGGAGGGAACTTAAGGTGAATGCACCACTAGGGGACAGTGACCATGATATAATAGAATTCACCCTGCAGTTTGAGAGGGAGAAGCTTGAATCAGATGTAAAGGTAACTACAAAGACGTGAGGTAGGTGCTGACCAAAGGTGATTGGAAGGGAATCCCTAATAGGGAAGCACGCTGGCTCAGTGGTTAGCACTGCTGCCTCACAGCACCAGGGCCCCGGGTTCAATTCCACCCTCGGGTGACTGTCTGTGTGGAGTTTGCACATTCTCTCTGTGTCTGCGTGGGTTTCCTCCCACAGTCCAAAGATGTGCAGGCTAGGTGGATTGGCCATGCTAAATTACCCATAATGTTCAGGGATGTGTAGCTTAGATGGGTTATAGGGGGATGGGTCTGGGTGGGATGCTCCAAGGGTCGGTGTGGGCTTGTTGGGCTGAAGGGGCTGTTTCCACACTGTAGGGATTCTATAAAAAAAAAGTAGCAATGGCAGGAGTTTCAGGAAGTAATTCAGGAGGCACAGCAGAAATTGATCCCTAGGAAGATCCCCCTCCGCCCCCGCCAATTCAGCATGGGCATGGGAACCTGACTTGTAGCTCCAGTGTACAGGAAGTTGAGAGTAGTGAGGTCATGAATAAGGATTCAAGGTCGCAGGAGTGTATCGGCAGGCAGGAAGGTGGTTTGAAGTGTGTCTACTTCAACGCCAGGAGCATCCGGAATAAGGTGGGTGAACTTGCAGCATGGGTTGGTACCTGGGACTTTGATGTTGTGGCCATTTCGGAGACATGGATAGAGCAGGGACAGGAAATGGTTGTTGCAGTTTCCGGGGTTTAGATGTTTCAGTAAGATCAGGGAAGGTGGTAAAAGAGGGGGAGGTGTGGCATTGTTAATCAAGGACAGTATTACGATGGTAGAAAGGACTCGTCTACTGAGGTAGTATGGGCTGATGTTAGAAACAGGAAAGGAGAGGTCAACCTGTTGGGAGTTTTCTATAGGCCTCCAAATAGTTCCAGAGATGTAAAGGAAAGGATAGCAAAAATGATTCTGGATAGGAGCAAAAGGAACAGGGTAGTTGTTATGGGGGACTTTGACTTTCCAAATATTGACTGGAAACGCTATAGTTCAAGTACTTTAGATGGGTCAGTTTTTGTCCAGTGTGTGCAGGAGGGTTTCCTGACACAGTATGTAGATAGGCCAACAAGAGGCGATGCCACATTGGATTTGGTACTGGGTAATGAACCGGGCCAGGTGTTAGATTTGGAGGTAGGTGAACACTTTGGTGATAGTGACTACAATTTGGTGACGTTTACTTTAGTGATGGAAAGGGATAGGTATATACCGCAAGGCAAGAGTTATAGGTGGGGTAAAGGCAATTATGAGGTGATTAGGCAAGACTTAGAATGCATAGGATGGGGAAGGAAACTACAGGGGCTGGGCACAATTGGAATGTGGAGCTTGTTCAAGGAACAGCTACTGCGTGTCTTTGATAAGTATGTACCTGTCAGGCAGGAAGGAAGCGGTCGAGCGAGGGAACCGTGGTTTACTAAAGAAGTTGAATCTCTTGTCAAGAGGAAGAAGGAGGCTTATGTAAAGATGAAGTGCGAAGGCTCAGTTAGGGCGCTTGAGAGTTACAAGTTAGCCAGGAAGGACCTAAAGAGAGAGCTTAGAAGAGCCAGGAGGGGACATGAGAAGTCTTTGGCAGGTAGGATCAAGGAAAACCCTAAAGCTTTCTATAGGTATGTCAGGAATAAAAGAATGACTGGAGTAAGATTAGGGTCAGTCAAGTAGTGGGAAGTTGTGCGTGGAGTCCAAAGAGATAGGAGAGGTGCTAAATGAGTATTTTTCATCACTATTCACACATGAAAAAGACAATGTTGTCGAGGAGAATACTGAGATACAGGCTGTTAGACTCGATGGGACTGAGGTTCGTAAGGAGGAGGTGTTAGCAATTCTGGAAAGTGTGAGAATAGATAAGTCCCCTGGGCCGGATGGGATCTATCCTAGGATTCTCTGGGAAGCTAGGGAGGAGATTGCAGAGCCTTTGGCTTTGATCTTTATGTCGTCATTGTCTACAGGAATAGTGCCAGAAGACTGGATTATAGCAAATGTTGTCCCCTTGTTCAAGAAGGGGAGTAGAGATAACCCTGGTAATTATAGACCAGTGAGCCTTACTTCGGTTGTGGGTAAAGTGTTGGATTATAAGAGATAGGATTTATAATCATCAAGAAAGGAATAATTTGATTAGGGATAGTCAACATGGTTTTGTGAAGGGTAGGTCGTGCCTCACAAACCTTATTGAGTTCTTTGAGAAGGTGACTAAACAGGTGGATGAGGGTAAAGCGGTTGATGTGGTGTATATGGATTTCAGTAAAGCATTTGATAAGGTTATCCACGGTAGGCTATTGCAGAAAATACGGAGGCACAGGATTGAGGGTGATTTAGCGGTTTGGATCAGAAATTGGCTAGCTGGAAGAAGACAGAGGGTGGTGGTTGATGGGAAATGTTCATCCTGGAGTTCAGTTACTAGTGGTGTACCGCAAGGATCTATTTTGGGGCCACTGCTGTTTGTTATTTTTATAAATGACCTGGATGAGGGCGTAGAAGGATGGGTTAGTAAATTTGCGGATGACACTAAAGTCGGTAGAGTTGTGGATAGTGCAGAAGGATGTTGCACGTTACAGAGGGACATAGGTAATCTGCAGAGCGGGGCTGAGAGGTGGCAAATGGAGTTTAATGTGGAAAAGTCTGAGGTGATTCACTTTGGAAGGAGTAACAGGAATACAGAGTACTGGGCTAATGGTAAGATTCTTGGTAGTGTGGACGAGCAGTGAGATCTCGGTGTCCACGTGCATAGATGCCTGAAAGTTGCCACCCAGGTTGATAGGGTTGTTAAGAAGGCGTACGGTGTGTTAGGTTTTATTGGTAGAGGGATTGAGTTTCGGAGCCATGAGGTCATGTTGCAGCTGTACAAAACTCTGGTGCGGCCGCACTTGGAGTATTGCGTGCAGTTCTGGTCACCGCATTATAGGAAGGATGTGGAAACATTGGAAAGGGTGCAGAGGAGATTTACCAGGATGTTGCCTGGTATAGAGGGAAAGTCTTATGAGGAAAGGCTGAGGGACTTGAGGCTGTTTTCGTTAGAGAGAAGAAGGTTAAGAGGTGACTTAATAGAGACATACAAGATGATCAGAGGATTGAATAGGGTGGACTGTGAGAGCCTTTTTCCACGGACGGTGACGGCTAGCATGAGGGGACATAGGTTTAAATTGAGGGGTGATAGACATAGGACAGATGTCAGAGGTAGATTCTTTACTCAGAGAGTAGTAAGGGCATGGAATGCCTTGCCTGCAGCAGTTGTAGACTCGCCAACTTTAAGGGCATTTAAATGGTCGTTGGATAAACATATGGATGATAATGGAATAGTGTAGGTTAGATGGGCTTCAGATTGGTTTCACATGTCGGCACAACATCGAGGGCCAAACGGCCTGTACTGCGCTGTAATGTTCTATGTTCTATGTCTATGTTCTAAGAAGAAATATGCTAAGGGGAGGATAAGGCAACCATAGCTGACAAGGGAAGTTGGGAACAGCATAAAAGCAAAAGTAAAAGCATATAATTAGTGGGAAGCCAGAGGATCAGGAAACCTTAAAAACCAGCAGAGGACAACTAAAAAGTCAATGGGGGTTGCGGGGTGAGGTTATATAGGAGGGTAAGCTAGCTAGTAATATAACAGAAGACTGCATAGTTTTTTTTTAGATGTATAAAAGATTTCAGCAAGACAACAGTGGACATTCGACCACTGGAAAATTAGGCTGGAGAAGTAGTAGTGGGGAACAAAGAAACAGGATCTGAACAGTACTTTGTATCAGTCTCCCATAGTCAAAGACATCAGAGTATCAGAATTTCAAGAGAGGCAGGGACAAAGGTGAGCGTCGTAGCCATCACTAAGGAGAAGGTGCTGGGGAAGCTTAAAAGCCTGAAGGCAGATAAATAACCCAGACCATGTGGATCACACTCCAGTGTTCTGTAGGAGATAGCTGAGGAGATTGTGGGGGTGTTGGCAGTGATTTTTCAAGATACACTAGTGAGGGTCCCAGTGAACTGGAAAATAACTAATATAATGCCCCTTTTTAAAAGGGAAGGAGGCTGAAGACAGGAAAATATAGGCTGGTTATCCCGACCTCGGTCATTGGTAAGATTTTAGAGTCCAATTTCAAGGGTGAGATTTCAGAGTACTTGGAAATGCGTGGTGATATAGGGCTGAGTTGGCATGGCATCATCAAGAGGAAATTATGCTTGACAAATCTATTAGCATTCCTTGAGGAGGTAACGAGTAAGTTGGACAAAGGAGAGCAAGCGGATGTGAACTATTTGGATTTCCAGAAGTCCTTTGACAAGTTCTTGCACAGGAGGCTGCTGAATAAGAGCCCATGGTGTTAGGGGCAAAATACCGGCATGGATAGAGGATTAGCTGACTGGCAGAAGGCAGAGAGTGGGGATAAGGAGTCTTTTCCAGGAGGGCAACTAGCAACTAGTGGAGTTCCGCAGGGGTCCATGTTAGGACCACAACTATTCCTGTTAAACACTAACGATCTGGATGAAGGAACTGAGGGCATTGTTGCGAAGTTTGCAGGTGACATAAAGATAGGTGGAGGGACAGATCGTGTTGATGAGGCAGAGAGGCTGCAAAAGGACATCGATGTTTATTCATTCACGGGATGTAGGCGTTGCTGATTAGGCCAGCATTTATTGTCCATCCTTAATTGCCCAGAGGATAGTTAGGAGTCAACCACATTGCTGTGGGACTGGAATCACATGTAGGCCAGACCAGGTAAGGATGGCAGTTTCCTTTCCCTAAAGGATATTAGTGAACCAGACGGGTTTTTCTGACTGTTGACAATGGCTTCATGGTTATTATTAGACTCTCAAGTTTTTAATATTGAATTCAAATTCCACCATCTGCCAGGGCAGGATTTGAACCCAGACACCCCCACAACCCCCCACCTCCAGAATATTAGCTGAATCTCTGGATTAATAGTCTAATGATAATATCACCGGGCCATTGCCTCCCAAGAGTGGCCAAAGAAATGACAGATGGAATATAATGTGGCAAAATGTAAGGTTATGCACTAGAGGCAGAGATTACTTTCTAAATGGGGAAAGGCTTCAGTAATGTGAAGCACAAAAGTACTCGGGAATCCTGGTTAAGGATTTTCTTAAAGTTAATGTGTAGGAAGGCAAATGCAGTGTTTGCATTCCATTCAAGAGTATCAGAGTACAAGAGCAGAGATATATTTGGAAATTGTGTGAGCAGTTTTGGGCCTCTTATCTAAAACCTTGGAGGGGCGCTTGTCATAAGAGAAGCAGTTGAGCACTCTGGGTTACTACTCAATGGAGTTTAGAAAGATGAAGGCAGGATCTTACTGAAATTTACAAAAAACTGAGCCTGGGTAGAGTGGATGTGGAGAAGATGTATCCACTAGCAGGAGAGACTTGGACCCGAGGGCGCAGCCTCAGTGATGGGCCAACACTTTACAACCCCTCAAAAATGAGGAGGAATGTCTTCAGCCAGGTGGTGAATCTGTGGAACTCATTGCCACTGAGGGCTGTATTTAATGTATTTAAAACAGATATAGTTTAACTAAGGGGAATCAAGGGTCACAGGAGGAGGCAGGTAAATGGGCTTAAGAAACATACCAGCCATGATTGAATGGCAAAGCAGACTTGATGGATAACATGGCCTAATTCTGCTCCTATTATCTGATGGTTTTCATAGAATCCCTACCCTATGGAAGCAGGCCATTTGACCTATCCAGTCCACACTGATCCTCTGAACAGCATCCCACCCAGACTCACACCCTTACCCTATCCAATCCCTGTAATCTTGCATTTCCCATGACCAATCCACCCAAACTACACATCTTTGGATTTTGGAGGAAACCCATGCAGACACGGGGAAATATGCAAACTCCACATGGACAGTTGCCCAAAGGTGGAATCAAACCCAGGTCCCAGCATTGCGAGGCAGCAGTGCTAATTATTGAGCCACCCTGTCACCCTATATTTGAGAGAAATGGAATAGAGGGAAATGGTAGCAGGTGAGAAAGAGGTAACTTCAGTGGAGAGGAGACTTGTGTGGAGCATAAACTCAGGGATTGCCATTCTGGGCTGAACAGCCTTTGTAGTCTGGATTGCGTGTGACTTGATGGTTTGCTGTGATGTAACGTAAAATGCCGATTGTTGATATGAAAGCAAACACTGTAAGCTGTTTGCAATACCATGATCCATGAATCACACATCAGCTGAATGAGCTTTAGGTGTTGCTGGTGACTGTGGACATTTACCAGAACATTGTGAGACCAAAAATGCTATTCCTTCTTTCTCAAGTGCTGAACTATTTTTCACAAAACATGGTAACAACTCCTGGATGTAGCAACGCAAGGTTTGAAAACTCTAAAGTCATTTAACAATCAACTTGAGTCGGGCTGTCGTGCTAGCTAGACTGGTTGGCCTCCCTTGCCTTACTTATTACTCGTCTGCAGCAGGTACCCCCATATGGCTTTGAGTTGCTCTTTGCCTCCTAAAATGTGAGTTTGTGACTTAGCCCAAATGTCACTGCATTCCCTAACCCAACCCCATTATATCCCTAACACAGCACCCCATCACAACCTAACCAAACCAGCACACACCCCCAATCCAATTCCCACCCAAACACCAGCACATACCCAACCCCCACCCTGATCCCATCCCCACCCAGACACCAGCACACCCTGCCACTCCCCCCGTCCAATTACCACACCCCCCCATGCAATCCCCACCCAAACTCTAGCACACCCCCAATCCAAACCCCATTACGCTCCTCATCCAAACATCATTTCACTCACCCTTTCCCAACCTCTCCTTCTCTATACCCCACCAATCCGGTTGCCGGGGTGACGGGTGCGGGGGGGGGGGGGGTGGGTCGGGCCGGTTGCCGGGTGGAGGGGGAACGGGCCAGTTGCCGGGGTGACGGGTGCGGGTGTGGGGGCGGGCCAGTTGCCGGGGTGACGGGTGCGGGTGTGGGGGCGGGCCGGTTGCCAGGGTGACGCGTGCGGGGTGAGGGCGGGTCGGTTGCCCGGGTGACGGGTGTGCGGGGGCGGGTCGGTTGCCGGGGTGAAGGGTCAGTTTGGGCGGAGCTCCTTATCTCTTGGGGCTCGGTGATTAGACACTAATCCAGGCCCAGGCTCCATTCCGGCGTCAACGATGGATTCTGTTTCCGTAGTGGCTCTGGCAGCGCTGGAAAGCGGCAACAAGGAGGAGGTAGAGCGGGTACTGCAGGGGTATAACCGGCAGGTGAGTGACACCGGGCTGGCAGCAATGATTGAGGCGATGACAATACCCGGGACTCCCCCCCCCCCCCATTTAATTCGGGCACATCCATATCTCCCCTCCCCCAATGTCCTATTTCTGCCCCCTCTCCCAGGAACATTTAACCTAATCCCACTACCCCATTCTGGGAAAACCCACACTCCTCCCCCCCTCCACCGATTTCAACCCGAGAACCTCTCCCCTACCCTCACGAACAACATCTGTTCTCACTCCGAGGAATGTCTCTCCCCTACCTGGGAACATCCCTTCTCCCACCCTCCCCCACCATCCTCAGGCACACCACCTCCAATCTTTAGGAACATTAGCCCTCCCAATCCAGTCCTGAGGAAGATGAATCCTCCACCCCCACATGACGCACCCCCCCCCCCCCCATCCTACAAGCGCAACTATAAGAAACGGGAACAGGAGTGGGCCTTTTGGCCTCTAGCTTGCTCTGTCATTCAATAGGATCATGCCTGATCTGACATTCTTCATGTTCACTTTTGTGTGTTTCCCGGCAAACCTCGAATCCCCTAAAGATCAAGAATTTGTCTCATCTCCCCATCCCTGAGACTCCTTACCTCACATACTTTACATACCCTCACAAGAAGAAATTTCCTCTCTGCATCTGTCTCATCAGGCTCTCTCAGAATCTGATATGTTTCAATGAGATCACCCTTCGTTCTTCTAATTCTGATGAATTATAGAAATTTTCAAAGCCGAAGTACTACTTACAGCCCAGAGGTTTTTGGATAAACCCAAACCACAAGTGGATATCATTATTTTAAGGGCTAGTAGATTCCCAGTTATATACCATGTGACAGTTAGCGTCATCTAGCAAAGTAAACAATCTCCTGCATCTCACAGCTGTATGACTTTATTGTCCAGAATTTGCTGAGAATAATGCGTTAGCAATACCTGTCCTCATTGTTAATGTGTAACATGATTGTTAACTTGGGGCAGGGGAGATATACCTGATGAATTGCAAATCAGCACAAATGCCTTCCTGGCTTTAATCTCACTGAGATTTTCATGATTTTACTATATTTGCACATTAATTGCTCAATAAACTGGGAAGTGAACATTACATTTAGTAAATACAGGTATTTCACCTATAATGCGATAGTTGCATACTTGTGTGGCCTCGCGCTATAAAAAACGCATTATAGGGGAATCGCCATACTGTACAGTAGAAAGTTCGCGTTATCCAAACAGCATCCACTATTCATCCGTCGTGTTACAGCCAATTTGTGTTTATGAAACATGCGTTATGACAGAAATATCTGTAATAGTGTCAATACCCTTTTCAACGTCATAATTTTTAATTACTGCCGCGTCATTTCTCTTGCCTAAAATAAATCTTAAAATTGTGATACTTCATTCCTTCAGGTAGTATATCACATTAAAATTTTACTTATCATGTTTCTTTTTAATCTCTTTAAGTTCTTCATTTTTTTTTCAATCTTTATTTCTTTTTCTGTCTGAGTCTCGAATTCGTTTTAATTCCCTCTCCATTATTTCTCTGTGAAGTTTTTAAACCTCATTGTTTAAACAGATATAATGCTGGTCCCTGTTGGTTCACAGGTCCCTGATGCTGCATTGCCTTCAGCTCATGCTTCCAACAATTTGATGGGCCTTGTTTTAGCTGGAGAAAGCCGGAACAAATCTGATTAATTGGACATTCTGTGACATGTCCATTCCAGTAAAATCCGGTGTTTGTGAATTTGTGCACAATTTGAATTTGTTTGAAATGATTAGCACTTCCAAAATGGAGAATTTTTGCTGGTGGATACACATCAAACGTGCGAAAGTAATGTAAGGATAGGGATAGCAAAAACATATCTGTAGCATGTGTACATGAGAAATAGATAATTGTAATAACTTCTTATCAACTCTTTAAAATTGTTCTATAAACTATCAATTTTAAAAAAATGAATTCGTAGAACAGCTTTTAATGATGTAAATCATTGAAAGGTACCTCATTGAAGTGAGAATGGACAGATTGTAGTGCTGGTTTTAAAGAATAGGAGATGGGTAAGGAGATGGTGAGATTGAGTGAGTAGCCAAATTAGCTGAATACTTTGCCACCCATGGGGGAAGGAGATATAGAGGTGGATGTATAACATAGGTGAGGTCCTGTGGTTAAGTGGATGAGCAGGGATGGAAGTTCAGTGTGTTACATAGAGTGTCAGTGATATGGTGGGATGAAGTTTGAAAGAGCTTTGTAAAGAATGGTAAGGATTTGAGTTTGATGCACTCTGAGATGGTGAGGGTGAATTGGATTTTAGAAGGTGGTGATTATAAGACCATAAGGTGCAGAAGTAAGTCATTTGGCTATCCCCACGTCTGCATGGATTTCCTCTGGGTGCTTTGTTTTCTTCCCATAGTCTAAAGATGTGCAAGTTAGGTAGTTTGGCCATGCTAAATTGTGCGTAGTGGGCAGGGATGTGTAGGCTAGATGGATTAGCAATGGGAAATGCAGAATTACAGGGATAGGGTAATGGTGTGTGTCTAGGTGGGATGCTCTTCAGAGGGTCGGTGTGAATTCAATGGGCCAAATGGCCTGCTTTCACACTGTAGTGAATCTATGATTCTACTGCCAGTCTCTCTTTCGTTAGGTAAAGGAACAACACTTCAGAATATTTTTCTTTCATGGGATGTGGACATCCCTGGCCAGGCCAGTATTTATTCTCCATCCTAATTGCCCACAGGAGTGTTGAGTGTCAACTACATTGCTGTGGATCTGGAGTCACATGTAGGCCAAACTGGGCAAGGCTAACAGATTTGTTTCCCGAAAGGATGTTAGTGAACCAGTAGTTTTTCCTGGCAATTGGCAACAGTTTCATGGTCATCATTTAGACTCTTAATCCCATATTTTTATTGAATTCAAATTCCACCATCTGCCACGGTGAGATTTGAATCTGGGTTCCCAGAACATTACCTGGGTCTAAGAATTAACAGCCTAGCAATAATATCACTAGGATACCGCCTCTCCTTATTCCCTATATTGTGGGTATGGTATAAACAGTGATTTATGTAGTTTTAGCAAAAGCACCCTATTTTCTCACCATTTCCTTTTAAATTCAAAGCAACATTCCATATACCTCTCATATTATCTGCTGCACTTGTGCCTAAATGAAAAAACTGCCATGCAAGGACCTCCACATCGCCCCCACCCTGGCATCTTTCCCCATTTCAGCTCCTGAATGCTTTCTGCCAAAGTGTTTGATGTAACTTTTTTTCAAATTACATTCCATCTGTCAAATTTTGTCCACTCACTTATCCTGTCTGTATCTCTCTGTAGATTCTGTGTCATTCTCACCACTTGTCTTCCTACCTATTTTTGTGTCATCTGCAATAGTACATTCACTTCCCTCATCCAGCTCTATTAAATAATTATGGCACCAGCACTGATCCCAGTGGCACTCCACTAGCTACATGTTGCCATCCTGAGAATGCCCCCCTCCCCACCTTTTATCCTAATTCCATCTTCCATTAGTCATCCAATCCTCTATCCATGCAAATATATTATCCTTAACACCATGGGCATCTTCATTAAGTATGTGTGTTACCTTATCAAACACCTTTTTAGAAATCCATGTAAATTACTCCTACTGGTCACCTTTTATCTACCCTGTTGTTGCTTCCCCAAAGAATTCTAATAAATTTGCCAGGCATGCATTCTCCTTTCATGAAGCTATGCTGACTGTTTTTGATTATATTATGTATTTCTAAATTGCTATTGCTCCTTTATAATAAACTCATAACATCTTCGCAATGACCAATGCTAAGCTAACTGACCTATAGTTATCTGTTTTTTTTTGTCTCCTCCCCTCTTGAATAAAGGTGTTACATTGGTAGTTTTCCAGTCCTCTGGTACTTTTCCAGAACGTAATGACTTTTGAAAGATTACAGCCCAATATCTGTGTAGAAACTTCCTTCAAAATCTTAAAATGCATCCTATCAGGTCCAGGGGACATATCGGCCTTTAGCCCCATTAGTTTCCCTAGCTGTTTTTTTTTCCCTCTAATGATAATTTTTGTATTTATTTCCTTGCCTTTTTGCTCCTTGATTATTTAGTATTTTTGGAGTGCTATCAGTGTCATCTATTGTGAAGACTGATGGAAAGTATTTATTTAACTGTTCTGCCATTTCCTGGTTTCCCCTTATTATTTCCCCAATGGAATATCCCCAGTCGAATATTTTTATTGCCTTTCATGGGATGTGGGTGTCAGCGGTTATTGCCCATCCCTAATTGCCCTTGAAAAGATATTGGCGAGCTGCCTTCTTGAACCACTACAGTCCATGTGGTGTAAGTAGACCCATAGTGCTGTTAGAGAAGGCGTTCCAAAATTTTGATCCAGTCACTGAAGGGGCAACAATGTAATTCCAAATCAGGACGAAGAGGAACTTAGGAACATAGGACCAGGATTAGGTCATTCGGCTCCTTGAGCCGCCTCCACCATTCAGTGAAATCACGGCTGATCTATGGCCGAACTCCCATATACCTGCCTTTGGCCCATACCCCTAAATATGTTTGAAAAACAACAATTTATCTTATTTAAAATTAACAACTCATCCTGCATCCACTGCCATTTGGGGAAAAGAATTCCAAACTGCTACCATCCTTTGTGTATTGAAAGGTCTAACATCTCTCCTGAATGGTCTGGCCCACATTCTCAGACTATGCCCCCTAGGTCTCAATTCCCCAACCAGTGGCAATAGTTTATCTATCCTACCTTTTCCTGTTAATATCTTGAATACTTCAGTCAGATCACCCCTTGCCCTTCGAGATTCTAGAGAAATTAGGCCTAATTTGTGTAATCTTGCCACATAACATTGTCCAGCTATCATTCTGGCAAACTTGCAGATGATAGTGTTCCCACATGTGTTTCGTTCTTGTCCTTCTGGATAATAGATGTTGAAGGAGTCTTGGTGATTTGCCGCAATGCATCTTATACAGATAGTTCTCCTATAACACACTATTTGCGTTCTTGCGTGACCTTGTGCTATAGAAAATTGCATTATAGGGAAATAGCCATATCTATACAGCAGAAAGTTCGCATTATCCAAACAGAGTCCACTATTCATCATTTTAAAAAAAATGAAAGAATTGCAGATGCTGTAAATCAGGAACAAAAACAAAGTTGCTGGAAAAAGCTCAGCCGGTCTGGCAGCATCGGTGAAGGAGAAAGGAAGGGTCACCAGAGCCGAAATGTTATCTCTGTTTTTTTCCCTTCACCGATGCTGCCAGACCTGCTGACCTTTTCCAGCAACTTCGTTTTTATGCACTATTCATTAATCGCGTTATAATTTCTGTTAACGAAATTGCATTATAGTAGAACTACCTGTAGATGGTTCACACTGCTGCCACTTGGTGGTGGCAGAAATTATTATTGAAAGGGGTGCTAGTTAAGCATTATGTTTTGTCCTAGATAATATTGAGGTTTTTCAGCAGTTTAGAATTTCAGTCATCCAACAGTATTCCATCACATTGCTGATTTGTGCCTTATAGAGATGGTGGACAGGCTCGATGTAGTCATTAAGTGAGTGAGTCTTTGGTCTAGAACACTGTCCTGAGGAATTCAACTCTTGTAGTGCTGTGGTTGTGTCCCTACCTCGAAGCCAGAAGACCTGAGTGCAAGTCTCACCTACTCCAGAAGTGTGTAAAAACAACTCTGAACAGGTTGATTTGAAAATATCTACCCTGAGGAACTCCTGCAGTCAAAGTCTGAGACAGATAATTGATCTCCACTGTCACAACTATTTTCTTTTGTGATTGGTCTAAGATGTCTTAGGTTCATCTCTTTCAACCAAAACATTAATGAGATCGGGAGCTGAGCATCAGTGAGCAGTTTATCGCTTTATGCCACTTGGTAATACTGTTGACAACACCTTGCTCATTTTTTGATGATGGGTTGGCAATTGACTGGCTTGGATTTATCCTGCATTTTGTAAATTAATAACCTTCATGCATCAATCTGTCTGCTCACTTCCAAGATTCTACAGGTAATTGTACAAAAAAACAGTGCTTTTTGTCATATGTATTTTGCTGTTTTCTCCAGATGGTGCTGCTTGGGAAATAACTGGAGGACTTTCTATACTCCTGTCCTGTCAATTATTCATAAGGCGTGGGCTTAATCAAAGATAAAGAAAAGTGCACAGATAATTTAATTTAAGGATATATACCAAGAAAGATAAAAGCTTGCAGGGAAGTGAAGGAGTACCCGATTTTAACAGAATCGGAGAGCAATTTAACTAGAGAAGCATTAAGAAACTGAGATTTTTTTTAGAACTGTCCATTTGGATTATGTAGCATTGTATATATATTTCTATACGCTGTATACTGCAATCCTTTTTTGTGTTCTTATTTTACAGAACAGTCGAACTTTCACATTTGATCAAAGTGAGGAAGAGGAGAGAAAGGTAGGAAAATGACAATACAGTATTTTATTGATAAAAGCAAAGGTACTTAACTGTAATTACACTACTGAGCTGTGCTGGCCTGGCATTCTCAAACACCAATATGAAGTATAATCTGATGATTTGGAAATATTTAAAATGTGAATGTCTTTGGCCATTAAATGTTTATATAATTTGTTTAAATTTTGGATAATTTTAACTGAAAATTGAAATTGTTTTGTGTTGCACAGTGCTGGTGCTGCTGAGTTCTGAAGCATGCCTTCAAAGTGAAGATAAAACTGCTGGAATTTGCAAAGAATCCCTGACCTTCCTTAGCAGACTAAGCAGCCCTTGCATTTTGCTTGGAACCAATTGCTTGAGATCAGCGCTGCAGGACCCTAAAAGCAATGTAGCATTAAGCCATCTTACAAAGTACTGCAAATTTGGCCTTCGCTCAAGCCTTAGGGTGGCCCCTACAGGTTGAAATGAGGGAGGACTGTCCTTTTTTTTTCAGAACTTCATAAGTTATTTTTAAACAGCTGTATTTCAACAACAAAGATATTTGCAAGTTGCTTTTAATGTACTGAAAGGCAGTCTAAAGCTACTCAATTTGTAGTTTACAGCATTGCTGAAACTAGAATGGAAAAATTTGTATTGATATAGCCCTATTCGCATCTTTGGAAGGTCCTAAAACACTCAGTAGCCAATGAATGGGTTTTTGTACCTTTAAAAAAATATATGAATAACTGACAAGGTTAATCTGATTTTTTTTTTTTTTAGTTTGATATGGCTTGAAGGAAAAATATTGATCAAATGCCAGAGAATAGCCTGGTTTCCAATAGTGCCATCGAATATTTTACATTCATCCACATACAATGCCACATATAATGCTAGGTGCTAGAAATATTACAATAACCATTTAACTTCACTATTTACCAGAAAGATGGAGCAGGTCCTCGTGATGTTGAATGCTGAGATAAGCAATGCGATAGGTGCATTTAAAGCTTTTCTAACTTAAAATAGGATGCATTGAATAAACTGAACAGACTGTGAGGATGAAACTGCTAGTCTGATTGCATTGCAGCCACAGTTTTAAAAAAATATCTGGGGAAGAGGTAGCAGAAACATTACAATTAAATTTGTCGATAGATAAATGTGTTGTGCCAGGGAACTGTTTAACAGCTAATATAATCCTTATATTTAAGAAATGGAAAAACATATCCAGGGATTTTTCGACCACTCATCTTAACATTAATGATATTAAAATAATGGATTTCCGATTAAAGAAGAGAATAGAAGAACATCTAGAAATGAGAACTATAATAATGAATAGTCAGCATCGATTTGAAGAGAGAAGTTTTACTTGACAACTTTACTAAAATTTGAGGAGGCTACAGTGAGAATAGATAGTGGTAATTCACTGGATATACTTTAACTGGATTTTGATAGATGCTTCTTTATGGACTAACTAATAAGGTCAGAGAATGTGGAATAAGGGGACCTGTTTTAGAATGGATTGCTGGTTTGCTTTGGAACAGCAAGTATTGAATGAGAATAAAGCCGACTTCCATTCAGAATAGTAGAGGATCTGAAGTGGCATTTCACAAGGATCAGTGCTGGGATCACTGCTGTTTGCAATTTTACGTTAATGATTTGGATTTTGGAATCACAAACACAATTTCTAAATCAGTTAATATTGAGGAAAGTTGTGACATATTGCAGAAGGAGATAATAAGAATGCAGAAAGGCACATCATTGACAAATTAAGTTCAATGTAGATAAATGTGAAGTTGGACTTTTTGATAGGAAGAATAGAGAAGTTGCTTATTAATCCAGAAGTTGCAAGTGTAGGTGGAGTAAACGATGTAGGGGGTCTTCAAGTACAACTACATCAATTGCAAGAAGTTTCACCACAGGTTCATGTAAAGACTGTATCTTTTTAATTTTCTGTATTTTTTTTATGGACCAAAATGGGAGAAGTACTGTTTTAAAAGCCAAGGATTGTTGAAAGATTGCTGCACCTTTTTTAAAGCAAGTAACCTGATACTTACTGTTAGTGCTATTTATACAGCCACTTGTTCAAGCACTAGTGGAAGCCTAATTTGCAGAGTTGCTGGAGTCAAGGGATGTGTGCGAATGGAACTGTGGATGGCAACAAATAACTGATTGGTCTGTGGACTACTCACCAGTTATCAGCCTTCTACCTACTAACAACTGTATGTTAGCATCCAAGGTAGCTTAACAGCTTTGGGTGTGAATGTTTTGGCAGAAACAATCATACCTCTAGAGGAGAAGCAGCTGTTTTTGCTCTGTCTTTCAAAAAAAAAATCTCAGGTTTGAAGATAGCCAGTTTATTTCCTGTTTCCAGTGATGTAAACTGTGACTTTCAATTGATAAATCAAAGACCTTCATAAATGTGAACCTGTCACCCTGTGCCTTGTGCAAATAAGTAAAAGTATCTGGAGAAGTAAGATCACAAAGCAGCATTTGTGTGTGTGTGTGTGTGTGTGTGTGTGTGTGTTATAAGAGGTTAGAGCTTTAACTAGTACAGTTTTGTATGGTTCATAATTGTTTACCTGTGGCGAGAGTCTAGTTATTTCTTACAAATAATAATTTTGTTAAGTATAGAAACCTGGTTTGTGCTTTCTGTTGACCTGGGTAAAGAAGTCAGAAGAATTAGGGAAATCCGTGCACTTTTTAAAAACCTTTTAACTAAGGATTTAGAGTAGATTTGTAGTTTGGGTTATGGATGTTGTGGTTTAAAGAATAGAGCTAGACCCCACATACACTCCATTGTGAAGGAAAACTGGAAGTGAGGTAAGCCAGCTCAACGGACACCAGAGTTTAAATAACAGGCGGGAAAACACAACAGCGCTTCATCGGAGACTGCACCGATGATGTTACCCAGCAGGGTAACGAAACGTCTGCGGAACAAATGAACCAGCTCGGTGAGCCAACCTACCATAAAAGCCTTTAACTTTTGTGATGACTGTAGAAATAGTGGAACTTTGTTTCCAGCATGCTATTCCTGTGAGGGATAACATTAGCAAGGCCAGAAAGAAAAGGCAGCCAAAAGCCATTAGGCTTTAACTTGCTATAGTAATAGAATTGAAAAGTATAATTTCAGTTATACTGAACCTGTATTGAATCTTCACTAGACAACATTTAGACTACTTTGTAGAATTCTGGTTGTCATATTGAACAAAGGATATGGAGACTTTTGGACAGAGTCAGAATCATACCAGAAATAAGTGGACATATATCAGGAAAGGATTAACACGTTAAGTGTCTACTCTTAGAAGAAGGAGGCAGATGTGAAGACATGATAGAAGTGTTTAAAATGGTAAGATTTTGATGGCATGGGTACAGAAAGAATGTTTCCTGTTGTGGGGAAGAGCATAAATGGAGGATATGATGAAGAATAAGTCACTAAAAATCTGAAAGAAACATCTTTATTCAGAGCAGTGAGCATGTGGAACTCTTTGCCTTGGCGAGTGATTAAAGTGAATAATGTCAATATGTTTAAGAAGAATTTAGTCATGCGTTTGAAGGAGAACGGAATATGAATTTATGACAATAGATTCAAGTGTGGAACAATGAGAGGAGGCTTGACTGGAGTATACACACTTGTACTAACTGGTTGAACTGAATGGCCTGTTTCTGTCATGCGCACTTCAGGCTTAACTATGATGGCAGGGACAGAAAAGAAAAAATCTGATCTGATCAGAAAAGTCTTCACCCAGACAGATGGAAAGGATCCTGGTAACACCTTAAACAGTTAGATGCTGTGACATTCTGTAGAGTTGGACATTTTCTAGGGCCCTTTCATGAATGTTAAGCCAAGATTTCATTCCTCTCCTGTTTTTACCATGTAACCGCCCGGAAACAAAAATGTTTTCTTCTGGTCTTTCTGGCTTTTCTGTTCGGTAAGTACAATGATACTTAGGTGTCAATATCTTTTCTCCTTCTTTTGAACCAAGTGCCTAGTACTGATTTTTGGATCTTCTCTCTTTTGGTATTTGTATTTTCTGTCTTTCACTTTTGCAAAAACAACGGAAGTTGGGAGGAAAAGATGTTGCTTAAATATCTCAAGGTTTGAAGGACATTAGGCAAAAGAAATTCACTGCTGAATTATGAAGGAAATTAAAAGGATACAACTTACATACAAGTGCTTTGCACTGCTGGCACCAGATTAAAATGCATTTTAAATGTATATATGGTACTTGGAATGGCCGAGTGCATGTGTGTGTAAATATCTATATTTTCTATATTAAGAGCCCTATATTCTCAATGAAACACTGACAATGCGGGTTAATCTGGCTGAGCTCAAACACTCCAGGTGGTTCTGACTGCTGTGGGTTAGTAAGAGAAGTGTAGGCAGCAGAAAAGCCCCCAAACTTGTTGCTAGGAGACTTGACTAGATACTTTTAGCCATTTGTGTTATTTATAGATTTAGAAAAAAAATGTCTGCCAGTGGCTGTGAACATGCAAGGCTTGTAAAAATGCAAACTTCATTCAATGTGATTCTAAAGTCCCTTTTATCTTATTTCAACTCTTTGTACTTTCTTTTGTTTCCTTGTTGCACACCAGTGGCTTAGAGGATGTTTAGCTAGGCAAAGTTATGCTGCAGCGAAAAGACAAGCTAACAGTGTAGTGGATCTCCTTGGGGCCCCTGAGCTGGCTGGCAGGGAAGAATCCTTTGTCTCTGCTCTAGATTTACGGTGACCTCTAGGCACCCTGTTATTTTGGCGTAGTTTGAGCTGCTTTATAAGTCAAATGAGAAGGTGATCAGTGACCATACCACTTCTGATTCCCTGTGCAATCTTGGACATTTGGTTTGGCTGCTGCTTTCAAAGATTAGCAACATAGATAACAATGGGAATTCAATTCCAAGTCATGAACCATGAACCATAACACCTATATGGTCATTCCAAATTCCTCCATCCTCTTCCCTATATCACTTAAAAGTTCTAAAGCTAGGATTTCTGCATGCAAGTTTACTTGTAGTTAAATGGGCAATATTAGTATTTGTATGAAAACAATGAGAAATAGTGGTGACTAAGCAATATCTGGTAATGTATAGGTTTTTTTTATAAATAAACAAAAAAAAAGGATTGTGGATGCTGGAAGTCTAAAACGACAAAAGCTGAACCTGTTGGAGAAACTCAGCAGGTGTGACAGCATCTGAGGAGAGAAAAACAGACTGGATTGAGCAATAACTCTGTCCATTTTATTCAAACTTAGAGAAAACAATGTCGGTTCCTGGAAAGGAAGCATAGATTTTCATTACTTGAAATTTTCAGTAAAACAGACAGAGTTGAAGGCACCTGCCAACCTAGATGGGGTTGGAGAGGAGTCCTCGGTTGAGGAATAAGGAAGACATTCCTGAAGCACTGGTGTGGAAAGTGACATTGTCAACAGAGGAGCTGGAAAATGGGATGAAGTTTTTAGAGGAAGCTGGAAATATAATCAAGGGAGCAATGTCAATGAGCTTAGAGTGGTATTAAATGAACTATTTACGAAAAAATGCATATTTTTAGAATAGAAATCATAAGTTTAGAAAAATAGATGTAAATCATAAGTTATAATGCAAACAAATGATTTAAAATTGACACCAGAAGTTAATGAACTTTATAATGCTTTAATGAAGTATTTACAGTGAAAAATCGAACTGTTCGGCCCAACAAATGCCTGTACACAGCATACTTTATAATACCTTATCAAAATGTCAATGATTTCCCTAACTGTTTCATTGATCAATACTGTTGTGGCCTTTTCAGTTAGTAGTTCTGAAATGCCATGTTTCACCTTTGCAGATGATTTCTAACTGTCTGTTGTTTTATGTTGACAGAAAATGTGTGATGAAATATTGAAAGCACTGCAGAAAGACCTGGGACCATCCTGCCAAGCCACCTGTTTAGAAACAATCCGCATTCTCTCCAGGGACAAGAAAATTTTGGCTCCTTTGACAACCAGACCAGCAATGCTGGCCCTAATGAAGTTGGCTGGATTGGAGTATGCACAAAGCTCGAAACAGGAGATATCCAATTTTAATGTTATAATTGAGGCTTTAAAATGCCTGTGCAATATTGTATTCAATAGTGAGAAGGCGCAGCAACTTAGTGTGGACTTCAAGCTTGTCAGTGGAGCCTGTGAGCGCTTAAAGACACACAGAGACAAAAATCTGCCTCATGAAATTAAGTTCTTTGACTTGCGCCTTCTTTTCCTGTTGTCAGCGTTGCGAATGGATGCCAGGGCTCAGCTAAAAGAAGAACAAGGGCTACTGTTGCTTACTGATATCCTAGAGAGCACACTGGATGTCAAGTGGTCAGATAAATATGTGGTGGCCACAGACTGCAGGGGACCTCCCTTGTCTAATGAGCAGGTGGATATATCCATGGAGGTGCTGAAAGCTCTCTTTAATGTCACTTATGACTGCAACCAGCAGCAAATTGATGAAGTAAGTTTCCCATGTTTATCTCATGCTTCATGACTTTTTGGGCAGATGTTTGAGAGATGGTATTGTGTTGCCATGTGATATAGTTTGCTGAATTGAGCTACAAAAAAATGATAGTAGTCCCACTGTAGAAGCAAATTACTGGATGCTGGAATCTGTACTGAAAACAAATGCTAGAGATCACAACGGATCAGACAACATCCCATGGATCGGTGGAACCTAATGTTTCAACTCTGTCAGCTCTGATAAAGTGTTATATAATGAAGTGTGGAGGGGGCAATGCTTGTGCTTTAGTTGGGGTAGAGGGGTTGGAATGTAGAGTGCTGTGGGAGAAGGGATGTTGATGGTTTAGACCTTCAAATTGTGAACCACTCCCACTTCTTGCCTTTCTTTTTAGCTTTACTTGTTACATTCTCTTTTACCAGTCGTTTCTCCGCAATGGAACTGTATGTTCTTTCAAGTCTGGCAGTTAGACACACCGTTGCTCTACCGTTCTCACGTTCCGATCAGTTAATCTGAATTATCAACATCTTTTCTCCCCCAGCACTCTACCCTCCAACACCCCCCACCAACGATAGCATAAATGCTGCCCCCTCCACACTTCACGTCAGCTCCGATAAAACGTCATCTAGAGTCAAAACGTTAGCTTGCTCTCTCTCTCTCTCTCTCCATGGATGCTGCCTGACCCGCTGTGATCTCCAGCATTTCTTGTTTTCAGTAGTAGTAGTAGTAATCCCAATGTTGGAGATGAGGGGGTATAATGCATTGTAATGTAATATTGCACCAACTCTTGTAGGTCAGAAGAATGATTAATAGCTGCATAGTTAAAAGCTTTCGCTCAACGACCTATCTTTAAATATACAGGCATTATGTTAATGATATAAGGGAATGTGGTCTATCAAACACAAGAATGCCAAATGTCAAGCAATCACAATAATCTAAACTGCAGGAGAGTAGGGCGCTGATTGGTTGTCAAGTTTCATGTTTGGTGAAGGTGCTGCCATGGAGAAGGCAGTATTGCTATTTTGAAGGTGCACCCTTAAACCGAGGCTTCTCTCACTTTTGAAGCAGTTGCATAAGTCAATCAGCGCAATCCAATTAGCCCAAAGAGTTTGTCCTGTGTCTTGCTTTTATCTCCTTGATGTTGGCTGCTCTCACATGAGAGAGAGAGAGAGAAAGAGATTAGTGGTGGTTTAACCTCAGCACACCTCAGATGAGAGGTGGGACCTTCATGGTAACCTCAGCTGGTGCAAGTACTGAATCCACACTATTGGCATCACTCTGCATTGCAAATCAGCTGTTCTGCTAACCAATCCCCTCTCCTCCTTCAACGCTGTCATTCACCTCATTGTTCATGGGGGCAGTCAGGTTTTCCTTAAAAATAGTGACATCTCAGGAATAACTGGATGTAAAGCACAATTGTGACAAAGTACCATAAACATGCAAATCCATTCTTTCGACTCAGAAATACTTTCAGAATATTTCGAGCTGTTTCACTATTTTGCCATATCAGCTCAATGCTGTTGCAGCAGTCGACAGATTAGTGTTTTTGACACCTGATACAAGTAGTCTAACTGGGATGGCTGCGAGCAGAGGGGCTATCGGACCAAAGATAATGTTTTTCTAAAATTCTTAAGCTGTTTTATGATAACATTTATGTTTACTCATCTATAAAGAACATACGTGTAAGAAATAGGGTAGGTACCAGCTCCTCCTCCCTGCTCCACCATTTATTAAAACCTCAACATAAACCCCATATCCCTAGTTTCCTTGGAGTCCAAAAACCTCTTGATCCTACTCAATGACTGGGCATCCACAGTTCTCGGAGGTAGAGAATTCTAGAGATTAAATGAAGAAACTCTTCCTCTCATTACGAAATTGCTGACTCTTCATGCTGTGACTGTGCTTCCTGATTTCAAACTCACCAGGCAGGGAAACCACCTCTGAGTATCTACCCTATCATTGCCATCTTTAAATAAGATCATTTCTCATTCTCCTAAACCCAGTATAGGCACATTCTACTCACCCTCTCATCCCAGGAATTAGTCGAGTGTACCTTCCTAGTTAAGTATATCTTATATTTGTAAGAAGAACCAGAGCTGTACATAATATATCAAATCCTTGCACAGTTGGAGTAAGACTTCCTTACTTTTGTTCTCCATCCTCCTCAGTCCGAAACCTACCATTTTTCTGTTTCTTGTTGCACATGCATGCTAACTTTATATGCCCTTTGTGTAGGGGACGTAAATTTCTCTGAAAGCCAACATTTGGTAGTTCTTCAATATTTAAATAGTCTGTTTTTCTGTTCTTGCCAAAATGAATAATCTCACACTTACCCATGTGGTGCTCCCTTCTGTCGGATTCCATTCTCTCTCACTCACTTAACCCATTCATATGTCTTTGCAGACTCTATCTTCCTTAAAACTTACTTCCTCACTTAGTTTTGTGTCAGAAGGGGAATATTTTGATTTAAAACTGCTTCACCACTTCTCTTTATTTGCGTTCCTATACTGTTGAACAAATTTATAATCACAGTTACAGAAAAAGTAACCTTCAAAACCTATAAAAATTCAGTGTGACTTAAAACTGTTTTCTACCACAAACAATTAATTCCATTAGGTCCTGAATCAATGACACAGAGAAGGAGGACATTCCAACCCTAGTCTTTCTACTTTATTATACAAGGAGCTGGCTGATCATGTTTGCCTGGTGTGTGACTGTAATTCCACACATGAGTCCTAACTCTTCTGAAATGATCTAACAAGCCACTAGCTGTAACAAACTGGCGTGACTATGACAACTAGGGATGGGCAATAAATGCTCCCTGCACCAATGATACCCACATCCTGAGAATGGACAATTAAAAGAGAAAGATAGCAATTATGTACAGGCTTGAGAGTGAAAAATTGACTAAGGTTGAAAGTAAAATTGAGCTTAAAATTCTGTTCAGTCTCCTTTGTGACTTCCACGAGGTATAGAACAAGAAATGCTTTGCCATGTGCCACAATTTTATTATCTGGTGAAAACTTTATTTCAGTACCACTAATTTCTTTTGGGCAGGATCGCGCCAATCAGAACAGGCACCTTGCTGCTATTCTCTGTCACTGTTTGTTGCTGAAGACTCAGTCTGAAGACAAAACTGAAGAATTTCACAGGTAAGTGCATTGTTTTTAACAACAGCTTCTCTTTCCCCTCACAACCTCATCACTAACTATGAGCATAGCATGAGTGAAAGCAAGAAGGAAACAGGTTTTTGACTGTGTCAGTCACCCTAAAATGTCAGCAGACTAGCATACAATTTGTTGCATCTACAGTGACCACAACTGTCAGCATTTAGAGAGAATCATAAAATAATTTATTTTGCCCGAGATTTTGTGAGGTGAACATGGGCCCTGACTAAGATCTTTGTATCCTCGCTAGCCACTGGACAGGTCCTGGAGGTCTGGTGAGTAGCTAATTTTGTTCCTCTGCTCAAGAAGGGAAATGGGGATAATCCAGCAAATTATAAACCAATGAGTCTCATGTCAGTTGTTGGGAGACTATTGGAGTAAATTCTTAGGGGTAGGATTTACACACATCTGGAAAAGCATGGCCTTGTGTGAGGCAGGTTATGTCTTAGTAACTTGTTTGAATTTTTCAAGGAGGTGATGAGGGTGATGGATGAGAATCGAGCAGTAGATGTTGCCTGCATGGATTTTAGTGAGGCATTCAACAAGGTCTGCCATGGTAGACTCATCCAGAAGCTTAAAATGCATGGGATCCATGGTGACTTAGCCACTCTGATTCAGAATTGGCTTGCCCATTGAATGCAGAGGGTAGTAGGGGAAGGATGTTTTTCAGACTGGAGGTCCATGACTAGTGTTGTTCTGCAGGGATCTGTACTGGGACCTCTGGTGTTTGTGATATATATAAATAACTTGAATGAAAATTTAGATGGGTGGATTAGTAAGTTTGTAGATGACACAAAGATTGGTGGAGTTGTGGATTGTGTAGAAGGTGTCAAAGGATACAGCGGGATGTAAATCAGTTACAGATATGAGTGGAAAAATGACAGAAAAGTATACAGTTGACGGCAGGACCCTGAACAATGTTGATGTAGAGAGGGATCTTGGGGATTCAAGTCCATAGCTCCCTGACAGTGGCCACACAAGTAGATAGGGTAGTAAAGAAGGCATGTGGCATGCTTGCCTTTATTGGTTGGAGAATTGAGTACAAGAGTCAGGTTGTCGTATTGCAGCTTTCTAAGTCTTTAGTTAGGCCACACTTAAGAGTATTGCATTCAGTTATGGTCACTACGTTACAGGAAGAATGTGGAGGATTTGGAGAGGGTGCAGAAGAGGTTTACCAGGATGTTGCATGGATTAGAGGGTATGAGCTATAATGAGAGGCTAGTAAAACTTGGGTTGTTTTCTCTGAAGTGGCAGAGGCTGAGGGAAGACTTGAAAGAAGTCTGTAAAATTACGAGATGCATAGATGGGGTTGATGGTCAAATCTCTTTACTAGAGTTGAAATGTCTAATACTAGGAAACATCCATTTGAGGTGAGGGAGGAAAGTTCAAAGGAGATGTGAGGTGCAAGTTCTTTACACAGAGAGTGGTAGGAGTCTAGAACACATTGCCAATTGTAGTGGTGGAGGCAGATGCAATTGGGGTATTTAAGGTACTTTTAAATAAGCAGATGAATATGCGAGGAATGGAGGGATATGGACCAAGGGCAAGCAGAAGAATTAGTTTAATTTGGCGTCATGTTCGGCACAACAACATGGGCTGAAGGGCCCGTTCCTGTGCGGTACTCTTCTATGCTGAATGTAATAAGATTTCTTTTAAACTTGTTTCAGTTTGTGGATGAAATTAGCAGTGCCTCATTTACTGTCTACTTTCTGCGACAACTGTTTTAGAACTCTCAAAAAGGGCTAACCATGTTGTGTGCACAGTCTCCTCCTCAAGGTACTCTTTGCTGAGGCACATTGGTATTTGTCAACCAGTAGGGTTTTCTGACAGTCTTGCAGCATCTTTGAGCGATTATCAGTTAAAGTGTTCAGTGACTTGTGTTTGTTGAGAGATGCAAAGAAAGCTGTCTGTTCTTTGAAGGTTTTAAAATCTATATGCAGAAGGCTATAATTTCCTAATTCCTGTCCTGCTCACAAAATCAAGATATCACCAGATTCCCCAACACTAAAGAACCACTGTGATGCCACAGTGGACTGTGCGGGGTTTACATAAAACAACCCACCAGCAAGTTAGAGAAGTCTTTCCACCATGTTTTGGCCATAGGATCGCTGCTGTGGTGCATAGATGTGAACTTGTTTCTCGTATGCTGGGGCATGACCGGAAAAGGGAAGAGCAAGGCAGAGTAGGGGAGGCATTTCATTCAAGTGTGTAATGGAAGTATGCAAGGCAAAAATTCATTGCATTGCAATGATTTGGAGTTTTTGGCAGGACACCTGAAATGTTGCAAAGTCACTTTCTAATTTACAAAAATATGACATGCGTATTGCTGTTAAAAAAAAAGGCACAGTCATTCATTTGCTTGAAACTGAATAGCCGTGGTTTATGGGCTAGAATGCTCGTTATAGAAGTAAAAAAGCTTACAATTAAATAAGCACACCTTGTGTAGCATATTTGACAATGCAGTAATTTAGAGACTGGACCAGCGATTGTGAAGTAAAATTCCATCAAGGCAAACTCTGTAAACTAGGTGACTTGTAGATCAGGAAAATAAACAACGGTTCTTGTAGAAATTAATTGTTTCACTTATGCCTTTCTAATTTGAGGAGCCCATCACCCTTACTGATGCTGCCTTGTGTTTTACTCAGAGCAGTTCATGAGACTCCATCAGTGGAAAAGGGGAAAAAGGAGTAGTGGAAGGCAGCCCGTCACCCCTAGGGATGGGCAGTAAATAGTATCACTGCCATGTTCTTAATATGATAATTGAAACTGCTCATTTTACAAGCACTCTTGGCATTCTAGCATACACTGAGAATGCTGAATGAGAAACCCTATTGCCTGCTATTTTCCCCAAAACAGAAGACGTCTGTGGACTTCTTTTTAAAATTGACATCTAAAAGGTGAGGACAATAAATTGAGGATTGGCCCATCCAAAGTGGTAGAAAAATATGTTTTAATATCTGATCAGTCTGTTCATATTGTAATATGCAATGAGCATCCGGTACAGTTCAGACTTCGTCTTTGCGTGTGATAATACCAAGCTCCCCTTGGTATCAGCCTCAAAGTTGCTGGAGGTCAGAATGAAATGTAGAATGTATGATATTTACCTTGCTTGTCCGGATTCCATAAAAGCTATTTCTTGTAAAATGCCACCTACTTTCGTCACTGAGCAAAAAGAATTCAGTCATGTGCTGGCATTATTCAGTAGAGGTAAAGTGACATTTACATGAACATGTTGCCAGTTGGCTGGACTGTCATCCACTAGTGCTGCTCCTTAACTCCCGCTAGTACTCTGTTCTTTATCGCGTATGTGTTCACAAACTATAAGGGGCAAACCTACTAACAACACATTCAACACTGCTCCACTTTGCTTCTGGATGCTTGCCCACTCTCCCCTCAGTTCTCTATAATCCTTCTGTCTTGGGAGTTCAATAAAACCTCTGGTTCTATTGTTATCCTTTTCATAAGCCTCAAGAACTCCACCTACAAACTTATCCCTGCGCCTGTTTCTGCTTACCTTTCCTTCTCTTTGCAATGCAGATGCAGTTCACTGTAATCTGGAGAAAGGTCAGCGGCTCCCACCCACCCAATTATTGGCATACGGAAATACAAAAATATTCACATGGGCGTTCTTGATGAGCTTTCTAATGTTCTGCCAGCTGCTATTCAGCTCAGCTTATTCATCAAGTTCTAGCCAGAGCTATGAATACCAGTATGGCCTTGGTGTTGGGTATAAAGCTTCCCTCCGATGCCTAGAGTCCTTTTTGAAGGCGTCCACTGTCGAAGGCATCAAATGTTCTTTCTTGTTAGGTTTTCTGACCTAAACTCTCAATCATATATGGGAGCGGAGATCACGTTCTCATGGAACCCAAGTTTTGTGTTCAGAAGTTAGCTGTACAATTGTTGACACAAGTATCAACCAGACTTTTACTTTTGTATAATGAGTTCCTCTTCTCTTTTGGTCTTCTATTTATCAACGTTCTTGACCACGCTATTATCTTTCCCTGGAAGCTCATGTCTGTCCAAGAGTTGAATATTAGTCCCATATCTGGGGAAGTTCTTCTATCTTCCTCCTTAATTTGATACAGCAAAAACAGGGGCTTCGAATGAATAATTTCTCTTCAGTGTAAGCTTTCTCTTTCACAACTATGAATCTTTCTCCTTTGAACTTTCTAGTTCATTTCATTCAGTATTCACTGGTACAGTCCTGAAACTGGGAGTTGTCACGCAGCTCTGAGTTAAGTCTGCCCATCAAGAGTATGGATTTAATCAATGCATCTGGACTTTGACATTATGAATCATTTCAACAGCTCTGGTTTTCTACATGATAGACTTTAGCCCTTTAACTTTGTTTTTTGTTTACATCTTAAAGGAGCTGAGCATTTGAGTAATTTCTTTCCAAAACTTCAGTATTTGAATTTGATTTTTAATTTTAGTAATATTGCAAGATCAATTTGAATGTTTTGAACAGATGATATCAAGAATTGTTACACTCTATGTCTATATGAGACCTGTATTATGGTTGCTGGCTGTGCTGGGGTGCAGTCTTCAGAATGGAGGAATTAAGCAATTTTTTTTTATCAGTTTTCCTCTCCTGTTTCTCTTCTAATTCAGCTCACTAGTTATTAAATTTTTAATATAATTGTGAAGAACTATGCATCAGACTGTCTCACTTTCATAACAGCTTCTGGGACTAAAAGAAAAATAAATTACAAATTGGGTCCTTTTTTAAATCAACATGCACAAGGCAGTTTCACTAGTTCCCAATCTGTAACTGACTTGGTTGAATCTACAGTAGGCCAAGGAGAATTGCAAGTTGGAAGCTCCCTCTTTTGGAATGCACGAAAGCTCTGATGTGTCACTGAGTAGAATGTAGCCAGCTGACTGATCTGAGTCAGTGTGCACACATTGTGGTTGGGTTATGAGAAGTGACTGATCTGTCTCAGTGTGCGCACATTGTGGACGGGTTAGGAGAAGTGACTGGAATTATCAAGAGCTTTATTCAGTGTATTGGTCAGGAGGGGGCTGAGAGCTGAGGGGGTGAGTGTCGTCCAAGGATGATTAATGGACTCTGTAGGGTGTAATAAGGGCTAATATATGCTCCATACCAATGTGTATTTCTACCTCCTGGGGGAAGAATGCTAATGGCTTTGTATAGACCTGTTTATGGTGGCAGACTTGGTGGAAGCTGAGGAATTTCATACCCTTTTCTGTAAATAAAACTGTCAGTGGAGTGACAGAGATCAGAAAGTCATGCATCTATTACTGAAAAGAATAACTGAAACACAGTGATCCATAAAATTAAATTTAAAGGTATTGGAGAAGCTTCTTTGCATATTACTGCATGAAAAGGGACGTCACAGCAGAAAAGAGTGTGATATGCCCACACAGGAACTGCAAGGAGGCAGATTCTGTATCAGACACCTCAACCTCTGCTAGTTTAAAAGATGAGAAAATGAATAAAATGTTTAGAAGAGCAGACAAATTCCTTCCACAGGAGTTAACTGGGGGTAGCATTGGGTAAGTGCTACTAAGAACATGGATCACATTGTACAACTGTTTGTGAGTGCTGAGTTTTTGCTGGGAATCAGAGTAACCCTTCCTGATTTCCGCATATCTGCACCTGTACCCTGGTGTTGGAACTTATTGTCTTTCGAGAGAATTGTACAACAGATTGCCTGCATTGTAACCTTTTCTGTCCAAGTAGGTCATCAGCATGTAATTCCCAGCATATTATAGTGATTAAAACTAAGTGATGCTTTGCCATGTAATGCACTTGTAAATTCTGATTTTACCTGGGGTAAGTTTTGCAATAATCCTTTGTGTTGCTGTCAAAAGATGATAATATGAGTATTACCTGTGAACCATCCAAAGTACAATGTGGATGGACAGCACTTTGATGGGGAATAGAATACTAACTTAAAGAGTACAGAAATCAGGCGTAAAACAGAACAAGGATTTGGCATGTTTATTCTGTTGAAGCTGTGAAAACAATGTTGATGTGGGCTTGTAGGTTTGTGTTTGTTCTCTTGATCACACAAATTCCATAATCAATTTTCTCCAGCTGTCCTTAATATTTTGGGGATTTTCCCTGTGGCAAGTTGCAAATGCTAAACCGATGACATATATGCAAGTCTCTCAATTGTAAATAGTTCTTGCTGCACACTGATGGGAGAAACCAAAATCCAGCTGGTGGTGTAAGGAAGCAGATTGCTTTGCTTTGCTTTGTATCTGCGAACAATCAGCATTTCAAAGAGCTGTATTGATTTTGAGTGACGACTTTATCTCCCTTTTCTTTATAGTAACAAGGTTATGGCTGAGATTTGTTAATTCTACACTTGCCAGTCTCTTCCTCTTCTCTCCAAGAGCAATATTTTCTTTGCATGGTGTAAGAAAGACTTGTGTTTAGATCCAGTGAATGTACGAGAATGACACGACTGTGGATCAGAATTTAAGGAGGGGGTTTTCCATCATGAGGCGGTAGTGCACTGCAAATAGGAAGTACTTACAAAGATATAAATTGTGAGTGAGTCTTTTGTCATTTTCTCACTAGTAAAAGTGCAAGGACCGAAAATGTGAACTTTTTCAAATTATAAAGTAAAACTTATGGTCACTCAAAATTTTAATCTTCCTCAGCCACACAGTCAATCTTTTGAACAACATTCCAGCATCAAGCCTTGATATCCTCTTCAGCCCCAGCATCAAATGTGGAACAGTCGAATACAACGGGAAGAAGATGGATGCAGTTGAGGTTTTGCTGGGTTTCATGGAAAACCGAATAGACAAAGTAAGGCATTTTACGTTTTAAAACAGCAAGTATGATGGTGCAGGGAAAGTAATGTCGAGAATAGAGTTATACTGGTGCTGAGGGAGAGATTCCACTAAAGCTAAGACCTGTTGCACACTAAAGTCTTAATATCAGCTTGAGGTCAGTGATATTGTCGTTTGCATGTTTATATTTTGAAAAAGTGACTACAACAATTAATGATACCAGTTATTTGGGGGCAGTAGGGATATAGTGAACCAGATGTGTTTATCTGTCATTTTGATTTTTTTTAACATAAAACTGGCACATAATATAAAATTCTGCATCTGTGAGAATTTCCCACCAAGGTTTTCAATTATGAATGCCTGCAATCCTCATTTATTATCGGAACTGTGCATATAAACATGATAAATTATAACCACAATCTCCACGCAAGTGCAGTGCTATCACCGGTAGGAGAGTTTAATTATGCTGTAACAAATTAGCATTGGAGGTTTCCACTAAAAGTTACGACACAACTTGAGAAACAGGAGCAGGAGTAACCATCTGATCCCTTGAAGCTGCACAACCATTCAGCACAGTGATGGCTAATCCTCTGTGCAAAGACATTTGTCTTTAGTCTTAGATGATCAGCCTGTAGCTGTACCTCTGCTTTCTTTGTTTCCACTGGCTGGGGAAAATCATCTCTCTGTCTAGGACATGGGCATTTATTTATGCAAAAGGTTGTGACGATGACAAGTACGCTTTCTTCGTTTGATAACTCCTTAATTGTCAACAACACTTCATGTGAAGACTCCCTTGATATTGGGCATGAGAAAATGAAATTTATCCCGTGCAGTGAAGCGCAACAGTAAATAGGAATCGGCAATATGTTTTACATTTCCTTCAGCTTTGTTTTCTATTGATGCTGATTGTTAGTTGGGAAGAATTGTGTGTCTCAGACTTCACAATGTACTCTGAGGGTAATGGAACAAGAAATGCGTAATTTTGCTGTTGATTTGCTGTGTCGTGCTGCACCCAAGATCAATTTCTTCCCCAGAAAGATGAGGACTAGTATTTCATTTTAAATATTACAAATTGCTTAGCAATCTTGCCCTGCAGATGGTAGAATGTTGATAATATTGCAAACATGCAGTTTCAGTTGCATATGCTTTCTTAAAACAAAGCTGCTTCCACTGATTAAAATCCAAGCACCTTTTATAGTGTGTTGGTTCTCTCACAGTTGAGCAGACTTCTCCATATAGATGGATGTGCCGATTTCTCACCACAGTCAAGGTGAACCTTTCCATGGGACTGCAATTTTGTAGCAACGTTAACCTCCTTCAATTTCCCACCATTTTGTTGCCCTTCACAATGTACTGAACTGTTTCAGCTGTTGGTCTAAAATGTTGGAAACGTTCAGCAGTTTGGGCAGAATCTGTAGAAAGAGAAGTGGAATTAATATTTAAGTCGATGCATTTAGTCAAAATTACCCACTAGTCTCGTCCTTTTACCTAGGATGACTATCCCATCCACTCAGTTCTCACTCCAGAGATAGTAGGAACTGCAGATGCTGGAGAATCTGAGATAACAAGGTGTAGAGCTGGATGAACACAGCAGGCCAAGCAGCATCAGAGGAGAAGGAAAGCTTGACGTTTCGGGCCTAAACCCTTCTTCAGAAATGGGGGAGGGGAAGGGGATTCTGAAATAAATAGGGAGAGAGGGGGAGGCGGATAGAAGATGGATAAAGGAGAGGATAGGTGGAGAGGAGACAGACAGGTCAAAGAGGCGGGGGTGGAGCCAGTAAAGGCGAGTGTAGGTGGGGAGTTAGGGAGGGGATAGGTCAGTCCAGGGAGGACAGACATGTCAAGTGGGCGGGATGAGGCTAGTAGGTAGGAGATGGGGATGGGGCTTGAGGTGGGAGGAGGGGATAGGTGGGAGGGAGGCGGGGACAAGCTGGGCTGGTTTTGGGATGTGGTCAGGGGTGGGGAGATTTTGAAGCTTGTGAAGTCCACATTGATACCATTGGGCTGCAGGGTTCCCAAGCGGAATATGAGTTGCTGTTCCTGCAACCTTCAGGTGGCATCATTGTGGCACTGCAGGAGGCCCAGGATGGACATGTTGTCTAAGGAGTGGGAGTGGGAGTGGGAGGGGGAGGGGGAGTTGAAACGGTTCAGGACTAGGAGGAAGAACTGAAATTATTGAGAGTCAAAATACTCCTTTTCCAAACCCCCAACCAGTGAACAGTGCAGAAGAAACCCAAAGTGGCAAGGTTGGCTCCTGCCATCAGAACGTCCATGAGCCTATAACTTGTGTTGTGTTTGCCTGCCAAAAGGAGACTCCAGGCAGGAGATAGTTGTGATCCCAGTCCTTGTCCCTAATGGACAGTTAATTCCCTTTTCCCACAGCCCCTGTGGCATTGATAGTTTAGCACTGATGACACTAAATTACAAAAGAAATGGATTAAGGTAAGATTTTTAATGCACCCAGTTATCAGCTAGAATCTGCTGCCTGAGAGTATGTGGGAGCTTCAGTAGTAAATTTCAAGAGCATTTTGGATAAATGCTTGGAATGGAAAATATGCAGGGCTACAGAAAGAGAGCAGGGTATGGGATTTATTGAGTAAAATAAGTCTTTAGTCAGGTAAAACAGTCTTTTCCTGTACAGCACAATTCTGGAGCAAATTTTTTGTTCCCTTCATGCTATTTGCAGATTACTTCCAACATACAAATGCCTGGACAGAGTAAATTTTACTTTATCTAACTTGTGCTAAGTAAAAATTAAAAGATATTTGTTATGCTGAAGAAGGGTCTAGGCCCGAAACGTCAGCCTTCCTGCTCCTCTGATGCTGCTTGGCCTGCTGTGTTCATCCAGCTCTATACCTTGTTATCGCATATTTGTTATGCTGGTCGTTTTTTTTTTTATGTTTTGTTTTTTTTTTGAGAGTTCATCAACCTGAAGCATTAACTCTGTTTCTGTCTCTATGTAGACGCAGCCCGACCCACTGAGTATTTCTAACATTTAAAGTGAAAAGATGAAAATAATTTATTGATTATCTTGATACATTATCTATGCAGACTTGCTAAGGTTTAAGTAATGACACTGACAAACTAAAATTATTGATGTTTTTATTTTGTTCCTTCTCTTAAGCTTGTTTGTTTATAATCCAGTGAAATATTAAAATAAACAATCTAAGTAGTTCTTGAATATTGTTGTAAACACCAGGAGGAGTAAAATGTGCAGCATATCCAGCAATTTTTGTTTGTGATTTTGATTTGATTATTTTTATATTTGACAGGGGTCCAATTTAAAGGAAGGATTGACTCCAGTTTTAAGTGTTCTGACAGAATGTTGCAGGATGCACAGAGATATGAGAAAATATATCCGCTCACGGGTAAGGATTTGAAAAGTTCATAAGGGAAAGGAAATAATTGATTCTTTATCTTTGTGGTTAAAAGTGCCAGAAATAAGTCTCAAAAGCTATCTTGTTGCCAACTGGCTAATTTTATCAACTTTCTGTTTATTATTGGAAAGCTGGGAGATGGAAATGCATTTTAAAATCATCAAAAATCCCAAAAGTGCATTTTTTTTTGTCCATTGGATGAGTTTGTCAATGTGGACTATCCTTACATGTCCAAAGCGAGGTTTACAGTCATATTACTGGGGTCTGTAAAACAAATATTTAACTTTTACCAGAATGTCAGGCTGTGCAGGAACAACTCTGTTTCACTGCTTTGCCCTTTCTCCATAACCTTAAGAATTAACTCTCTCCAGGTGAATATCCAACTCTATTTTGAAAGTCCTAATTGTATTTGTCTCCAGACCACATTGATAAGTAGTCCATTCCAGATTCTAACCACTTGCTGCTTAAAAGGAGTTCTTCCCTGTTTAGGTCTTGCCAACCATCTTATGCCTGTCACCTGTGGTTCTTGATCTTTCTTCCAATCGGAATTTTTCTCTTTCTATCTAGACCCCTGTGCTTTTGAATTCCACCCCCTCCACCCCATATAATTCCTCTTCAACCTTCTCCAAGAGGAGCACCCCCAACTTTGCTAGTTTATCCACAAAGAATATGACAATAAATGCAATCAAACTGCATATCATACTTGGAAAATCTCTAGTTTTGAAATATTGCCCTTATGAAAACGAAAGCAGTTTATAGTTTGGCTATTAAATGGTTAATCTGCAAACTATGCAATGAAAATACTCAATACTGAAGACAGACTAGGCGTAGAACATGGAGCCTTTATATACCAGCTGTCATGCATCGCCAAATGCCAGTTACACAATAACAGATGAGAATAATAACGCAGAGATGCAAAGATATTGAAACCCAGAGAAAAGTTTAATGTTTGTATTGTCTGCTCTTTTAAGCAGTACTGGAAGCCTAAGCAGGAACTCCACTACATGTATGGGAATTGAAATGTAATGAGCTGTTAGTATAAATACAGATCCTTTTTAGAATTAATTTCTCAGTTGTATTCACTATCTGATTTAATTTAAACTTTTTGAAGTGCATTTAAACTGGTATTGCCTAGTGATTGAGCTTACATTGAATTAATGTCCTAGTGAGTTAGTTTATACTTTCACAGGATGTCTTTGTCGCTGGCAAGGCCAGCATTTGTTGCCCATCCTAACTACCCTTGAGAATTCTGCCCATGCGTGTTGAAAGTTATTCATGTATTCTGATGTAGCTCAGTGTTTTCTAATCTGAAGCCATTTTTATATTGGCAGGTCCTGCCTCCTTTAAAAGATGTAAAGCATCGTCCAGAAATTGGCACCACTCTTAGAAATAAGCTGGTTCGCCTCATGACACACATCGATACTGGAGTGAAACACACTTCAGCAGAGTTCCTGTTTGTACTCTGCAAAGAGAGTGGTTAGTAACAGTAGAATATCGAGTCTCCTATTCCAGTCTTTTATCGTGGGAAGGGATTCATACGTTTAGTTTCTGACCAACATGATATTGATTGGTAACATACAGGTTGATAATTGTATTAAACTCTGATGGGAGAGCAACATCTCGTCAGTATCTATTTCTTAATGTATTGAAATTCTGTGTGTACTTTCAGCCAGTTGTTTTCACTGAAAATATCTGATGCAAACTTGCGACACTAATCATTCCCAGGATCACGGTTCTTTAACGTACAAGAGACCATTTAGCCCATCATGTCTGCACTGGCTCTTCCAATGAAAAATTCACTCTGCCTTCCATCGACTACCCTGCATGTTCTTCCTTTTCAGATATCAATCAATTGAACCTGCCTTCACCACAATTTCAGTCAGTGAATTCCAGATCCTAGCAACTCACTGTGGAAAAATTTTATCTTCATATCACCTTTGCTTCAGTTACTGACTTCTGTAAATCCATGTACTCTTATTCTCAATCCTTTATGAATGGACACTGTTTCTCCCTATCCAATCTGTGCAGATGCCTCTCAGTTTTGAATATTTCCATACCACCAATGGCATATAGGACTGTAGTGCCTTGGTATTACATTGGATAACACAGCACAAATGGACCACTTGAGCCATTATGCCAGTGCCAGCTCTTTTAAAGAGCTAGCCATTTAAATGCCATTCACTTGCTCTTCTCCTCAGCCCCTGAAACTCCTAGCTCCTCAACATGCACTTTACAGAAGCTCTGTGGAGATCTGTGAGGATCCTTAAGAAGGGTCACTGGACTCGAAACGTTAACTCTGCTCTCTCTCCAGACTTGCTGCCCGATTTGCTGAATTTTCCAGCAATTTCTGTTTTGTTTCTGATGATCAGCTGCTTGTGTTTCACAGCTGCTTAGCTTCGATTCAGTTTTTTGTGCCATGGAATCTTTTACATCGACTGGAGAATGATAAATGGAACCTTAGTTTAATGATTCTTTGGAAAGATTACATCACTGACTCTTGCAGATCCCTCTCAGCCTAGACTGAGAGCTCGAGTCCAACATGGAGCTTGATCACAGTTTTCCAGTTTAGTTGAAAGCGCAGCCAACTGAACCAAATTGACAATTTTTAGTGATGTTGTTAAATGGCAAAACAAAAATAAGTGTTTTGAGGAGAGGTATTTAATGCATTGGGTAATAATCTTGGACAAACTTCCTGAGAGGTTGGTGGAAGAGGATTCAGCAGTAACTTTTGGACAAATACGTGAAGGGAAACAAAGAGCTGAGCAATGGGGAAAGAACAGTAGAGTGGGACTAATTGGGTGATTATTTCAAGAGACAGCACAGTCTTGTTGAGTAAAATGATCTTCTGTGTATCATTTTATGAACAAATAAGTACCTAGTTACTAATGATATGGAAACCATATGAACGCTACCTTTCATATGGTTTGCCAGTGAAAGACAGTGGCAGCGCAAAAACAAAATTTCACTTACCTTTTTTCCTTCTAAACGATTAAACCTTATGCTAACTATTTTTTCATTTAGCATTTGGAAAATGCATCCCCTAGATGATGTATAACCTACTGATGAATGTTGCATTCTTCCAGTTGATTGCTTGTTAAAGTACACTGGCTACGGTAATGCTGCGGGGCTACTTGCTGCCCATGGGCTTCTGGCTGGAGGGAGAGGCGATGGGCAATATTCTGAAGATGAGGACACCGATACCGAAGAGTACAAAAGCGTCAAATCTTTGTAAGTATCTTCTCTAACTAGCAAGATGATGTAGGTACCTGATCCCTTTATGTTTGCAATCTAAAGAGGAATGGTGGCTGGCACACCCAGAACAAAGTGGGTGAAAATATTGACAGGGGTAGGAGCAGTGTTTATACCTGCTGCCGTTTTAAGAAAATTAACTCTCATGCTATTTGGAACCAAGTGCATGTAATGTCAGGTTGCTAAGACATGATTGTGTGTATCATTTGATATCTAGCATTAACCCCATCACTGGTCATGTGGAAGATCCAATGCCCAATCCAATGGATGGAATGACAGAGGAACAGAAAGAGTATGAAGCAATGAAACTCGTCAATATGTTTGACAAGCTGTCCAGGTAACGCGATTCTTCATTCCTTTCACTACAGCTTATAACACAAGACAATATCAGATTTTGTTAACAGGTAAAAACCGAGCATCAGGGGACGCAGAATTTAAAAATTAAGGGATATTCTATTTAAGATGGAAACAAGAAACTTTTTTTTGAGGTTTGAGTGTTTTTTTTTTGGGAACTCTCTTTCCACCAGAGAGCAGTGAAGTGGGATCATTGAGTACTTTTAAGGCCGAGGTAGCCTGACTTCTTTGTTAATCAAGAACCTGTCACTGTCAAGGTAAGCAGAAGTATGGACTTGAAGGCAGAATCACGTTAGTCAAGGTCTTATTAAATTGTAGAGACGACTTAATGGGCTGAGTGGCCTACCACTGCTAATTCATATGTTTGCATAACGAGTTTAGAGTCATAGAGATATTCAGCACGGAGACAAACTGTTCGGTCCACTTCATCCATGCCGACCAGATATCCTAAATTAATCTAGTCCCAAATAGAACATAGAACATTACAGCGCAGTACAGGCCCTTCGGCCCTCGATGTTGCGCCGACCTGTGAAACCAATCTGAAGCCCACCTAACCTACACTATTCCATTATCATCCATATGTTTATCCAATGACCATATAAATGCCCTTAAAGTTGGCGAGTCTACTACTGTTGCAGGCAGGGCATTCCACGCCTTTACTACTCTCTGTGTAAAGGACCTACATCTATCACCCCTCAATTTAAAGCTATGTCCCCTCGTGCTAGCCATCCCCATCCGAGGAAAAAGGCTCTCATTGTCCACCCTATCTAATCCTCTGATCATCTTGTATGTCTCTATTAAGTCACCTCTTAACCTTCTTCTCTCTAACGAAAACAGCCTCAAGTCCCTCAGCCTTTCCTCATAAGACCTTCCCTCCATACCAGGCAACATCCCGGTAAATCTCCTCTGCATCCTTTCCAATGCTTCCACATCCTTCCTGTAATGCGGCGACCAGAACTGCACGGAATACTCCAAGTGCAGCCGCACCAGAGTTTTGTACAGCTGCAACATTACCTCACGGCTCCGAAACTCAATCCCTCTACCAATAAAACCTAACACACTGTACACCTTCCTAACAACCCTATCAACCTGGGTGGCAACTTTCAGGGATCTATGTACATGGACACTGAGATCTCGTCCACACTACCAAGAATCTTACCATTAGCCCTGTACTCTGTATTCCTGTTACTCCTTCCAAAGTGATTCACCTTACACTTTTCTGCATTAAACTCCATTTGCCACCTTTCAGCCCAGCTCAGCAGCTTATCTATGTCCCTCTGTAACCTGCAACATCCTTCTGCACTATCCACAACTCCACCAACTATTAGTGTCATCAGCAAATTTACTAACCCATCCTTCTACGCCCTCATCCAGGTCATTTATAAAAATGACAAACAGCAGTGGCCCCAAAACAGATCCTTGCGGTACACCACTAGTAACTGAACTCCAGGATGAACGTTTCCCATCAACCACCACCCTCTATCTTCTTCCAGCTAGCAAATTTCTGATCCAAACCGCTAAATCACCCTCAATCCCGTGCCTCTGTATTTTCTGCAATAGCCTGCCATGGGGAACCTTATCAAACGCTTTACTGAAATCCATATACACCACATCAACCGCTTTTTGTCAGCATTTGGCCCATATTCCTCTAAATCCTTCCTATTTATATACCCATCCAAATGCCTTTTAAATGTTGTTATTGTACCAGTCTCCACCACTGCCTCTGGCAGCATGTACCAGAAACACACCACCATCTGCATGAAAAAATTGCCCCTTAGATCCATTCTAAATCTTTCCCCTCTCACCTTAAACCTGTGCCCTCTAGTTTTGGACCCCCCCCCCCCCCAACCCCAGGGAAAAGACCTTGTCTGTTTACTGTATCCATGCCCCTCATAATTTCATAAACCTCTATAAGTTCACTCCTCGGTCTGTGACGCTCCAGGGAGAATAACCCCAGTCTATTCAGCCTCTCCCTATACTCAAACCATCCAATCCTGGAAGCATCCTTTTATATCTTTTTTGAACTCTTTTTTTTTTTTCAAATTTCACAACATCCTTCCTATAGCAGGGAGACCAGAATTGCATACAGTGTTCCAAAAGTGGCCAAACCAATGCCCTGTACAACTGCAACATGACCGTCCAACTCCTATACTCAATGCACTGACCAATAAAGGCAAGCACACCAAACACCTTTTACACTGTCCTATCTACCTGTAACTCCACTTTCAAGGAACTATGAATGTGCATTCTAAGGTCTGTTTGTTCAGCAACATTCTCTAGGACCTTACCATGAAGTGTGTAAGTCCTGCCCTGATTTGCCTTTCCAAAATGCAGCACCTCACATTCATCTAAATTAAACTCCATTGGCCCATCTGATCAAGAACCCGCTGTACTCTGAAGTAACCTTCACTGTCCAATGCAGATGGAGTTTAATTTAGATGAATGTGAGGTGACAATGTTCCAGTATTGAAAGCATATTCATCAGATTTTGAGATGGTAAGAACTGCAGATGCTGGAGTCAGAGATAACTGTGTTTCTCCAACTTCACACTGTGTTATCTTCGTCAGATTTTATTTCTTTTCCTCACTAAGTTTTTGATCAGTTTTATGTTCTCCTTTTATCTGTTTACATTCATTCTCCATATTTACTGAGCTGCATTTAGCTGTTTTCCTTTGATTGTTACGTTGGTCTAATGCAGTGCTTTGTTTTTCTGGCATGACCCTGTTTCTATGCTTCAAACTTTGTGTTGCTGTGAGATAATGAACCTTCAGCAGTTGAGCAGAGTTGGTTGGGGAGTGTTCAGTAGTAGCAGCAAAAGTGAAAGAAATTCAGTATGCTCCTAATCTCCCCTGCATGCAAAACATCCTCCCCGCCCCGTCCAGAGATGTACAAGTTAGGTAGATTAGCCAAGGGAAATTAAATGGATAGGTTAGGGGGTTGGGTCTCGGTTGGGATGCTCTTTGGAAGGTCGGTGTGGTCTCAATGGGTCGAATGGCCTGCTTCCACACAGTAGGGATTCTATTCTGTTCTATCAAATATGCTGTGGAAGGACAAAGTTGGGTGAAGTGCGTAACACCAGCTGTTTTTTCTTTTAAAAACATCATTGAAGAGGAGCTGGACTACAGTAAGATTGAATAATTCAAGTGAATCTTGCACCAATACTTGGAAGGCAATAAATTAATTGATCTATTGATAAGGTGAATGGTCCAAATTGCATCATCCATAATCAGTTTTAGGGATCTTGCGAAGGGATCTGTGCTGAGAACTCCCAGGAATATATCTGCTTAATTCATGCCTGGATATTGTGGCCTGGAGTACAGGAAGCCAGAGTGGGTGTAACCCCTTTCAGAAAATCCTACTAGTGCAGCACTTTTAATGATGTTTTAAATGCTTCAAGTACAATACGTCTTGTATTTTCTGAATTATGGTCAGATCTATTTTGCTTTGCTTCATTTTCTGTCAAATTGTTATCAGAGCTCAATTTAAATGCATGCATTAATAAATTATGTCAAGTCAGTAGTTTAACAGGATAATAAATTAATTTGTGATACTGCCAGTATCTTTGTAGGAATCCAATCTTTTGAATAAATGTTTGAATTAAGAATATGTAGGACTATGAAGAGTGAGCAGTGCAGTGGATTTAATTTTGAATTATACCAGCAAAGAGCCAGCACAAACACAATGGGCCAAATGGCTTCCTCCTGATCTGCAAACGTTCAAGCTTCATTAGCACAATCTGTTATTCAGTAATAAAATTCTTGTCACCTTCTATCACTGCAGTTTTCAAACTTGCAAAAACATTGCGTGTGAAACTGAATGCCATTTGACTAAATTTTATTTTGAAATACTTTTGTGATCTGGCTATTTTCATCCTTCCTCTTTGTTTAAGAACCATTTCACACTGATGACTGTCTGATTTCAGATAGTAGTGCTGAATATTCAGCTTATTTTAGATGGTGCTATTGTATAGAAATTAGGGGACAGACTGTCTTGAATGTGAAAAAAAGTTTTACTAAGTGGAATAAATACTAAATCTAACACAACTGAAACCCTATTTGCACATTAAAAAATAAAATTCTTTTCTGTTTTGCTATTCGTAATGACAGTCATCTGAATGATTTGAAAGATTTGCATAACTAGTCACAAGATGACAGCTAAAAATAAACATTAGCAGCAAACATACAAAATATTATCAGCATCTATAAAATGGCAGCTTCCTGTTTTGGGTGAGTTCCTTTTGTCAAAAGTCAAGCATTTTTATTTTCTATTGATCAAATATGACCTTTTGACGTATTGATGCAATAAAAAGAAGGAAGGGGGCTACTTGGTACCTTGAGCCTGTTCTATGATTTTAAATTTAATCATGGCTAATACATGCACTAACTCAGCTTACTCGCCTTTACCCCATATCCCTTTATTATATTTGCCTAACAAAATTCAGTGATAATTTTAAAATTAATAATATATCAGAATGATTCCTTGCCAACCTATTCCAGAAGACTGGAATGTCTATAAATTAGTGCGGACCAATTAACTTGAGCCAGACATAGGACGGAAACCCGCACAAAGGTTAGAGTTGAGAGGATATACTAGAACCTGTGCTACTGTCGACCGCTCTCATTATGAGCACTGGTTTAATTAACAGATCATTGAGGCCGACAGTACAGCTTTGAGTTTTTCTTTCTTCAGAATCCATCTCACAGTTGATGCCTCATGAAAAGGTCGCACCTATTGTGTGGCACTCAATTAGAGAAAGATGAACCAGTCCCTCCAACACTAACCAAAGTGTTTTACCCAGAGAGACTGGGGTTCTGCTTTGTTAAATTGGCAAAGGTACGAACGGCATAATTAATTCCAGGTATTGGTACTGACAGATGCACAACAGACCAGAAAAATTATAGTACAAAAGGCCTGACTCACAGTCATAATCAAGTTAAATGGCAATGCGAAGATGTAACCTGCATCAGTGAAAAGGGTTCTCAGGAGACCTGAAGGCGCAGATAGGAATGCAAGCATCCAGCTCCTTAATTGAGACTCCTTTCCACAAAGCCACTCTAAAGATGATGTTTTATTTATATTGAATAATTAGCAAAGTGAGCTGGAATGTGATGCTGGTGGCTATGTCAGAGGCAGGCTTAGGGTGTTTGTTCTTATTTCTCAGGATGTTGGTGCCTTTTTCTACCTTCTAACAGATCAGGTTTATATGTCAGTACAATTTGAAACTTGCATTCACGTTCTGAGTTACAAATCATGTAAAGGTCAGTCTGATGGCCAGCTCTCCCTGTGCTCATCCAGTTTACACACGTTCCCAGAGATTTTGACAGTGACAATTCACAAATCTGTTGATTATATTGAACTGTACACAATAAATCCTTTAATCAAATCTCTTAGTCAATCCACATAACAAAGCATTGTATTTATATAGCACTTTGAACTATGTGAAACATTTCACAGTGCTTCAAATGAGTGTTATCGAATAGAATTTGACTCTGAGGCACATAATGTGAGATTGAGACAAGTGACCCAAAGTTTTACCAAAGTGGTAGTTTTTAAAGTTTCTTAAAAGAGGTTTAGGGATGGAATTCTGGAGCTTAGGGTGCAGAGAATAAAATGGGTAATCAATGCAACCAGCAGTTAGTATACGTCATTGAGCACAGGAGTAATGGGTGAATGAAACTTGGTACAAGCTAGAGTTTAAGCACCAAAAATTGCAGATGACCTCAGGTTTATGGAAGGTGGAAATTAGGATGTCAGCTAGGAATTGTTTAGAATACCATAACTAGAGATAAAGGCATGCAAGACTACTTCCTTTATGAGTTTTATTAAGTTATTTGTAGTATTTAGCAGTTGCCTATCCCAGACGCCCAGGTGGTGAGTTGCCTTGTTGATTTGACTCAGTCCTCTGATTCTAGGTACACCAATAATGTTTTTAGTGAGGGAGTTCATGGTTTTTGACTCAGCCACAATGAGGAATGATATACTTCCACATCAGATTGGCTTGGAAAGAATTTGCTCTTGGTAGTGTTTCTATGTGCATGTTACCCTTGTCCTTGTAGTTGATTATGAGTTTGAAATGTGCTGTACTAGGGGCCTTAGTGAGTTGCTGTCAGTTACAAACTCTGCTGCCACTGTGCCTTGGTGGTACAAGGATGAATGTTTGATTACTCCTCAGGCTTCATTATACTGTCATTCTGGTGATCGATAGACAATTAGAAGACTTTAAGATCTGACACCTGCCTGCTAAAGACCTAACTAATAGTATAAAGCAGAGACCCACAGGTGAGCTGGCCAGGGGGATAGTGGTGGTGGGAGAGGTGATCAGGAGGAAGGTGGTAAAAATTTTTAAGACTGCTTAGTTGAATTGGTTTCTGAGGTCTCCAGCTGCCCATTTAATGACCCAGGCTGAACTATTTCCTTTGATTATGCAGTCCAGAATGTGGAGTTATGATCTGAAGTTAGAGATCGGCCTTTCGTAGGCCATGTCAAGAAACCCTATTTCAAACAAAGGGTAGTGGAAACCTGGAAAATTATCTCCGAAAAGGTTGTAGATGCTTGGGATCATTTGAAGTCTTTAAAACTGAGATTAATTTGTTTCTAATTGGTTAAATATCAAGATTTATTATTGAAAGCTGAGAGAAAATGGTTAACACACACGAGATAGCCAGGATCTACTTGAATGGTAGGACCAGGCTGAAGGGGCCAAATGGCCTCAATGTTGTGATCAACCATTTTGTGCCTTTTGACTTAATTTAAACAGACATTCAATATGTAGCATTCCAGCATGAACTCTGAAACCTGCACAACCACCATTACCCTTGATGGTTTACATTTACACCTACAGCCCGGTTGCAGGCTGGTTAAGTCCCCAGCTTGCTATTAGGGAACACCTTTTATTGGATATTTGTACTAGTGAGTTCACCGATTGTTGCAGTTGCTTCAGCCCTGAATGACTGTCCAGATTTTGGGCAGTTCCTGGTAATATTCGGATGGAATGCAATAAATTTTTTTTTCACTATGGATGGAGAGTATTGTGGTGCTCCTATTCTGGAGCAGAAATAAACAGCACAGGCAACTACAGGCTCAAGCAAGCTTACATTTCAGTTTATTTCTCATTTGAAGTTCAAGCAATGATCTCTGCCTCAATAGCCTCTCTGTTTTCATCACATTGTGTTTGTTACGGTACAGTTGAAATGGCTTGGGAAATGAGCGCATGGTACAGGTACAGTCATGGGATTAGAACTCATCCCAAGATAAGTGAGATATGTATAGATCTGATTCAGCACTGTTGTACAAAGAAAGAATGTCATATTTAACCAATTTACTGGAGTTGTCTGAGGAAGTAATGTGCTGTGAATAAAGGAGAATTGGTGGATGTTCTGTATGGGGCCTCCCTGATTTATGGATATCCGAGTTGCAAACACGATCCCTCATGGGTGTAATTTTAAACATCCAAATGTTTTCTTTACTTTTGAACAGCTACTTTATGTTGTCCTGCATTGTGTTTCATGTACGTACAAACTGACTTCCAAATGGATTCAAGAACAGAACCCACTTGTAACCCGGGGACTGCCTGTATTTATCTTGTCAAATGTCTTCTGAAAAATTGTCAGGTCAATGGTTATTGCAGAACATAAAAGCTCATGGTATAGGGGATGACAAATCGGTACAGTTCGAAAACATTGATTAAAAGGAAATAGTGAGTATGCATATCATTTTCTGGTTGGCAGGATATAAAAGTGGTATGCCACAAGGATCAGCATTGTAAGGCCTTGACCTTTTACAGTTTATATAAATGACTTGGTTGAAGGAGCAGAAAGTATGGTTGCTAACTTTGCTGATGACACAGGTAGGAACCTAAGTTGTGAAGAAGCCATAAGGAAGCTACAAAGGATATAAATAGGTTAAGTGATTGGCAAATAGAGTATAAAGTGCGGAAAATGTGGAATTGTCCATTTTGGCAGGGAAAAGAAAGAAGTGTATTATCTAAATAGTGAAAAATTTCGAGCTCTGAAATACAGAGGAATCTGGGTGTCGTACATGAATTGTGAAAGGTTAAAATGCAGGTACAGCAAGTCATTTGTAAAGCTAATAGAATGTTGTTGTTTATTATGAAGGGACTTGAATACAAAAGTAGGAAGATTATACTCTAGATGTGTCACTAATGCCGTGTTTAACTGGAGTAGTGTGTACACTATTGGTTTGCTTTCTAAAGGAAGGATATAATTGCATTAGTCCACAGAAGGTTTACCAGACTAATACCTGGAATTAATGGCTTTTCTTCTGAGGAAAGGTCGGACAGGATAGCCTTGTATCCAATCAACTATTTTGTATTCATTCAAAGAATCTAGGTGTCGAGGTAGGCCAGCATTTACAGTATTAACAGATACTGTTGAGTCAACCGTATTTCTGTGGGTCTGGAGTCACATGTAGCTCAGGCTAGGTAATGATGGCAGATTTCCTTCCCTGAAGGGCATTAGTGAACCAGATGAGTTTTTCTAACAAATTATACTGACTTCACGGTCATCATTAGACTCTTAATTCCACATTTTTAATCGAATCCAAACTCCACTGTCTGCAACAGCAGGATTCAAACTGGGGTCTCTGGATTAATCATCTACCAATAATGTCACTAGCCATTGCCTCCCTATGTTTAGAAAAGTAAGAGGTGATTTAATTGAAACCTGAGGGGTCTTGGCCAGGTTACATCGGGGAAGAAAAGTTCTTGTGGGAGGATCTCGAAGGAGCGGGGGTCACTATTTGAAAATAAGGGATTGCCATTTAAACAGAAATAGAGACTTTTTTTCTCCTAATGGTCATGAGTCTTTGGAACTCTCCTCAAAAGGCAAAAGTCTACGTTCACTGCCGTTTTGAGGAAGAGAGTTCCAGCGAAAGCAGAGTCTTTGGATGTTTTTGAGAGGTAGGTGGATTCTTGATAAGAAACGACCTGGAAGGTCTTTGGATAGGCAGGAACATGGAGTAATGTGATCAGCTGTAAATAAATCTGATCAGCTGTAATGTATTGACTAGAGGAGCAGGTCCAACAGCGTGAATCTACCCTGCTTCTAATTTGTATGTTTGTGAATGGGAGGGAAGGAACAGGTCATGGATTTCCAATATCTTTCCTGCTGTTGTGTGGTCAGTATGCTATACAGTCAGGTGGAATGAGTGTGTAGTAACTTTGCTTGCCAGTGTGGAGTATGTTGAACATATAGTGACCTGTTGATCAGCACCTCATTTGTCAGCTTCAACATTCAGTCCCTCTGCCACGAATGCGAACACACAGCACTGTGTGGCATGTACAGATACACTGCTGCAACTCACTATTCAACAGCATCCTCCAACTGCATGAAATTTATCATTTAGAAGGACAAGGACAGCATACACATGGAACACCAGCACCTGCAAATTCTCCTCCAAGCCCCACACATTCCTGGCTTGCAAATACATCACCATTCCGTCACTGAGTCAAATTCCTAGAACTCCCTATGAACGCAATGGCTGTACCTGCACCAGATGGACAAAAGGAATTCAAGAAGGCAGGTCACAACCTCCAAAGGGTATTTGGAATGGACTATAAATGCTGGTCTTGTCAGTAATCCTCATATCACATAAAACAATGAGGGAAAGAAAAACCTAAATTGACAGAAGAGAGTGAAGTCTAAACTTCTAAAGTTTTTAATCTGTAAACTTGTAAAACTTTTAATGCACGTTATGAGGCAACGTGTGGCATATTTGTGCATAGTGCAGCTTATGCTTTCGATTAGAAAATCATCTTTAAGGCAGGCAGAACACAGGATAGATGTAATTGGATTATCTGTGAAGAAGTACAAAAAGTTCCCTTTGAAGAGATTAAACTGACTGACAATTCTATAATTAAACTCTCCTAAACAATGACAATATGACATGGAGCTTGCCAGTCTGAAACCACTGGAAAATACTTAAAGATCACTAGAATTCACACAGGATGCATTTGGAAGACAAGATCATTCTATTTACTGAAATTAAATCTGTTCTGTCATGAGAGAGTGTTGAGCACGGAAGTTGGGTTGCGGATGCTGCGGAAGGGTGGGGGTTTTGGGGGAGCTGTGGCAGCAGGTTGTGTAAATACCATTAAGGGGAGCCAGTGACTGAGATAGTGGTTTTAAATCCCCTTCATTAGGATTTGACTTTGCATTTTGAACCATTAAATCAATTCTGGCATAATGATGTTTTGGGGAATATTTTGACCTTTTTCTATTGAAAGCTTTTGGTAAACAGTAAAGTATGAGCCCAACCATTCATGGAAATTAACTTTTCTTTCCAGGGAGCAGATAATTAAGCCAATGAGGGTTAAACCAGATGGCACAATGGGTCCATTGGAGGAAGCAGCAAATGAATACACCAGTGATCACAATTCCACTTCAGATTCTGATGAAAACATTTAGCAGTGCGACTGAAATCCCTTTACAAAACTCAGCCTATTATTTTCACAGGATATGTTTGGCAGAGGGAAAAAATGGTTTGCAGTATGAAATGCAGTAAATGCATTGGATCGTCTCTGTAATGTTGTCTGACAGCTGTTCAGAAAGGCAGCCCTTACTTGCAGAGAAAAGGTTTTCTATTTATTTCTTCCACACTATTTATACTGTCATTTGTAAAGCCAGAGAATGCTTAATTTTCCAACATTGTCCAGTTCCATAACTAACAGTATGAGCACACTGCCCAAGAAATCTGTTATTTCCCAGACCTGCACTGGAGTTGGAATAAAAGGAGAAATGCTGTCCATGATCAATTTCCACTGGAAAGCACAAGGAGCAAATCGATAGTGTGTCAATTTGATTCAAGAGAGTGAAGTGGCCGTTCCAGAATTAGCTATATGTGAGATCTACAGAATCATGCTTGATTTCATAAATCAAAATTATTCAGCATATTGAAATTATTTCCAAAGGAACTCTGCCAGAATTTAAGGATTTGCACTTATACATTGTCTTTCAGAGTATTTCAAGTCATGTCGCAACCAGTTTATTACTTTTTGAAGTTTAGTCACCGCTGTTATGTAGGTAAACACAGTAGCCATTTTGTACACTGCAGGGTCCAACAGTGAACATGACCAGTTGATCTGTTGTTGGTGCTGTTATTGAAGATGAATGTAAACCAGGATGCCAGCCAAATACGCTATTCTTTAAAACATTTAACTGAATTTTCTTTTCTTAAAAAAATTCAAAATTGGTGGCAATTGGAATGATCTGGTTTAATATTAATTAGAAAAGCTGAGAGTAAGCTGTGACCAAGATTTCCCCGCACTGATGCGATCTGGGTTTTATATTGCCTTCAGTAAGAAAGGAATATAATTTAAATAAATATTATTGAATTTTGCTCAAAAGAGAGATGTTTTGAAGCTTCTTATCTTGCATTCATCAGGACAAATGCAAGAATGCCAAAATTCAAACAATCTCAAATTTGTACTGCACGAGATAAATGTGCTGATAGGTTTGTCCTGGTGAGTGCACAATCAAAACTTTCAGCAAAATCTTCCTTTTTGGCAATATTCAATTCTGTACAACCAAGTTGCGGGCTAAAAATAACAGATTAGTGAACATGTCTGAGTTTGTAGGCTTGAGAAATAGAACTTTTTGTGTCAAATGTGCATCTAGTAGCATTTATTGCCTGTGTTCATGATTAATGTATATTGTTATACTAGATAAGATGTCATTACATTTAATAGCTTGAAATGGAAATGGGTTTGAGCAAGGTTATTTATAATTGTTGAAATTATGTTTTTTTAGAAAAAGAAATTAACCTGGTTTTTAATATTTTGAAGGTGGATAGACATTTTTTAACTTGCGATTCTGCAAAAAGAAATGTGTAACTGAATGGAAGAAAAATGGCTTCTTTGACACAGTCAAAGGATGAAAAATTGTCTGAGTGTTAATGACTTTCTTTGCAATATACTGCTGATCAGAATTGTTGTACAGAAGGCGGCCATTCAGCCTATCTTATCAGCACCAGCTCTCTGAGCATGATTATTCTCTAGTAGCCACTGCAGTTTCTGTTGTGTTTCAGATACAATCAGCTTTGGATAATTATTTCAGGTGAGGCTTTTCTATGAGCAGAAATTGACTGCCAAATAAGGAGCACAAATTCAGTTTCATCACAGGTACTTACATCCATCACTTTCCAAAATTAAGCTTGGGTTGTGGTGGGGGTTGATTTTTTTAAAAAAAAACTTGCATCTGTGAAACTTTCAATCCTTTTATTGTTTATGATGACTGAAAATGAGGTTTGGAAATCAGCCTTCCTTCAGTAATTTATATCTTTGCACACTGTATCATATAAGCCAATAAAGTGATCACAAAATTTGATGAGCTCCACAGTCTCAGCTCCAGCGAGTGTGTGACTCGGGTGTGATGGGCTAAATGGCAGCTGCATATATTTGCCATATTAATAACTGCATTGAATCCGTTGAAATAAAAATCACGGTCTTGCTTGACACACAGTTAAATTTCTCATTCATGTATGCTTTAAGAGAAATTAAAATTATCCTATTTTACACAACTGAATTGCTAAATGTCAGAGTTTGACAGCACAGAAAAAGGCCCTGTGGTCCACTGTGACCCTGCTGATCATCAAGCGTATATCTAATCCCATTTTCTAGCAGTTGGCCTTTATGTTCTGGTATTTAAGTGTTTTATCTAAATGCTATTTAAATGCCCGGAGCAGTCATTTCTCTACCACCCTTCTAAGCAGAGAGTTTCAGATACCCATAACCCTCTAGATGAAAAAAGTTATCCTCTGATCTCTGACATAACTTTTACTCCTTACCATAAAGCTGGAATCATGCTTACTAGCCCCTCTATCTCCTTACCAATGCCCCTTAACCTTGTATGCCAAACAGGTCCCCTGTCAGCCTTCTCTTTTTTTTGTGAAGGAAATAGGCTGGGCCTATCTAGTCTCTCCAAAACTGAATCAATCTAGCCCAGGCTACACTAGTGACTAAAACAATGATGGGAACTGCAAACAGCAAGGTACCCAGCATTGTGGTACTCCACTCAGCACAGGCTTTCAGTCACAAAAACACCTTGCGATCATTATCCTCTGCTTCTTGCCATGAAGCCAGTTTTGGATCCCAACTGCCCTCAAGCCTGGGGCTCTTAGCTTCTTAACGAATCTGTCATGCAAGTTGTTGTCAAAGCAAGGTAGACTACATCAACTGCACTACCCACATCTACACACCTAGTCACTTCAAAATACAATCCAGTTTGTTAGGTATTATCTCCTCCTGACAAACCCATGCTCAATCCTTGACTAATCCATGCCTCTAAGTGGAGATTAATTCTGCCTCTCTGAATTTTTTTCAATCCCGTCTGGTCCCATCTTTTATCACTAATGTCCTTTAGGGAAGGAAATCTGCTATCCATACCTGGTCTGCATTACATGTGACACCAGACACGCAGCAATGTGGATGACTCATAATTAGGGATGGGCAATAAATGCTGGACTAGCCAGCAATGCCCTCATCCGGTGACTGAAGAATTTATTAAAACAAAAATCACAGCTAGTAAGAATCACCGGCCTGTGATCACCTGCAATTTACAGTCTTGAGGTCTCCATATTAAATTCAATAAATTCAGAAACTGACTGCATTGTCTCATCAACTCCTTATGTTCTTTTCCCCCCTACACACAGCTTTCTCATTTGCGTTTAGTATACAGGACCTATCTCTCCTCTTTATACATTAATTTACACCATTTCACATCTCTCTCTTCTTGATCATTGATATTATCTTTTATCCTTTATCTTTTTGCACTGGGCCTCTGCCTCTGTCAAAGATATAAATAAAAATTCCAATGTCTTTCAAATTCTGAACAGACATGCCAGACTTGAAATGTTAACTATACTTCTCTCGCTCTCTCCATGAACACTGCCAGGCTTCCTGAGTTTCTCCAACATTCGCTGATAGTTTCAGATTTCCAGTATCTACAGTATTTTTCTTATATTACTGGCCTGTAGCTTCCTGGTTTATCCCTACCACCCTTGAATAACAGTGCCACATTAGCTGTCCTCCAGTCTGCTGGCACCCATCGAGGCTTTGAAAATTCGCAGTCCCTGCTATTTTTTTCCCTTGCCTCCATGTGAGCCCGGGCTACATCTTATCTGGTCCTGGGATTTGTTCACTTTAAACCCATCAATCTCCTCCCTCTCAATGTTAGTTGGTTTAAGTATATCAACTCCTCCTCCCTGATTTCTATATCTGCATTGTACTTTTCTATAGTGAACGCACATGCAAAGTTCTCAGTGCTGCTATTAGGAAAGCTTTTCAACCCACCTCAGTTGTGCCTCTGGGTTTTTCTAGCTGCTCGTCTGCAGAATTCTGATGCCAATGTCCTGTGGCAATCAACAGCTGTATTAAACTACAGAATGATCTGCAAAAGATAATTTTATTGCAGGAGTTATGTCAGCCCTTTAAAACGAGGAACAAACATACTATCATGTGAAAAGACTCCTTAACCAATAAATGTGCTCAGTCATCTACGTTTGTCTCCCCTTTGTTAAAGAATCTATTTGAAAATTTCTCATCCTTGTGTTTAAACTTTGCTCTATCCCATCTCTGTAACTAGCTTCAGCTCCAAAACCCTCCGACTCCTGCTATTGTCCAATTTCCAGCTCTTGTACATCCCCAATTTTGGTCGCTCTTCTATTTGTGGCCGTCATTTCAGCTGCTTTAGCCCTAGAATTCCTCCTTGAACACCTCTCTCCTCATTTAAGATGCTCCTTGGGGACTGATCTGTTTGGCAAAACTCTTAGTCACTTGATGCCATTTACTTAGATAGCTCATTATTAAATTTTGTTTGATGATGCATGTACCACCTTAGGAAGTTTGACTAAGTTTGTTGCTGTTGAGAGACAAGAATAGGTTATGGTGATCTTATCAAGTTCAGTGACTGCCAACAGGGCAGGAATTAGGATGTGAAGTTCCAGGAACCATTAATAAAGGAGGAGACAGTTAGATATTTAGAAACATAATTTTGTATCGTAATGGAGTAAAAAAGGATTAATTTGCAGGGATATGGAGAAAAGTCTGGAATGCAGGATGGGAATGAGCTGTTCTTTTAAAGAGACAGCAGCAGTGCAATGGGCCAAATGGTCTCCTCCCTCATTGCAAAATTCTTTTCGTGATATTGCACTTGCCAAACGGCAGAAGCGTGTACTACCTATAGATGACTGCTGTAATCCATCAAGGCTCATTCAACAGCATCTTCTAAACCCATGACTCTACTGCCTGGAAGGACAAAGGATAGCCGCCAGGAGAAGCACCAACCCTTGCAAGTTTCCTTCTAAGCCACAAACCATTCCAAATTGAAAATATATAAATGTTTCTTCACTGTTGCTGGATCAAAATCCTGAACTCACTTCCTACACCAAATGGACTTCACAAGGGCATAAATGTTAGCCTTGCAAACAATACCCACAACATATAAATTATTTTTAAAATGCAATAGAGAGCTTGTTGGTGCTGCAAATTAGAAGGTTTCATTCCAGAAGAAGCCCGACACACGGTTTGGATATTCAAAACAGTTTTTCAGCTAAACCTCATCTTAAACTGGTATCGGGATGTGGAAAACACATTTCACTATCAAGTAAAGTCTATTGCTGTAAAATGCTTTTGGAGCTTTAAGGTTTGCACTTATCAGGACAAATGCAAGAATGCCCAACTTCCAACAATTTATACCGCAGAAACACAGGGGAATCCAATTGTTCCCAAAGTGTCCTCTCTAGCCACAGGGCAAAGCAATCCACATAAATCTCACCTGGGAACTTGTTACAAAAAACACTCATCAGGAAAATAAAAAAAGTCACAAAATTAACTAGGTGTACAGAGTGAGATTGTAAGATGCAAATAAATTAAGATTTGAGATGTTATAACATCCTATTAGCTGAGAGTACATGGAATAGGTGGAACAGAGATTTAAGATTTTGGGCAAGAGAACCAGAGGTGAGGGATATGCTGAAGAACATTTTGGTGAGTGGTGATGAGCTGTAGCTCAATGCCCATGAGTGGGTGGGGGCAGTGATGATGAAGAATTCCAAAAGGAAATTAGTTGGCACTTGAGCATATTGAACCTGCAGGAGCCTCTGGGTGGGGTAGGGGAATAAGGCTGACTGGATTGCTTAGCAGAGGACTGTTAGGCCATGCTGGTGAGAATGACACAAGGCATCTATAGAGAGGTAGATAGGTTAAGGGAATGGGCAAAGACTTGGAAGTTGGCATATGATGCAGGAAATTGGCACTTTGACAGAACGAATAGAAGAGTTATTTTACTTAATGTTACTTAAAAGGGGAAATACTATAGAAAGCTGCAGCACAGGGATTTGGGATAATGACAATAATCAGAAAAAGCTAACAACCAAATTCAAGTTGGGTAATGGGGAAGTCAAATAAAATGTTGGCCTTTATTTCAAAGGTTATGGAATGTAAATGATAGGGAATTCTTGTTAAAACTATTCATGGCACTAATCAGATTACAGGGAATACTGTGAACAGTTTTGTGCTCCTAATCCAAGGAAAGATACACTGGTGTTGGCAGCAGTCCAGACAAGATTCACTAGGCTGAACCCAGATATGGAGGGAGTGTCTTATGAGTAGTCATTGAGTATGTTGGGCCTATACTCCTTGGAGTTTAGGAAAATGAGAGGCGATCTTATTGAAATGTAAAGATTTTCAGGGTACTTGACAGGGTAGATGTGAAAAGGGTAGTTTCACTTCATGGGAGAGTCTAGGACCAGATAGTATAATCTCAGAATAAGGGGTCACACATTAAAGACAGAGTTGAGGATTTCCCCCACTCCTTCCCTAAGGGATGTGAGTCTGTGGAACTCTATACTAAAAAGAGGCCAGTAGATGCTGAGTTGTTAAATATATTCAGGATTGAAACAGACAGGCTTTTAATCAGTAAGGCAAACAAGGATGATGCGGAAAACACAAGACAATGGAGTTGAGAATTATTAGATAAGCTATGATCTCATTAAATGGGCGATCAGACTTGATAGGCTGAATGGTCTACTTCTGCTCCTAAGTCTTGTGGTCTTTTGGGCTGAATGGTTCCTTCTGTGCAGTAAATGGCTATACTTAAAGTTAATAATATTGATAATTTTCCATATGAAAAACCATTGAAATGGAAAATATTAAGATTTGATAGCTTTGTGAAGGTATTCAGAAATATATAAGACATTGATATCGCATGACTTTTCCACAAATAGTGAAAACCTCTCTCCCTGTACCTTCAGGTCAGCGCACTATCCCAGAAGCTTCACTAACAGCTGGACACTGTTAATCAGGTCACCCAGTTTCCTCACGTCTTGTGTGTTTCAAAGGGGTCTGTTTAAGAGGGCCGACAGGAATCCAGTTTAGGAGCAGGCGGGGTACATGAGGCTGCACAGAATTCACAATGCTCGCCAAAGGTTCCATCTGTACCCAGGAAGAAAAGATGCATTAGATTACATAAAATATGAACGGAAGCAGGCCATTCAGCGCTAACAGTCCATGCTATTGCCTATACATCCTCCCCACCTTTTGCTCATCTATGATCAGAATAACTCTATTCCCATCTTTATCCTACACTTGCCTAAGCCCCCATTAAAATACATCTGTCCATTTTAACTATTGCCTGTGGTGATAAATTATAGAGTTTCACCCCTCTCTTGGTTGCATTTTTCCTGAATTTCCTCGTTCATGTCTTGGTGACTCTTTTCAAAAATTGATGGTCTCTTTATTGATTGCTCTTTAAATTGAAATATTCTCAGTGTCTACTCGACGAAAACGTATCACAACTTAAGAAGATCTCAATAGATCATCCCTCGGTCATTTTTTTTCATGAGAAAATGGACCCAGTCCGCTTATTCAGCCTCTGCTTGAAGAGTGTTTATTCCACATTTCTGGTATCACCTACATTAACTTTCTCTTGCGCCCTTCTCCAGTGCTTCCATGTCATTTTTGTAACAGTATGGTCACAACAAAACTCTACGTCCAATGATGTCCCCATGACAATCAGGAGGTCACTCGGTTTCAAATCCTTTCTGTAGCACAGGAAATTTTCAGGGAGGCTTTCGCCAAAATATACAATGTCCAGTTTCCCAATTCCCAAACTGGTCTTACATCTTGGAATGTCATTATTTAGAATTACAGCCTGGAAGAGGAAAAATGTTCAGGAGAACAAGCGGACAAAGAAAGGCAAATCTGTACACAAATCTGTAATTGAGCCACAGGTATCATACTCAGTTCTGAGGAAAGGTCACTCGACCCGAAACGTTAACTCTGATTTCTCTCCACAGATGCTGCCAGACCTGCTGAGCTTTTCCAGCAATTTTTGTTTTTGTCTCTGATTTACAGATTCCGCAATTTTCTTTTGCTTTTCATACTCAGTTTAATGAGATTGGATTGGATTTTAAAAGCTTTTATAAAATAAAAATCAATAAAATTTGGAAATGTTTTACGGAAGCTGTGACAAGGTGGTACGAGGGCAAAATACAGGACCATAGCCAAACAGCAGGTACTGCCAGGGAAGTTGGCAGTATCCAAAGGATTTATTTTTGAACATTTTTTGAAATTTTAAAGTTTTCAATTAAAAATAAAGTGGCATTCAGAGAGCACGAGACCTTTAAACTTATAGCCATGACTGCTGTCCTGCTCATGGTCATGCCCCTCTGCCACATCACGTCCTGGTCTGGATTGGGCACAGAGCACCCCCACCACCCCTTCTGGCCTCAAATTGGCCTTCCAACTAGACATACAATAAATGGCCATTGAGACTTGTTTGAAGACTCTGAGATGAGGTAGTCACGTTGCGAGTCAGTGGAGTCCTCTATTTCTGTCCTCCCTCTTACACCCCAGCAAGAAACATAAACACCCAGCCTATTGTTTATCTACCTGAAGGAATTCTGTAGCACATCCCACCATTGAAGGGCTGCCAAGATAAGTATTTCTGAAGTTGTCCTGTCCTCCATGACCTTGTCTCCTCAATTAGATTGCTATGTAATCCTGAATTGGTAGTGTAGTTTATTACCACAGGTTTTGATGCATAGTTCATACAGTGGTTATGGTGCTGAAGCCAACATTACTCATCCTTTTTTGAGAGAAAAGTTCTCACAGGACGTGGGTCTCATTGGCTTGGCCAGCATTTATTGCCCATCCCCAAAAGCCCTGGAAAAGGTGGTTGCGAGTTGCCTTCCTGAACTGTCGCATCCTATGGGGCTAGGTATACCCGCAGTGCTGTTAGGGAGGGAGTTCTCGTATCTTGACATTGAAATATTATCACCTTTCCTTTTAAAGTCAGGAAGGCAAATGACTTGGAGGTGAACTTGCATGTCATCCAAAATATACTTTGTTTCAGTGTTACCCACATTCCGAAAACAAACATGATTTTGCCCAGCAGTTTTGTTCATGGAATGGCAAAAATCATATGATAAACATTCCTGGGATAAAGTCACAGAAAGAAACTCAAGACATTTTCAATCGAAACAAATTTCTCAGACCAGAAAGCATCCAAGCATCCATCCCCCACTTTCATAAAAGCAGCACGGTAAGGGTTTCTTTTAATTACTGTTGCTCCAGATGAGAGCGCCACAGGAAGAGGAGGCAGCCATTCAGCCCCTTGAACCTGATTCATCATCTGTCAGTTCAAAGCTGATCTGTACAGCAATGCCACACCCATCAACACCCTTCCTCAACAGGAATCTACCAATCTCAGTCTCAACAGCTCCGACTGTTCCAGCATCAATAGACTTTGGACAGACGCGTTCTAGATTTCCATTCTGCAGAAAAGGGCTTCCTGACATCACCCATGTATCACTTTGTTCTAATTTTATGATTACACACCCTTTCGTACCAGAAGCCCCCCGCAATATTTCTCTATTTCTACCTGAATGAACCCTTTAAAATGTTTGAAAAATCCAAAGACATTATCCAAGTGACCCGGACTGAAGGGCCTATCCCTTATCCCAGTCTTCCTGACCTCTGGCTCCAAATCACAACTCCAGCTTCTAGGTTGTTTGGTATAGACACTTGCCCAAAAAATCTGGACTTTAACAAGTGGTTGTAGAACTACAGACTGAGGATGGAAGTTGGAATGTCATACCCACTGTCCAGTTAATTGCATCTTAAATATTTACGGCTGTGCAGGATACATCTCAGTAGCTACCTTGAGAATCTGTAATCTCCCGTACAGTCCAGTTTGTTTCTCTTCCCAGTTTTGTTACCAATTCAGCATTGATAAGCACCTCTTTACCTCCAAAATAATTCCATTTTCTCATCTTCTCCCTGAATAAAACTTATTTTCAGTGCCTCTCTCTACATTCGAATCCCTTTGTTCTCCTACTCCATTGGAGAAGTTTGGGGCAGATTTCCATTCTTTAATCTTATCCCCACACATTTCAGTACTAAACTGTACCTGCCATTCGTCTGCCCAATTTCAGAGTTTTTGTTGTCCTACAGTGCATGTCTTTGCTGATTTGCTCATCCCATTCACAACAGAATCAAACTTTGGTAAGTGGATAGATAAACTAAGTGAATCAGAGACAGTGTGAATGAGAAAATCAGCAAAAGCAGGAGTGAGACAAGGAGAGAGCACAGAGGAGGAACAGAGAATCGTAACATCTCTATGACTACACTGAGAACCTCAGCCTGGATGTTATGCTGATGTCACTGGAGTTGGAGTTAAATCCACAACATCCAGGCTCCTAGGCAAGAGTGCTGCCCATTGAGCGACACCTGGCATCTTAAAAAGGCATAACAGAGAGGTTACCCCCCTCGTGCTGTTCTTGCTTTTTTTGATGGATATGATGTGTTGCACAAGGAACAAGATGTAGAATCATAGAATCCCTAGAGTGTGGAAACAGGCCCTTTGGCCCAACAATGCACACTGACCCTCAGAGCACCCATCCAGACCCATCCCCCTATAACCCACCTAATCTACACATCCCTGAACACTACGGGCAATTTAGCACAGCCAATCCACCTAGCCTGCACATCTTTGGACTATGGGAGGAAACTGGAGCACCCGGAGGAAACCCACAGAGACACGGGGAGAATGTACAAACTCCACACAGACAGTCGCCCAAGGGTGGAATTGAACCCTGGTCCCTGGTGCTGTGAGGCAGCAGTGCTAACCACTGTGCATGTAGTTGAAAATGTCCCAGGACCCTCTACCAGTTTCTCTGCAGGAATTCCAACTGCTTCATGAAAATGTCAGCATATTGACCATGAGCAACACCAAATAGAACAGGCTATTACATATTACATATTATATTGCTATTACAACAGCCTGTGGCATTAATTTACAATGGCCCTTCTCAGCATTGTTTCCTTATCACCAAACATAACCCTCACCCATTACTGCTCAGAAACCAATATCCAGGAACAGCGAAGCATTGGTCAGTTCAATTCATTCAACTTAGGGTCACTTTAGTACAGAGCTAACTAAGGTGTGGGGTTAAAAAAGTGTAACAACATTGGGGCAGAAATTAAAAACTAATGCAAATATTAGATGGATAAAATCCGCTCACAGAATCCCTATAATGTGGAAGCAGGCCATTCAGCTAATTGAGTCCACACCAACCCTCTGAAGAGCATCTGAACCCATACCCTCATCCTATCCCTATAACCCTGCATTTCCCATACCTAATCCACCTAACCAGCACATCTTTGGATTGTGGGAGGAAACCCATGCAGACATGAGGAGAACATGCAAATTCCACACAGTCACTTGAGGGTGAAATCGAATCCAGGTGTCTGGTGCTGTGAAGCTGCAGTGCTAATTACTGAGCCACCATGCCGCCCTTTAATGTTTAAAATTAAAATAACTGAATGTTACCTTTCCTTAAGAATGCCCCTTTTAAAATAAATCTTCCATGTCAGCTATTTAAATCTAAAATGCCAATTGGAAATTGTAATTCTAGAATCTGTACATTCATGGGCAATCTCACATAAAACGGACAACTTGATTTTGCCCATCTGCTGGGATCAGGTGATAACATTCTCTCCATTTAGTGGCATGTCCAGAGTGCAGCAAGTCAATGGGACAGTTTGTTCACTCAGTCAGAAACATCAGTAACCACCATCACTGGTGTACCAGCAGTGTGCACTACAGTAACTCACCAATGCCCACTTCACAACACTTTCCAAACCCACAAGCTCTATCTCCTATGAGGGTAAGTGAAGCAGATACATGGGAACACCGCTGTCTGCAGTTCCCTTCCCAGCTGCACACCATCCTGGGAAATGTGTCACCGTACCTTCACTGCTTGTTGGGTTAAAAATCCTGGAACTCTCTCCTGAACAGCACTGTGAATGTCCCTAGGTTACAGTGGTTCAGGAAAGCAGCTAACCAATACCTCCTCAAGGGCAATTAATGAAGGTCATGCCAACAGTACCCACATCCAACAAATAAATTGAAAAAAAATTGCAGCTGTCTCTGCAGAGAATTGAAAAGGCCCCCTACCCCACTCCAGTCTGTCAATGTTCTGTGTATGTAATCGCAGTGAGAGACCCTTGTCATGCAGAGGCCACACAAAGAAGTGAATGTCGTTTGGCTTGTAGATTCCAGGATACAGACTCTTAGCCAGGTAGAAGAATGGCTTTGGATTCAAGCTAAAATAGTCAAAGAGGGCCTCAGGATATGGGAGGTCATAATGCTTCAGGTTATCATGCAGGCTGGACCCTGGTATTCTGTTCAGGGGAAGAGAAAACAGTGGTGGTTTGGGGATGGGGGCAGTGATGTGATGGTGGAAATGTAAGAGGCTGTGAATAATTTAAGGAAAGTATTGCTCAACTGAGTCACAGAGGGTGCATAATAACAATGCACTCAGCGTCCTAGGAATGAAGCACAAACAAGATCTACTTTTTCAACCCTTCTGCATGACCCCAACTCCTAGTAAACATATAGAAGGCATCTCAAAGTTTGAAGTCCCGCGCCAATAATCTGTTGGCAAAAAAAAACTTTAATTTCACTGGGATGCTCAGAAATGTGTTAGCCCTCTCGGAATCCAACTGTGGCAATACCAGAGGCCCTTTAGGGAATGAAACTGGAGAAACAATAATGGGGAACCAGTAAATGGCAGAGGACTTGAATAAATGTTTAGTATCAGTCGTCACAGTAGAAGTCACTGATGGCATTCCAAAAATACCAATTAATCAAGGGACAGAAAGGGAAGAGGAAATTAGTACAAAAACTATATCACCAGAGAAAAAGTATGAGGGAGATTAATGGGGATAAAAGTGAATAAGTGCCCTGGACATGATAAGTTGCATCCTCAGATAGAGAAGAGTAGGTACAGTACAGAAATAATAATTTCACTGGTAGTAACCTTCCAAGAATCCTTTGATTGAGAAAAAAAGTCCCAGAGGAATGGAAAAAACTGTCAATGCAACATCCTTATTCAAAAAGGAAAGGCAACAATAAATAACTAGCCATAGCTCAGTTAGCTTATCTTATGAAATTGGGAAAATGTTAAGAGTTTGTGATAAAGAATGCAAAAGCTGAGTATTTAGGAATACATAATACGATCAAGCAATATCAACAAGGCTCAATAAAGGGAAAATCATGCCTGACGAATTTATTGGAATTTTTTGAAATAAAAAGCACAACGGATAAAGCGAAACCGGTAGATGTAATGTATTTAGAATTGCAAAAGGCATTTGAAAAGGTACCACACACAAGGTAACAAAATAAGCCCACCATCCAGCACAAAGCAGCCTGCTTGATTGGCACCACATCCACAAGTATTCACTCCCTCCACCACCAAAGCTCAGTAGCAGCAGTGTGTACTATCTACAAGATACACTGCAGAAGTTCACCAAAGAATCTTAGAAAAGCTCATGCCCACTTCCATTAATAAGGAAAGGGCAGCAGATACATGAGAATGCCAACAGTCGCAAGTTCCCCTACAAGTCACTCACCATCCTGACTTGGAAATATAGCGCTGTTTCTTCACTGTCCCAATGCCTCAGAAATCTGATGCCTCACCTCCCTCACCAATTCTCCAATCACTTGTGTGTAACCAATCCTATTCTGATGATCACTAGTGTGTGGCAGTGAGAGTAATCCTGAGATTACTGCTTTTTAACATCATTCCCAGCTCCCTACAAACTGTTTCAAGGGCTCATCTCTATTCCTCATCAAATGCTCCAAGGATGTGGACCATGATCTCTGGTTATTCAGTCTTTGATCCCTCTATCTTTACAAATTACTTTCCCAGTTCCGTCCTTCCTCTCCTCTTCAAAACCTTTGAATGTGCCATCACTTCTTAAAGCAGGTTGTTTTCAATCCTGGTGTCAACATTTGACACTGGGATAAGCCTCCAATCACACATTTAGGGCATCTTGAAGACCATCTATCTCCATCTCCGTAGCAATGCTCGGCTTTGTCCCTGGCGGCTCATCTGCTGTGGAAATCCTCATTCACGCAATTGTTGCTTCTAACCTTAGTGACTATAATTCATTCCATGCTGATCTCACATTGTACTCTCAGTAAAATGAAAGGCGTTCATGTTCTGCTGTCTGTGATGATGTTGTCACTTTAAAAAGGTTATCTTATCCTGGGTTTTTTTGAACAGAGGTTGTAAAGGCAGAGGTGAAAAACCCAGCTACTGAAAACAGCTTAAGTAAATAACTTAGGTAGCCTTTGTTTTTTTAAACAGTTGTAACAATGGAAGGGAATGGCCAGTTCTCACAAACCGGCTTTCTGGGGTTTTTTTTTTAGCTTTAGCAGTCAGAAGCTGTTTGGGGTCCCAGAAGAGTTAGAAGCATCAATAAATGATTACTAGCTGCTACTTCCTCTGAAATCTCTTTTGATGTTGTTTCCTCTTGGGTTGGAGAACTGCATGTAAGAATCTGTGCCTGAATTTACCTTTTTGCTAAGGGGTATGTTTATGGGATGTTACTATACTGGAACAGTTATTTAGTAATAGGTATGGTATCTATTATTCGGTTAATTCTTCTAATAGTTAAGTTATTCCAAATTCCTCTTTCTTTTGTTTGTATTTTAACTGTAGAACAAAGAACAAAGAAAACTTACAGCCCAGGAACAGGCCCTTCGGCCCTCCAAGCCTGTGCCGATCCAAATCCACTGTCTAAACCTATCGCCCAATTCCTAAGGATCTGTATCCCTCTGCTCCCCACCTACTCATGCATCTGTCCAGACGCACCTTAAATGAATCTACCGTGCCTGCCTCTACTACCTCTGCTGGCAACGCGTTCCAGGCACCTACCACCCTCTGTGTAAAGTACTTTCCGTGTGTATCCCCCTTAAACTTTTCTCCTCTCACCTTGAACGCGTGACCCCTCGTTATTGAATCCCTCACCCTGGGAAAAAGCTTATCTCTATCAACCCTGTCTATACCCTTCATGATTTTGAAGACCTCAATCAGGTCCCCCCTCAATCTCCTTTTTTCTAATGAAAACAATCCTAACCTACTCAATCTCTCTTCATAGCTAGCACCTTCCATACCAGGCAACATCCTCGTAAACCTTCTCTGTACCCTAAACTCTGTACTCTGTACAGTACCCTCTGTACTGTTTAAATAAATTGTGTTTTGCTTAACATTGAGTAGTTTGACCAGTTGCATTACATCTGGGACACACACTTCACATCTACCTTTAAAAATAAGAAAAAGTTAGTGTCTGGTCTACATTCTTAAAATATTTTGAGGGGTCTGGTCTGGTCCGTAACATGTCCATGTTCATACTCATGCCAACTCATGTTGGCACATCAGCCTCATACTCACTAACTAGGCAAGCAACACCTCCACTTGAAAATTCTCATCGTCATCTCCAACCGTCAATAGCCTTAGCCCTCTGTATCTTTGTAATCTCCAGCTTTACAAATCTTCATGATGTCTGCTCTCTAACTGTGCATCAAGGACCTGCTAATTTTAATTGCACCATTAAGCAGCCTTGCGTTCAGCTGCTTAGGCCCGAAGCTCACCCAAAAAATTTCCTTCCCAAAACTCTTGCGTTTCTCCTTCCACCTTTAAAAGATTTTGAGCAACTGCCTTAATGTCTTTCTCTTCACAGAGGCCTCTTCTGAAATACTGTGTCCGGTTCTGGTTGCCCTGTTATAGGAAGGATATTATTAAGCTGGAGAGGGTTCAGAAAAGATTTACCAAGATTTTGCCACAAATGGAGGGTTAGAGTCATAAAGAAAGGTAGGATAGGCTGGGACCTCTTTCACAGGAGTGTAGGCAGTTGAGGGGTGACCACATAGAGGTTTATAAAATAATGAGGGGTACAGATAAGGTGAATGGTAGACGTATTTTCTCTAGGGTGGATTTTTCGAAACTAGGGGGCATATTTTTAAGGTGAGGTGAGAGGAAAAAGATTTAAAATGACACAAGGGGCAATTCTTTTTTGCTTTTTGTTTTTAAACATACAGTATATGAAATGAACTTCCAGTTACAGTAACAACTTCAAATGACACAAGGGGCAATTCTTTTTTGCTTTTTGTTTTTAAACATACAGTATATGAAATGAACTTCCAGTTACAGTAACAACTTCAAATGACATTGGAAAAGTTTTTTTTAACTCATTCATAGGATGAGGGCGTCACTGGCCAGGCAGCATTTATTGCCCATTGGGCAGTTCAGAGTCAACCACATTGCTGTGGGTCTGGAGTCACATGTAGGACAGACCAAGTAAGGATGGCAGTTTCCTTCCCTAAAGGACATTAGTGAGCTAGATGGGTTTTTCCTGACAATCAACAATGGATTCATGGTCATCATTAGATTCTTAATTCCAGATATTTTTTATTGAATTCAAATTCCACCATCTACCATGGCTGGATTTGAACCCAGGCCCCCAGAACATTATCTGGGTCTCTGGATTAACAGTCCAGTGATAATACCACTAGGCCATTGCCTCCCCATGAATAAGAAATGCTTGGAGGGATATGGGCCAAGCGCAGGCAGGTGGGTCTAGTTTAACTTGGGATTATGGTCAACATGGACTGGTTGGACCGAAGGGTCTGTTTCCACACTGTATGACACTCTGCTGTCAGACCTGCTGAGATTTTCCAGCAATTTCTGTTTTTGTTTCTAATTACCAGCATCTGCAATTCTTTGGAGTTTTATTTTGCCCTAATACCTTTTCTGGCTCAGGATTAAATTTTGTTTTGTAAAGTTCCTGGGAAGAGCCTTGGGATTTCTGAATATGTTAATTGGTGCTAATACAAACACAAGTTGCTGTTGAAGTAGGCCATTCAGCCCATCAGGGCTGCTCTGTGAAAGAGCTGTCTGGTTGTCCTAACCCCGTGCATAAGTCTTTTCTTCAGGTAATTAAATTGCTTCCATCCTACCTTTCAACCAATTTGAAAAACAGCCAAGAAAATAAGACAGACTTAACTCCCTCTTGAATTACCCGCACCGTAGCAATCAGCTTTTCTTGGGTATTGTTGTTCCCATCAGCCTCACCTGAAAACTGGGATCCCACTAGATGTGTTGATTCCTGCCCCGGCTAGCACTACAATGTGCCTGTGTGACGATTTCCAATATGTGCAGTGATATTGCGGAGGTTCAAACGCTTCGGAGCAACATCAACTGAAGCAACTGGGAGACTCCCCAAGCGAAGGCAAGCGGCTCCCACCTTTTCTTTTCTTAGGAGTTCACTTACAGATCACACAAAGTTCAAAATCACACTTACAAACAAAACCATCAGCAGGGTAACGTCCTCTTCAGTCCTTGCAGTTTGTGTGGATTCATAGCCCAGGCTGCACACTCTCTTCACTATTCACTTTTACAGCTATTTGTACTTCAAGCAGTCAGAACAAAATTACATTCAGTCGTTTGTCATTTCAATCTTGCTGAAAAGTGAGACATGTTTCCGAAACTTTCCATTTCATTTTGCACTCATCAGGACAAATGCGAGAATGCCAAAATTCAAATAATCACAACAATTTACACTACTGGACACAAGGATGCTGATTGGCTGGCCAATCTACACTGATTAGCTTTCTCCATGGCAACACCCAGGGAATTTTCTTTTTAATTCATCCACGGTTTTTGGGTCTCACTGGCCAGGCAGGCCAGCATTTGTTGCCGATCCCTAACTGCCCTTGAGAAGGTGGTGACGGCCTTCTTTCGTGAAACACTGCAGTCTATTTGGTATCAAGAACAACAATGTTGTTAGGATTTTGAACCAGCAACAACAAAGGAACGTTCACATCTCGAAATCAGGATGATGTGCAGCGTAGTGGAGGGAGCTTGCAGATAGTGGTGTTCCCATATATCTGTTGCCCTTGTCCTTCTCGGGGTCACAAATTTAGGAAGTGTTCTTGAAGGTGTCCTGGTGAGTTATTGCAGTATATTAGAGATAATACACACTGCTGCTACTGTGCATTGATGGAGGAGGCAGGAAATATTGAAAGTAGTGGATAAGGAGCCAATCAAATAGTTGCTTTGTACCGAATGGTATTGAGCTCGAGCGTTATTGGAGCTCACTCATCCAGACTAGTAGAGAGTATTCCATCACACTTCTGACTTATACTTTATAAATGATGGACAGACTCTATTCTACAGAATTCCCTGCCTTTGACCTGCTCTTCTAGGCACGGTATTTAAATGGCTGGTTGAGTTCAGTTTCTGTTCAATATAATCCCCAGGATGCCGATAGTGGGGGATTCAGTGATGGCAATGCTACCAAATGTCAAGGGGTGATGGTTGGATTTTCTCTTGTTGGAGATGGTCATTCTCTTGCTTTTGAATGGCACCATTGTTATTTGCCACATGTCTGTCCAAGCCTGTATGTTGTCCAGGTCTTACTGCATAGGGACAGGACTACTTCAATACCTGAGAAGTTGAGAGCTGTGCTGAACATTATGCATTTATCAGCAAACATCCTCATTTCTGACCTTATGACTGAGGGAAGGAGCTGAAGATGTATGCACCAAGGACACTATCTTGACGAATTCCTGCAATATTGTTCTGTGGTTGAGATGACTCCCCAATATCAACCACAAGCATCTTCTTTTGTGTTGCTATGACTCCAACGAACAGAAAGTTTTTCTCCCTGATTCCCCTGGACTCCAGTTTTGCTAGGGCTCCTTAACTCCATACTATAGGCTCCCCAAACTCCCAAGTATTTCAAGAAAACCATAAGGTTTGAACATATTCCTCCTGTTTGTAGAAAGTGAGTCCTAATAGAAGAGTTCTGTCTTTTCTAGTAAGTATAGACATTACAAACTGTAATGATTATCTTTAATTGGTCGTTCATGTAGCTATAAGCACGCTTGGGATCATTGTGATCATTTGGTATTCTTGCTTTTGTCCTGATAAGGGCCAAACAAAAAGCTTCAGCAATACCTTTCTCTGTTTTGAGCAAAATGTAATTGCATTCAGGTAATGAACGAATACAAAGCAAAGTACCACATACTTTATGATTCACTTCACAAGCAATTACTTCATGTCTAGGCATGCTAGTTTGAACACAGCAAGATCTCACAAACAAACAGAGTGAGATCAAGAATCAAGTATTTTGTTTTGGCTGCTGTTGAGTAAAAGCCGAATGTTAGTTGAGACACTAGAAGGCAACATCTTTGCTGTGACTCAAGACCCTTTATCCTTAAAGGGAGATGGTGACATTGTGGTAATGTCATTGGACTAGAGGCCTGGTGTACTGCTCTGGGGATATTGGTTCAAATCCTACCATGGTAGAATTCTATGAATAAATCTAAACTCAGTAATGGTTACTGTGAATCAATTAATTTTTTTAAAAAAGTATCTCATTAACCAATGCCCTTTAGGAAGGGAAATCTGCCATCAATCTGGCCTACTTGTGACTCCAGACTAACACCCAAAACAATGTGGATGACTCTTAAGTAACCCCCAAAATGGTCTAGCAAGGTATAGTTTGAAGAGTAGGGCAGAGTACCTGGATCAATACTTCAGCTAGCACCGGATAACTGCTCATTTATCTAGTTGATGCTTTTGAAGCTTGCTACATTTCCCATATACCCCACTTCAAGGAGTATTTCATTGGCTGGATAGCATTTTGGGATATTTTCAGGATGTTAAAACAAATGCTCAGATCTAAAATGCTCGTCCTTGTTATCAAATCCCTCCATGATGTCTTGCTCATCCCAATCCCTGTTGTAACCTCCAGGTGGTCATTCACACATCATCGAGTACCTCCCACTGGAGGCCTAGGCTTTGCCACCCTGAATCCCAAAATTCCCTCTATAAATACGCTTCCTTCATGGCTCGGATTGAAGCCTATCCATTGGACCAAGCCTTTGGTCTCCATCCTAATACCTCCTTACATAGCTGGATGTTAAATTTTGTCTGGGCTTCTCACTTATCTACTGCCATTCATTAACACTGGAATTCTCAAAATTACTTATAGCCAATGAAGCGTAGTCACTGTAATGTAATGCAGAAACAAAGCAGCTCAACTGTCCACAGCAAGATCCCACCATTAACAAATCTGACATTTTTTGTGATGTTGATTGAGAGATAAATTGAGCCAGATCTCCGCTGCTCCTCTTTAAAATAGTGGCAGAGGTTTTTTTTAACATTCATAGGAGGGTAATGGGACCTCAGTTTAACATCTCAGCTGGAAGATCTCCAACAATGCAGCACTCCTTCAGTACTGCACTAGAGAGTCGCTCTTGATTTCTTTCTATGCTCAAATGCTGAGAGTTGGACTTTCTGAAGGGTGGGGTTTGTATTGTTTGTCCTCTTTCCACCCACTTCTCCAAAGCCTCACAAGGCTGGTGATGCACCTAAAAACATCTGCCCTTCAGTCATAACATGCAATCAGGTCGAGAGTGAGCCTCCTCAGTGGGAGGGTGGGATTGGTGGCTCTAGTAGTTCCAACAGTGCCAGATAGGGGGCATTGCTGGTACTGTGTGGGCAGGTCCACAGAGAAGCTTGATGAATCCTTGAGCCTGGCTTTACTGGGGAGACATTTACCAACCTCACCCTACCTCCTTCCCAACATTTAACCATGTTAGTTTAAAATAAAAGGCAGTCCACTTCCACCCACTTTGTAATATTCGGGTCAATGGCCATGATAATGAGCTCAATTGATCAATAATTATTTATGTCAATATGGCTGGCATGCCAAGTGCTTGGCCACTGCCCACTTACCATTGTATAGAAGGCAGCTCAGAGGCACATGGGCCAGGAGGACTGGCCTCCTCTCAACTTTCACTCATATGCTTCCCTTCATTCCTTCGAAGTTGGAAACACATATAGATAGAACCATAAAATCTAGCCTTGAGTGGGATCGGAACTCCAAATCCCTGTTTCAGAGGACAGACAACTACAGAGACATAACTATACGAGATCTCTCTTCTTGGGAGATTTTCCTGAAACCCGCTATGTAAATGCAAGTTGTTGGTATTTGTTTTTGAGGACCAGCTTACCTGGGTATAGAAACTGGGCTTCTCGCTGATAGTTAAATCGACTGATGTTTTTTCACCAAGGTTGTTTCTGCTTTATTCGTTGCCGTGTCAGCTGAGGTTCCTCATCCAGATCCTCCTGGGTTCTGCTGTTTTCCCCGAGTCTTGCCTCTTTCCCTTGGCCAGCGAGGAACTGTGTAGTGAACTCATGATAACAGCTGGAAGGGGAACAGACATTGGGTCAAGATGGTGCAACATGCTCTTAAAAACCACCGAGGAACCTGCAAAGTATACTGTATCTCACCATTCAACCCATAAAACAAACTGTTCAGCAAAAACAGCCATAAAAAACCTCCATTCACAAATCGGAAACATAACTGAAATAAACTTGTTCAGGGAATAAAGGAATCTACAAGGACATAACAAACACCAATCTTTGTAACAATTCCTGTTTATGGGCATTATTTAAACTCCTTTTCAACAGCAAAAACAGAAGTTGCTCCAAAGTGCTTTCTTCTGCCTAGAGAAGGCCAAAATATTTGAGTTTGGAAGCAGTAAATTTTGGATTGCATTAATGCAAGTAGGCTATCCAGAATAAGAGGTAACACAATGTGGAGCTGGAGGAATGCAGCAGGCCAGGCAGCATCACAGCAGCAAGAAAGTTGACGTTTCGGTTCGGGAGTTGACATTTCTGAAGAAGGGTCCCGACCCAAAACGTCAATTTTCCTGCTCCTCTGATGCTGTGTGACCTGCTGTGTTCCTCCAGCTCCACATTGTGTTATCTCTGACTCCAGCATCGGCAGTTCTTACTATCCAGAATAAGACTTCATATTCTGGGCTCAGGATTCTGTATGATTCTCTCTTGGATGAGTTATGAAAGTAAAGCCTTGCTCAAGTTAGTTTTAAGAGCTCCGATGGGCATTATTTGAAAGACAGCCAGGGAACAGTTAGCCCCTCAATTAACAACATTGAAACTGATCACTTGTCTCACTGAAGGTTCTGAAGGAGGGTCATTGAACCCAAAATGTTAACACTTCTGTTTCTGGAGCTTTCCCTTACTTTAACATGAAACCACTCAGGGGGTTTAGGCCCAAAACATCAGCCTTCCTGCTCCTCTGACGCTGCTTGGCCTGCTGTGTTCATCCAGCTGTACACCTTGTTATCTCAGAACTCCCACCTTGACTGTTCTGGAGACTGCTAAACTGCACTGCTACTCTTGCAGGCTCTCTCTTTCTGAGTGATGTTCTCTATCAGAAAGAAACCAGCTGACTCACTGTTCTTCTGGATGGTCTGTCTAAAAGGTAACTGTTTCTGTCTCCCGGTCATAGGATATCCTGTTGCTAGGCAACAGCCTAACTTTCTTCCAGCCTTTTTTTTGCTACAACACTAAGCTATTCACCTCATTCAAACATTTGAAAATAAACATTTGTAAACACTCTCTAACCACTCGCAGAAATGAAAAACCATAAACCTTTCCCTCTTAACACATAATAGAAAAACAAAATTCAATATTTTAAGGTTATACTTGGTTCTGTCTACTTCAGAGCCCAGGATTCCCTATAATGGTAGATCATGAGACGATATCACCCAGGTTACATGAATACAGGATAGAAAACTGGGCTCGGTACCACCAAGAGGAAAAGAGGGGCCCTAAAGCTGTACCAGTACCAAAACCCCTTCTGTGCCTGAAACAGATTGTATGAGAGACGGTAGTGTAGTGGTAGTGGTAATGTCACTGGACTAGCTACCTAGAACGATACCATGGACATGATACAGCACAGAAGGGGGCTGTTTGGCACATCTTGTCCATGCTGACCCAAAGACACCCAGGCATCCTTTCCAATCCCATTTTCGTGCACACGGCACATAGCCCTGTTGCTTACAGCACTTAAGGTGCAGATCCAGGTACATTTTTAAAAGAGATAAAAGGTACTGCAGATGCTGGAGAATCCGAGATAACAAGCATGGGGCTGGATGAACACAGCAGGTCAAGCAGCATCATAGGAGCAGGAAAACTTGACGTTTCGGGCCTAAACCCTTCATCAGAAAATCTATTTTTAAATTTTTAAAAGAGTTTATGGTCCCTGCCTCCACCACCATTTCCAGCAGCAAATTGCAGATACCCACCTGCCTCTTGGTAAAAAAGCTTTTCCTCATGTCCCATCTAATTCCAGGGTAATGTTCTGCAGTAATGAGTTCAAACTTTGAATTCAGTAAAGGGATTTAAGTCGCAATTAAGATTTTACTTATGACATTAATACATTAAACCACTGAAGAGACATAAGACAGACTTTTCCCAATTACGAACATGGTTTCTTTGACATCAACAATGGCTGAATGAATTAACATTATAATCCCAGTTACATATGCAACAGCAGTCTTAAAACACAGAGTGTGATGGAGGATACTCCCATTAAAGGGCTTTAGGTAAGATGTGGATTATAATCTGAAGAGAAGTGTATGTGATCTATGGAGTTAGAAGAAAGACTGTGGGACTAGCTGTGTATCTCTTAGAATTAGCATGGATACAGCGGACTGAATGGCCTCTTTTTGTGCTATAAGCATTCCATGGTTCTAACCTTGAAACACTTATGATTAGGCTTACGAACATGAAAACACATCCATTGGGCGCCGCAAGAATCCAAGATACTAATGAAGATTTGACGAAAGTTTCTGAATAACTGGTGTGTCATCATCAGCTGGTTACAGACTGGCTTCTGGGAAGGGATGACAAACAAATGTCAGCAAACCCCTTAGTGGTGAGTAAAAGGGTCTGCAACTGAACATGATTGAGAGATGGAGAGGATTGGACAAAGTGAATAAAGCCTCTCTGTTGCAGTGCAAAAGGTTGGTGGTCCTGATTCATTCTGACGTTTGCAACAATTGGGTTTGTGTTAGCGTGACAACGCAAACAATTTGGTTCACACGCCAAAAAAGATATTACTTACCCTTTAAAAATGAAACAGCCATTTCACTTTCAGAAAGGCTGGGCATCAGGCAGAAGGGAGGTTTTTATTTTAAAATGTCAATCCAATGGGTTGTGATATACCTTCGTGGCATTCATATGGAAATAAGAACAGGAGTAAGCCATTCAGCCCTGTGCCTGCTCCACCATTCAATAATGGCTCATCCTCAGGTGGGTCTCAAACCTCCTGACACTAGCCCCTGCCCCCATTCCCCTAGACACAGCAACTTGCCACAAAACCCTTAGCAGGAGCGGGGTTAGGGTGCAAACGAAAAGTTGATGAAAGTCAATAATTTTTGGGGGGTGTGAAAGAGGCTGCCTGATTTGTGGTCACAAAGCCCAGCCCCAGCTGCCTGCTTTCTAGGCATGTCACTTAGTAATGAAATGTTACATGTCAAAACCTTAAACAGAGAAGCTTATTGGTAGGAACGTTATGAACAGAAACGTCTTCTTCTGCCTATAATCCCACGTAATTGCAGGAATCTGTCTTACTTTACCGGTAAAAATATAGCAAAGAGTGGACAATGTTTGAATTAATTCAGCAAAACAGTTTTTAAAAGTTCCAACTGTATAATTGGTGCCCATTTCCAGAGAAATCTTATCTTTCTTTCCCCTCCCTGAAATACTACCTTCGTGTTGGTGGAGACACTGCTCCTTGAGCCTTGAACTTTTCCACCCTGCTCCTGATCTATATTTAAAGATACTTACAATTAAATTAGTGCTTTTCACAGCTTCTCCTCGCTAGCAGTGTGAAAAGCTGAAATGTTTTATAACTGTCACCTTTTGACGAGGGGTCTGGAAGAGCTGTATATTTAAGTCCCCAATGCGTTTTATTCAGAAAATCTCAGCCGATAATGACCACAGCTGTAGATGCTTTATGGCCCATTGGAGAGAGTAGGTGGAGGGGAGAGGAGGAAGAGAGAGGGGACCCAGATTGACTGTACCATCAACAAATGCAGCTGGGAAAGAAAGCAGCGGCCCTTTGAAAGCCTTCATTGCAGTGCTTAAAAAAAACAAGATAAATTATGCTCCCATTTAAAAGGACGACGTGGAATTCAATAAAGACAGACTACAGGGCATTACCAGACCCAAAGCCTTTCTTTTCTGCTAGACAGCTTACAAGAGAAATGAGCAAAATTAGCCAAAGAATAAAGGATACAGGAGCCAAGGCTGAGCACAATGGAACCTCCCAGTAAAATGTTTGGGAATCTCACAAAGGAGTGAAGTGCATTAACTCTTCCAGTCCTGGTTAACCATGTTTGGACCATCAACACGATCAGTGCAGAGTTGAGAAGAAAGCTTGTAGTGTCAGGATAAGGGAGGCAGCCATTTAAGGCTGGGATGAGGGGAACTTCTTTCACTCAGAGGGTTGGGAGAAGGTGAAACCCAAACAAAATTTCTTTTCCTTTGACAGTAAACTAGTCCCATCTAAAAGGGGAGGTGATGGCCCAGTGGTATTATTGCTGGACTGTTAATCCAGAAACCCAAGTTTGAAACTCACGATGGCAGATAGTGGAATTTAAATTCAATAAAACTCTGGAATTAAGAGTCTAATGATGACCATGAATCCATTGTTGATTGTCAGAAAAACCCATTTGGTTCACTAATGTCCTTTTTCCTTTCTTTAGGGAAGAAAACTGCTATCCTTAGCTGGTCTGGCCTACATGTGACTCCAGACCCACAGAAATGTGGTTGACTCTTAACTGCGCTCTGGGCAACTAGGTTTGGGCTAGGCAGTGATGCAGTCATCCCATGAATGAATTAATACAAACTCCTGAAAACACCAATCTCTTCTCATATCAAAGCGTCAAACAAAACCACGGTTATTTGCTCTGATGAGGGAATTCAACAAGTTACTGTCACGGAGAAGGGGAGGTTAAATGAAAGAACATCCCTGATATTCACTTCATAGTAAAAAGCAACAATTTATTAATTTAACCCTAATAGTGAACACATTAGCAGAACGACTAATGAACTGAACAATTCCCCCCAACTCCTAACTATTCCCCAACTGAACAAACTTCCACTGGTACGCCATTCCAATAAACACAAGTCCCACTTATATAACCCAAGTAGTAAGAAAAAGAAATTAAAACTTAGTCTCTCAAAGTCCACACAGAATGTGTCTTCTGGAATGTTCTGCCTTCTCCACTGTCTCTCCAGTCATAAACGCCTTTCTTCCGCTGATCCTGCTGTCACGGATGTTTTCTCTGTGAAGACTCTTAGCTAGAAGTGCTGTGGTACCTTTTATGGATAAGATAATGCTTTCTTAGACAGCTTAGCAATTTCTTCTGAGAGCTAGGTGCTTATTTCTCAGATGGTGGTTCGCTGTCACACTGATTGTCAAAAACCCTTTCCTTATATACCTTGGATGGCATATCAATTTTCTTACAATAGCATTGGTCCGAGGTTCTTCAGTAGATTTGTAGCTCAGGTTGTGGATCAAAACCATTAGATTTAAATTCAATTGACTTTCAATCGCTAAATGCTTGGTTTAAATTAATTGGCTGATTCTAGCTCGTTGCCAAAACATCAAAGTATGCCTAAGGTTTCCAATCATACAGCTAATTGATACACATTTCAAAATTTAGAACTGGCTGTACATCTTTGGCTACATGCAGACACTTTCTTTTTTTCTGTATAAATCTCTAAGCTTAGAAAAGCACTTTATCTCTTAAAGACACCACATATCCTACACAGTTGTAGTAAGAACTGCCGATGCTGGAGTCAGAGATAACACAGTGTGGAGCTGGAGGAACACAGCAGGCCAGGGCAGCATCAGGGGAGCAGGAAAGTTGACGTTTCGGGTCGGGACCTTTCTTCAGAAAAAAATCTGAAGATGGGTCCCGACCTGAAACGTCAACTTTCCTGCTCCTCTGATGCTGCCCTGGCCTGCTGTGTTCCTCCAGCTCCACACTGTGTTATCACATACTCTACATAACTTTGTAACACTACACATAGCCATACTGGTCACAGAGTATCTACTGTCAATAACAGAGAGGAGGCACAGGCATAAGGACGGCATGGATGTAACTATAATTATAAAGATTTACCAGTCAACATACAGGCAACTGTGGTCAGTGCACACCAGAAGGACAGAGCAAGGCCACTATCAGCTATTCCAGTTCTTCTCCTTTCCAAGAAATTCCAATGTGATAACATGCACAGTGACAATGCAGAGCTGATCAGTAAAGAGATGCTGTGGTTATTACGCAGGTCCATCCTGTGCAGCACCGTAACTCAGGACTCTGCGCTCTGTGGCTATTCACAGGGACACATCAGCTGCACCTGGAGGACCAATGTTTCCCTCAATGTCAGCAAAACAAAGGAGCAGGTCATCAAATTCAGGAAACAGAGAGGACAACACGCCCCTGTCGGTATCAATGGTGCTGAAGTGGAAGTGGTCAAGGGCTTCAAGTTCCTAGGAGTAAAGATCACCAACAATCTGTTCTGGCCCACCCATGTTGACACTAAAATCAAGAAAGCTCACCAACACCTCTACTTCCTCAAAAGGCTAAGGAACTTCAGCCTGTCCACAATGACTCGTACAAATTTGTATAGATGCACCATAGAAAGCATCCTATCTGGATGCATCACAGCTTGGTGTGGCAACTGCTCTGCCCAGGACTGCAAGAAATTAAAAAATTGTGAACACAGCCCAGTCCATCATTAAAATGAGCCTACCTTCCATTGACTCCATCTACACTTTTCACTGCCTTGGGAAAGCAGCCAACATAATCAAAGGCCCCTCCCACCCAATTATATTCTCTTTCACACTCTTACATTGGGCAGAAGATACAAATGTTTGAAAATACATCTCAACAGATTCAAGAACAGCTTCTTCCCTGCTGAAATCAGACTTTTGAATGGACCTCTCATATATCAGAGTTGATCTTTCTCTGTGCCTTCTCTGTAGTTGCAACACTATATTTTGCATTCTGTTCTATTACCCTGATGTAGTTATGTAAGGTATGATTTGTCTGGTTGGCACGCAAAACAATACTTTTCACTGTATCTCAGTACCTGTGACAATAATAAATCAAAACAAATCAGTGAAGACTTCTGTCTTGCCTGAAATGTATTGGTCTCCCAGTACAATGAGATGCCTAAGACTGAGTGTTCCAGGCTGGAACAATCCAGGGTCGAGGACTATGTGCTGAGGACATTGGAAAGCTTGGAGCAGTCTCAAAAAGGGGAAAGGTCCTCCCCACCGTGTGACTGGGAAGTTCACAGAGCTCCTCATTCTGTATATACCAGTGAATTTATTTCATTCACAGGATGAGGGTGACGCTGGCTAGGCCAGCATTTATTGCCCATCCCTAATTACCCCAAGAGCAGTTAAGAGTCAACCATATTGCAGTAGGGCTGGAGTCACATATAGGCCAGACCAGGTAAGGATGGTAATTTCCTTCCCTAAAAGACATTAATGAACTGGATCGGCTTTTCTGACAATCAACAATGGTTTCACGGCCATCATTAGACTCTTAATTCCAGGTTTTTATTGAATTCAAATTCTACCATCTGCTACAGCGAGATTCAAATCTGGGTCCCCTGCACTTACCTTGTTCTCTGGATTAACAGTTCAGTGATAATACCACCAAACCATTGACATAAAATGAAAATAGATATTGGAAACAGAAGATGTGTAAATGTGTTATGTATTAAAAGAAATTGAGCTGCATTGCACTTTATGTCATATTAAACTTATATCATGCATTTTGACAATGAGTAAAATATATATTTTGAAAAAGTAACATGACAACGTACATGTAAAGGGGGAGATGATGCCATTCTGCTAATGTCAGAGCCCTAGGTCAATGCCTTGGGGATATGGGTTCAATTCCCATCATTGAGGACTTTAAAATTTGATCAATCATTTCAGGAATTGAAATGAGTCTCAATGATCAAAACCCTCAAACAATGACTGATTGTCCTAAAAGCCCATTTGGTTCATGACTGTCCTTTAGGGAGGGAGCTCTGTCAGCCTTCATGTCTGGCATACTTGTGACTCCAGATCCACAGCAATGTAATTGACTCTTAACTGCCCCATGCAACGCTCCGGCAAGTCACCAGGTTCGAGGGCGAATAGCGGTGAGCAATAAATACTGGCCTTTCCAGCAGCAGCCAAATCCCATGGATGAAATTTATTTTTTAAATCCAAAATCACTGAGCACAAAAGGAGACTATTTAATCCATCATGTTGGTGCCAACACTTTGAAAGAGTTACCCATTTGGTCCCTCTCCACTACTCCTTCAGCATAGTCTGGTTAACTCAATAAAAACCAAAAGAACTGCGGATGCTGTAAATCAGGAACAAAAACAAATTTGCTGGAAAAGCTCAGCAGGTCTGGCAGCATCTGTGGAGGAGAAAACAGAGTTAACGTTTCAGGTCCGGTGACCCTTCCTCAGAGTTCTGTGGTATTATCGCTGGACTATTAATCCTGAGACTCAGATAGTGTTCTGGGGATCTGGGTTCGAATCCTGCCATGGCAGATGATGGAATTTGAATTCAATAAAGTATCTGGAATTAACAGTCTAATGATGACCGTGAATCCATTGTCGATTGTCGGGAAAAACCCATCTGGTTCACTAATGTCCTTTAAGGAAGGAAACTGCTGTCCTTACCTGGTCTGGCCTACATGTGACTGCAGACCCACAGCAATGTGGTTGAATCTTAACTGCCCTTACTGGGCAATTAGGGATGGGCAATAAATGCTGCCTAGCCAGCCTTGCCCTCATCCCGTGAATGAATAAAGAAAAAAGAGATACATGGGAACATCACCAAATTCCTCTTCAAGCTACTCACCATCCTGACTTGGAAATATGTCGCTGTTCCTTCACTGTCACTGGGTCAAAATCCTGGAATTGCCTCCCAAAGGGCACTGTGGGTCAACCCACAGCAGGTGGACCACAGGGGTTCAAGAAAGCAGCTTACCACCACCTTCTCAAGGACAACCAGGGACGGGCAATAAATACTGGGCCAGCCAGAGACACCTACATCCCGAAAACAAATCTTAAAAAAAGTTTTGATGCTGAAAATAGTCATTGCTCACAGGTCGGGGAGAGATGCAGTAAAATTGAAAAGTGATCGCACTATAGTCACTGTCAAACACCAGAGGCTAGAGATCACTTAGACCGAATCCAGGCAATGTACTTTTTCTAATCAGAGTTTTATATCAAATTACACATCACAAAACCCCTGCACGCCTATTATTTGTTGTCAATATAGATGTGCACACATGTTTAAAATTATACCCAGTCATGTACTTACGCAGTTATCCCTTAACAGATAACCATCATCTGTTCCAGTTTCAATTGGTCTCAGGCATCCCTACTAGACTCAACTTATTGAAAAAACAGTCAACAACTTAATTTATTAATATTCCTTGTTTGAAATTCGAAGCCCATTTTATTGTGAATCAGCTGCTCTATAAAGAACTTAAACAGGGTTCATGTGGTGCAGTGATAGTGTCCCTACCTCTGAGCTGAAAGTCTCAAGTTCAAGTCTCGCCTGCTCGAGGCATGTGTCATAACATTTCTGAACAGGTTGTCTAAATTATCTAAAAGAATTTAAACATTTTAAAACCTAGAACTGGAAATGCTTGAAAAACAGCCTACACACACATATTGCAAAATCACCTTTGTAATACAGGCTGAGTTGGTGTCCATTTGTTGACTGCCTTGACTATAAAGGCCCTGGGGTACTGAGGGTTTCCAAACACACAATTAGCACCACCAGGGAAGCTCCATTTCAGGCTAGAGGTTGTGAAGTAGGTTGGTAACTTATATTTTGCTCTCTAGTTCAGGGGAAAACGCAGTATGTTGGGGGCTGGGTAATAGAGACGGGGGAAAATGTTTTAAAATGGAAGCTTTGGCTGAGCAAGATGTCTACCCCATCCAATTAAATGGAAGAGGAGACAACGCTTGCTGGTGGATGAACAGGACTGTAACTAAGGGTCAACAAGACAATAACAAACACTTGAGACTAAAGATGCTGTGTGCAGGGTGTTAACACAGCTATAGAGCACAGCACAGAGGGTATAACCACAGGACAATCGAGATGGATCTACACGAGAGGTGAAAATGTACTACTCCTGAGCCCAGGTTTGGATATTTCCTATTTCAAATCCGAAAGGAGCACAGGGGTTCACTCAAACAGCTCTCAGTACTTTTTTTAAAATCACACTGTCACACTTCCAACAGACAGGAATTTCTGTCACCAATCTCCACCGTGATGACCTGGAACACCGCTGGTCACATCAGAAATGGAAGATTTCCTTCTACAGGGCGTGGCTGTCTTATGGAAAACATTACACAAATTCAAGTTTTAGTTCAATCTAGGATACTTCACAAAAATCAAGACCAAATAATTGACAGCTCCTTTCTGAATTCACTTTGTTCAGAGAGTGTCATCACGTAAAACACAATCTATCTCTGGTTAATCATTTCAGGGCAAGCCGGAGGAAGCAAGTCAAGGCAGAGGGAAGGTGTACGGTGAGGGGTGGCCACAGGAACAGACAATGGACAGTAACATGGTAAGATTTTACTAGGTACGTGCACATGACCCCTTCCTCACTCCTTCTCCAACTTCAGTCCTAAGTCTCTCTCCCTACTCCATGGTTTCTCTCAGGGGAGCTGAGGTTCTGAAGTGAACCCAGGAAAGTCAGTCGAAATCAAGACGCTATAGAATGGCTGTTTCATGCAGAGCAAGATTTCTCCAGAGCAAGGGGAACAGAAAAAAAACTTTGGACCGAATGTCTGGGAATCATTGCACTCATAGCAGATTTAATTGTTCAGCTCTTGGTCTGTGCATTTGGGCTCAGCATTAGCATAGCCGTGACCAGCGGGGGCTTAGATCCCTCCCTAGTAGGAGAGGGAAGATGGAGAGAGAAGATGGCACAGATTGGGGAGAGATCACTGGGAGACAGCCAATGGCGGCAGTGACCTTTGGCCATTCAGGAGGCCATCTCTCACTCCTGTTCTCTAACCTGGCCGGAGGAGGGCCCGAGGAAAACAGATGTCAGCGAATTGTGCCCTTTCTCTGCCCGCTGTCCCCCTCTGTAGCAAATGTGGCACAGACCTCAACATCAGAGAGGGGCTGCTTTACCACACCATGTTCAATACAGATTAAATGTCGCAGTCACACAAATGAAAGGCTGCCAAAGGAGGCAGCGAACAAGTCCACTTTCTGTCCCTCACCTGTCTGAACAGCACAAACACACAGAATAATCTGCTCAAATTTGAGAAAGATCAAAATAATTATGCTCCCCTGCTTAGCGAATTCTTTCAAAAGTAAATGAAGGACTGAAATATCTGGGGTAAAGGAAGTGATTTTATGTTCTTGGTGATAACTAACCAGTCTTGTTCGTTAATGGTGGAGAGATGCAGTTGTGACCAGGGAGCCCAGAAACCATGGTGAAGAAGTGGCAATGGCGAGGGCAGATTGGAATGAGCAGCTAGCAGCTTTTCAATGTGTCACCATTTATGTTCACTTCGAGATGCATTGAGTGATTGTTAAAAGGATGTCAACTAATTGACTCAAATTAGTTTAGCACGGGCTGGGCAAAGTTTAAGCTTTCATAGTCATGCATCATAGCAACAGTGGAGAGAGAGCACGTGTGAGAGAGAGAGGGAGACAGAGACACAGAGAG
>JAHRHZ010000021.1:11997274-12034494 GCA_024137785.1 Ginglymostoma cirratum
GACAGACAGACAGACACACACACACACAGACACAGAAGAAAGAGAGACACATAGACGGAGAGAGGGGGACACAGAGAGAGAGAGAGACAGAGAGAGAGGGACACACACAGAGAAAGAGAGAGACAGACAGGCAGACAGACAGAGAGAAAGAAAAAGAGCAAGAAAAAGAAAAAGAGAGAAAGAAAAGAGAGATCCTACCTGATGATAATAATTGAACTGAGAAATAATAGCTACAAGCACAATATTACCACTTTGAAAACACTCAGAGAGGTTAATTTTTTTCTGGCCTTGTTACTGGATTCTGAAACCAGGAACTCACATTGTTGATTTAATTATCCTGATTGATGTTGGTGAAATCCCCCTGATTGTTACTTAATGACAAATAAATCCCCCAAGAGAACTGCAAACTAGATTAAAAAGGATTTTCCCTCAACATTCAGTCAGGCAGCCAGAGACCCAGAGAGTGCAATCCGTGTCCGCTCTGGGACCTCCAGACCACCAGGCTAAACTACTTATTGTGCTTACAGTAATCTCATTACAGCCGCCCTTCATTCACAGGCTGTCTTTACTTGCCAGCTTTGGTCGGAGCTCCCTCCTCCTGCTCTCCCCCCACCCAAACCTGGAGCACAGACTAATCCCTTTAGCTGAAGCACTTGCAGAAACAAAAGTGGCTCGACTGTTTGCTTAGTTTGATGCAGCCCAGAAAGCAGTTGAATGGGGAGATGGAAACTGCCACAGTGACTCCAACCCAGGCTCAGTCTCCTGTTGTCTCAGCCCCCTCACATCTCCCTGAATTCCACACCACGTCCTCCCAACATTCCTGCTTTCTGACACCCCAGCTGGTTTCGTAATGATGTCACGATGCTGTGCAGCATGTCCCAGGGTTTTGCTGGGAACATGATGGAGGTTGCTAGACAATTTGTGCCTCTTTACCTTCAGCCTGGCGAAATTGAAAACTCCAGCACAGCCTCCCAGTCAGCTCTATGACGCTGCACGTTAATTATCCATTAAACCTGCAGCAGAAAATTAGCAGCTCAAGGACCCTTTTCACAATAACAAATATTTACACAGTACCTCAAAACATCCCACAGCACTTCACTGGAGTGTGTCAAAATAAAATGTGATGTGGAGTTGCATAAGGAAATATTATGTCAGGTGAGAAAGAGCTTGGTTGAGGGGGTGAGAAAAATGACGTAGAGACACTTCAACCAAGACATCAGCAACCATCAAACCAAAGGCTTTCCAGACTTTGGGTGTTTTCCTCTTACCCAAGGGGGGAATAAAGTCAATTCCTGATCATTCTAACTGAAAACAGGCTAATACTCTTCAATGTTTACTCTGATCTTAAAATTGGCCCAATGGAAATGATTTCCCATTAGCACTTCAGGAACACTCTCTCTCCCACTCTTACATTTACTGGTTTCAAAAACAAAAATCATGGCTCCAGAAATACAGTCAAGTTAATCATTAAACTCCCTCATTGGCCAAAGCCCACATGCCACTAGTTCAAAATCGAAACTTAAAATACAATATTAAAATATATATAAAACACACATCTTACATCACAAGAGGTATGGGCAGATTGAAATCGAGGCAGCTAAAAGGGCAGTCACTGATCGCAGGTGCTTAAGAGGGCTGAATGAGAAACAAAGAAATTAAGAGCAGGAGTAAGCCTTTTGGCCCTTCCATCCTGCTCTACATTGAATATGATCATGCTGATCCTCTCTCTCAATGGCTTATTATCTCTTCATCCCCAAATAACCCTTAAAGCCTTTAATACCTTGAAAAAAAAACTACATCTTTCTTAAACATATTCAGTGACTTGGCCTCTACGCCCTTCTGTGTTATGGTGGTTGACAGGTTTTCTTGTCTTTTATGTTTAGGAATATTGCTTCATCTCAGTCCTAAATGGTTCACTGTATCCTGAGACTGTAATTGCTGTTTCTAGACTCCATGTATTTAGTCTGTCCAGCCCTGTTACAACTATATCATAAAATCCCTACAGTGTGGAAACAGACTCCTTAGCCCTATAAGTCCACACCACCCCTCAGAGCATCCCACCCAGAACCACCCTGCTATAACCCACTGAATCTACACATCCCTGAACACTATGGGCAATTTAGCATAGCCAATCCACCTAGCGTACAGATCTTTGGACTGTGGGAAGAAACCCAAGCAGACAAGGGGAGAATATGCAAACTTCACACAGATATTTGTCTGAGGGTAGAATTGAACCCAGGTACCTGGCACTGTGAGGCAGCAGTGCTAACCACTGAGCCACTGTGCTGCCTATATAAGTGCATTCAGGTATATGTGCATTCAGATCCTCTCTTCTCTTTCTCAAATCAAATTAATGCAATTGAACTCTCTTGATAGAGCAGTCCTGCCATTCTCAGTATCAGTCTAGTGACCCTTCCCTGCTTTCCCTCTATGATAAGTTTATCCTTTATTAGGTAAGGAGACCAAAACTGCATGGATTGCTCTACAGAACTACAGTAAGACATCCTTACTTATGACCTCAAATCCTTTTTCACTGGATTTACCTCCCTAATTGCTTGCTGCACTTGCCTGTCTGCTTTCAATGAATGGTGTACAAGGTGAGCCAGATCCCTCTGCACACCCACATTTCCTGATAATGTCACCACTTAAATAATATTCTGTCTTTGTCTTTCACACTGAATTCTATAACTCAACATTTAGCTGTGCTGTACAGCAGAGAGGGGAACCGATATTTTGGAGACTTGTGGACGCTGGAGCAAGTCATGAGATGGGGAGCGATGAGATTGTGGAGACGTTTGAAACCAAGAATGAGAACTTTAAGATCAAAGCATTGCTCAACCGGGAGGCAATGCAGAATGGGGCAATGGGGAACAGGACTGGGAACAAGTCAAGACACACGCAACATAATTTTGAATGACCTTAGAAAAATTAAAGGAGCCAGGAGGCTTTAGAATAGCCAAGTTGAGAGGTAACACTTTAGCAAATTGGTTGAGACAAAGTCAGACAATGTCATATGAGTGGGAATAGGCAGCCTTAGCGATGATACAGATACATGGTCAACAGCTCACCTTGGGGTCAAATATGACACCAAGGTTGCGAGCAGACTGACTTACAACCACAGAAGCAGAAATAGGTTACAGCACAGAATGAGGCCATTCAGCCCATTATATCTGCACTTGCTGAATGAACCCATTCTAATGCCACTCACCAACACTCGGTCCGTAGCCTTGCAGGATCCAGTGCTTCAGGTACAGATCCAGGGTCTTTTTAAGTGATTGAGGGTTTCAGCCTCAATCACTAAACTGGGCAGCACATTCCAGTCATCCACCATCGTCCAGGTGAAATTAGTCTTTTTTTACTCAAGCCCCCTTTAATCCTTCAAACTATCACCTTAAATCTGCGGCCCTTGGTATCTGACCTCTCCACTAGGGGGCAACAGATCTTCCCTGTCCGCTCTTAGCCAAGCCTTATTATTATGGATACCTCAATGAAGTCATTCCTCAGTCTCCTCTGTTCTAAGGAAAACAATGCTAGCCTATATAATCTTTCCTCATAGTAGCAATTTTCAAGTCCTGGCAACATTCTTTTAAGTCTCCTGTGTAGTTTCTCTGGAGACGTTATCTCCTTCCTGGGTAGCCAGATTAGTAGAAATGACAGTAAGCAAGCAGTGGCAGACATTTAAAGGAGGCAATTCATGATGCTCAACAAAGATACATCCAAATAAGAAGGAGTGATTCTAAGAAATGGGTAAACCAACTATGGCTAACCAAGGAAGTTAAGGAGAGTGTTAATTTGAAAGAAAAAGCATATAATCCCCCCCGTTTAAGAAGGGAGAAGGCAAAACACGGGAAATTGCAGACTACTTAGCCTGACCTTAGCTGTTGGTACGATTTTGGAGTCCATTGTGAAGGATGAGATTTCTGAATACTTGGAAGTGCATGGTAAAATAGGGCAAAGTCAGCATGGCTTCAGTAAGGGGAGGTCATGTCTGACAAATCTGTTAGAATTCTTTGAGGAGTTAATGAGCAGGTTAGATCAAGGAATGTCAATGGATGTTATCTACCTGGGCTAGGATAAGGGCCCATGGAGTTTGAGGCAAGGTGCTAGCATGGATAGAAGATTGGTTGTCTGGCAGAAAGCAGAGAGTGGGGATAAAGTGGTCTTTCTCAGGATGGCAGTTGGTGACAAGTGGTGTTCCACAGGGGTCAGTGTTGCGACCGCAAAATTTCACTTTCTACATTAATAATCTAGACGAAGGAACTAAGGGCATTCTGGCCAAGTTTGCAGATGATACAAAGATAGGTGGAGCCACAGAAAGTATTGAGGAGATGGGGAGGCTGCAGACGGACTTGGATAGGTTAGGAGAGTGGGCAAAGAAGTGGCAGAAGGAGTACAACGTGGGAAAGTGTGAGGCCATGCACTTTGGTAGGAAGAATAGAGGCATAGGCTACTTTCTGAATGGGAAGAAAATTCAGAAATCTAAAGTGCAATGGGACTTGGGAGTTCTACTCCAGGATTCTCTTAAGGTAAACTTGCAGGTTGAGTTGGTAGTTAGGAAGGCAAATACAATGTTGGCATTTATTTCAAGAGGATTAGAATATAAAAGCAGACTTTATAAGTTCTGGTCAGACCACATTTAGAGTATTGTGAGCAATTTTGGGTCCCATGCCTCAGGAAGGATATACTGGCCCTGGAGGGGTCCAGAGCAGGTTCATGAGAATAATCCCAGGAATGAAAGGCTTAACATATGAGGAATGTTTGAGGACTCTTGGTCTGTACTCAATGGAGTTTAGAAAGATGGAGGGGGTGGGGGAGAGCGGATTCTAATTGAAACTTACAGAATGCTGAACAGCCTGGACAGAGTGAATTTTGGGAAAATGTTTCCATTGGTAGGAGAGATTAGGACCCAAGGGCACAGCCTTAGAGTAAAGGGAAGACCTTTTAGAACGGAGATAAGGAGAAACTTCTTCAGCCAGAGAGTGGTGAATCTATGGAATTCACTGCCACAGAAGGCTGTGGAGGCCGGGTCATTGAGTCTATTTAAGACAGAGATATATAGGTTCTTGATTGTCAAGGGGATCAAGGGTTATGGGGAGAAAGCGGGAGAATGGGGTTGAGAAATTTATCGGCCATGATTGAATGATGGAGCAGACTCGAGGGGCTGAATAGTCTGATTTCTGCTCCTATGTCTTATGGGCTTGTAAGGAGGCAAAAAGTCAATGAAAGCCCCAAAGACTGGGATAAATTCAGAATCCAGCAAAAGAAGACTAAAAAAAATGGAGAAAATAAACTATGAGGGCAAACTAGTGAGAAATATAAGAACCGACAATGAGAATTTCTTTAAATTTATAAAAAGGAAGAGAGGTCAAAAATCAACATAGGCCCCTTAGAAAAGGAATCTCGGGAGACAGTTTTGGGGAACAAGGAAACAGTAGAGTTAAACAGATATTTTGCATCGGTCTTTATGATGGAAGATGCTTTGATCATTCCATTAATACTACAGAATACGGGGGGCAGGGCGGGGGAGGGAGGAATTAAGTACCACCTCTAGAGAAGTAGTAGTAGACAAATGAATGGGGCTAAAGGCAGATAAGTCCCCTGGCTCTGATGGCTTGCATCCTAGGATCCTAAAGAGATAGCTACAGAGATTTTCAAAATTTCTGAATTTTCAAAAACTCCTTGGATTCTGGAGATGTACCAAAAGATTAGAAAACTGTTAATATGACATCTCTATTCAAAAAGGGAGGGATGCAGAAAGTAGGTAGATAACTATAGGCCAATTAGTCCAACAACTGTTATTAGAAAAACATTGGAATCAAGTATTAAGGAAGTAACAGCAGAATATTTGGAAAATCATAATCTATTCAAGCAGACTCAGCATGGCTTCATGAAGGGGAAATCATATCCAACTAATTTACAGTTTTTCTGAGGATGTCTCAACCAGAGTGGATAGAGGGGAACCAGTAGATGTGTTGTATTTGGATTTCCAGAGGCATTCGACAAGATACCTCACAAAAGGTTAAGTCGTAGGATAGGAGTTGGAGGGAAATTATTGACATGGATAGAGAATTGGGTAATGAGCAGGAAACAGTGAGTGGGGACAAGAGATTCTTTTTCAGGTTGGTGACCCATGACCCAGTGGGATTCCACAGGGATCAGTGCCGGAACCACAACTATATACAACATATTTTAATGACCTGGAGGAAGGAAGTGAATGCACTATTGCCAAATTTGCAGACAACACTATAATAGGCATAAAAACAAATTGATAGAGGGATACAGTTTACAGAGAGATATTAATAGGTGAAATAGTGGGCAAAATATTGGCAAATGGCTTTTCCTGCTATTACGTTTTCTTCTTTAAGAATCAGGGGGTCTGACTATTTGTTTCTGTTCCTCTTTCAGATTATCAGCGTGGGTATTTACATGATTGCTTGTTAATCTATCATTTGAAAAGGGAGGAAGGGATAGACCAACCAACCAGTCATCTGAGCCTTGGTGGTGGGAAAATCTTAGTAAAAACCTGAGAAATTGGGTAAAAAGTCATTTAGGAAGGCACAGATTCATTGAAAACCCAGATTTAAGGGAAATTTAAGCCTTGCTGATTTGACTGAAATTTTTGATGAGGTGGCTTGACAAGAGAGCGCATTAAATGAAGCTTCCATGGATTTTAGCAAAGCCTTTGACAAAGTCTCCCATGGCAGACTAAGTCCAAAATACAAGTACCATGGGAGATGAAGGAAGGTGGCACAATTTGGATCCAAATTTCCCTCATTGGCAAGAATCAAAGAGTGTTGGTGTGATTATAAAGCTGTGACAAACAGGACAATGTGTTGCTTGGTAACAGGGCCCTTGCTTTTTGACATATGCGCCAATGCTTTAGATTTAAATGTTGGGAGAAAGGCAGGATTACAAAGCTCACGGACAATATAAAAATTGGTCATGTGATTGATAGTGAGGGAGAAAGCTGAAGACTGCAGGAAGATTGCAATAATTCTAATGATTTTCCAACCAGAATGTGAAAAATCAGAAACTGTAATCCAAAAGCTTGGCTACGTAAATGTTGATAGAACTTACCTTTTCATAAAATGAAGCAGCATTTTAAAAAGAAATCGGGGATGAGAAGGGTACAATCTGATCTGCTTAAAAAAAAAAATTCTGGCTAGGGATTCCCAGAGAACTGCTCTCATTCCACCATCCCAGGTCCTATCTGGCAATTAGAGACAGGATGCTGCTGGATTAAATCTTTACAATCTGTTTTTGAAATTTGTTCATGCGATGTGAGCATTTATTGTCCATCCTTAATCGCCCAGACGGTATTTACGAGTCATCATCATTATTGTGGGGCTGGAGTCGCATGTAAACCAGACTAGGCAAGGATAGCAGATTTCCTTCCCTATAGGATATTCTTTAATCCAGACTGATTTTTGTCTCAAAATTTAACAGTGGTTATATAGTCACCATTAAGTTAGCTGTGTATTCCAGATTTTTATTCATTTCAAGTTTCAGCACCTGCAATCGTGGGATTGGAGCCCATGACCAGAGAACATTAAACAGAGATTCTGGATTACTAGCCCAGTGATATTACCAAACCATCACTTCCTAATCTATTTCTTGGTTTTAACAATATTTGGTCTAAACATGGGCAAGAGAGAGTTTATAGTTGTATAGATCAACAATCATTTCAATGAATGGCAGAGTAGACTCAATGAACTGGACAGCCTTCTCTTGCCCTTATTTCTTATGTTCTTATGTACACACCTCAGTTGGCTGTCTCAGACCTCAGGAGAAGGATGGCTCTCCCTTAAGCTATTGTTATGATTTTGATTGAACCCCACTACCCTTTGGTTAAAGTTACCCAGCTTCTGATCAGGGATGTGCTTTATTTCCAAATTCCTTTGCCTACAAGGGTGGGATTGATAAGTAGAAACGAGTCAATGAAGTAGGACGTGAAAGTGCCAATTTGCATACAGCAAGCTCCCACACAAACAGCAATGTGACAAGTGACAGGAAAATACTTTTTTTAACCCCCTCAACCCCCTGCACTGCTGATGGAGGGATAAGTATAGGTCAGGACACCAGGGGGCACTCCCCATCCCTTTGGTGCATGTGAAAGATGCTGTGTTGCCATTTAACAGAGGACAAATTTTTAAAAAATTATTCATAAATGGAATGAGGGCATCACTGGTAGCATTTATTGTCCATCCCTAATTGCACAGAGGGCATTGAGAGTCAACCACATTGTTTTGGGTCTGGAGTCACATGTAAGCCAAACCAGGTAGGGATGGCATTTTCCTTCCCTAAAGGACATTAGTGAACCAGATGGGTTTTTCCAACAATTGACAATAGATTCATGATCATCATTAGATTCTTAATTCCAGATATTTATTGAATTCAAATTCCACCATCTGCCATGGTGGGATTCAAACCAGGTCCCCAGAATGTTATCTGGGTCTCTGGATTAACAGTCCAGTGATAATACCATGAGGCCATCGCCTCCCCTACATGAGCCTCAATTTACCATCTCACCTGAAAGATGGCACCTCTGGCAGTGCAGCACACCCTCTGTATCACAACGGAGTATTGGCCATGACCTTTATGCTAAAAGTTCTGGATTCAGAGGCAAAAATGCTACCCACTGAGCTGCTTTCATCAGCTAGAGATCTTTCATCAATGCTCAGATTGTCAGGTTTCACACTTAACCATTCATTTTAGATTGTAGAGCACAGCTCTTTAAAGCATTGGCATACTGGCTCAGTGGTTATCACTTGCTGCCTCACAATTCCAGTGACCCTGGTTCGATTCCATCCTCAGTTGGCTGTCCGTGTGGAGTTTGCACATTCTCCCAGTGTCTGCATGGATTTCCTCTGTCTGCTCCAGTTTCCTTCCACAGTCCAAAGATGTGCAGGTTAGGTGGATTAGCCACGTTAAATTGTGCAGGCTAGGTGATTAGCCATTGGAAATGCAGGGATAGGGTCAGGGTCAGGGTCAGGGTCAGTGGGGGGGGGGGGGGGGCTGGGGAGGATGCTCTTCAGATGGTCAGTGTGTGACTTGATGGGCCAAATGGCCTGCTTCCACACTGTAGAGATTCTATTAAAGTAACCTGAGGTAAAACAAGGCCTATTCTATCCTCTATATGAAAACATTGCACATGATGTTATCCTCAAATAGCCTAGAATTTCAGATGATTCTCCCTTGTTCTATGGAGGAAGTGGTTTCCCTCCATCAACTCCTTTAGATAAAACCTTAAAAACTTATTCAAGAGAAATTTTATCTACATTAAATAAAATCAAGGCACTTTTGTGAAGTGACACAATAAGATACCTGGATGCACAGGATAGAGTGAACCTGAGAATGGAGCGAACCTGAGAAAGGAGCATCTTTAATCCTGGATGGATAACAGTTTTCAACTGGACTGTGGATTGGAGTGAAACTTTTGGCTTGATTCAGAAAGGGGTTTTGAAGCATCCTGTTAGCTTTGAGCACCCTCCAGTGTTCAGGTTGTGAACTGCACCAGAAAATTGAAATGCAAAGATGAAAATCAAAATTATCTTGCTTTAACCGCGAACAAAATTTAAGCCAATCGGTTAACGTTTCCAGTAAATGTGCAGCGACACAAGTGCAATGGTGTATGAAAGGATATTTAAATGAGAGAACACAAACAACTTCCTTACCGATTCTGAATCCATCAATAGGACTTAATATCCTACCCTCAAGGTAACTGTGAACCAGCACTGGAAGCGTATTTAATTGGGCTGAGCAGATGCCGGGTCAGGACTCTGCTGCCTTCATTCCAATTAAGTCTAGGACGCGAAGGCCTAGAACAATCAGATGTCTCCAGAACTCCTTTCCTCAAAATGTGGTGGTAACAAAGTCTTCTAGTACTTTTAAGGCAGAGGTTGATGGATGCATGATAAGCAAGGAAGGGGCTGACTGGGAATGTGGAGTAAAACAGATTCAGAGTCACAGAATTGTTACTGCACCAGCTCTCTGAAAATTTTGATTTTGTACCAGACACTTGCCTTTCCCACTGCCATAGCCCTGCACTTTGCTTGGTTTTAAATAATTACCTCATGCTGCCTTAAATGGTTCAATTGCACCTGTTGTGGGCCAGAGCAGATGCCCTCAAAATATTTTTAAGGAGGTAGCTGAAACCCTAACGTTTTCTTATTTTAAAGGTAGGCGTGAAGTGGATGTTCCAGATGTGATGCATTTGGTCAGACCACTTGGCTTTAAGCAAAACAATTTATTTAATCACTATAGTTAAAATACAAACAAAAGAAAGTGGAATTTAGAATAACTCAGCTATTGGAAGACTTAAGTGAATAATAGATACAGCACCTATTACTAATTAACTGTTCCAATGTAGCAACATCCCATAAATACACCCCTTGGCACAAAGGTAAATTCAGACACAAATTCTTGCATGCAGTTTCCCAGTCCAGGAGGGAACATCAAGAGAGATTTCAGAGAAAGTCACAGTTAGGAATCATTTACTGAAGCTTGCAACCCATTCTGGGACCCAAACAGCTTCTAGCTGCTACAGCTAAAAAACAATTAGAAAGCCTGTGGCCACTCCCCTTTCATTGTTACCACTGCTTTCTAAAAGAAAACCTGAAGGCCTCTTAAACTGTTGATCTAGGTCAGCTCCAGTAGACACGTTTTTTACCTCTGCCTTTACAACCTCTCTTCAAAAAAAAAAACCAGGACAAAATAATCTTTTGAAAGTGACAGCATCATCCCACACCACTCTCCATCATAGTTCTTGGCAGTGCATTCCAAATCCAGACCACTCACTGTATGAAAATATTCTTCCACACCTTACCCTTCTGCAAATCACATTAAATCTGTGCCCTCTGGTTCTTGATCCATTTACAAATGGAAGCAGTTTCTCTTTATCTATTCACTCTGTCCAGACCTCAGAAGATTTTGAAACATTTTATTTAATGTCGCATCATCCTTCTGCTCAAGGAAACAATGTCAACTTCTCCAATCTTTCTTCGTAACTAAGTTTCTCATCCCATTCTGGTAAACCTCTTCCACACTCTCTCTAACACTTTCAGACCTGTCCTAAGGAGCTGCCCAGATCTGTGCACAAAATACCAGCTGAGGTCAAACCAGAGTCCTATAAAATCAATGTGGAGCTGGATGAACACAGCAGGTCAAGCAGCATCAGAGGAGCAGGAAAGTTGACGTTTCGGGTCGAGAACCTTCTTCAGAAATGGGGGAGGGGAAGGGGATTCTGAAATAAATAGGGAGAGAGGGGGAGGCGGATAGAAGATGGATAAAGGAGAAGATAGGTTGAGAGGAGACAGACAGGTCAAAGAGGCGGGGTTAGAGCCAGTGAAGGTGAATGTAGGTAGGGATTTAGGTGGGGGATAGGTCAGTCCAGGGAGGACGGACAGGTCAAGGGGTCGGGATGAGGTTAGTGTGTAGGAGATGGGGGTGGAACTTGAGGTGGGAGGAATGGTTAGGGAAGTGGAGACGAGCTGGGCTGGTTTTGGGATGTCGTCGGGGGAGGGGAGATTTTGAAGCTTGCGAAGTCCACATTGATACCCTTGGGTTGCAGGGTTCCCAAGCGAAATATGAGATGCTGTTCCTGAAGCTTTCGGGTGGCATCATTGTGGCATTGCAGGAGGCCCAGGATGGACATGTCATCCGAGGAGTGGAGGAGTGGGGGGGCGAATTGAAATGGTTCGCGACTGGGAGGTGTAGTTGTTTGTTGCGAACTGAGCGCAGGTGTTCTGCAAAGCGGTCCCCAAGCCTCCGCTTTGTTTCCCCGATGTAGAGGAGGCCACAACGGGTACAGCAGATGCAGTATACCACATTGGCAGATGTGCAGGTGAACACCTGTTTGACGTGGGAGGTCTTCTTGGGGCCTGGGATGGGGGTGAGGGGGGAGGTGTAGGGGGAGGTGTAGCATTTGCTTCAGTTGCAGGGAAAAGTGACAGGGGTGGTAGGGCTGGAGGGGAGTGTGGAGCGGACAAGGGAGTCACGGAGAGAGTGGTCCCTCCGGAAAGCAGATAGGGGTGGGGAGGGAAAAATGTCTTTAGTAGTGGGGTCAGATTGCAGATGGCGGAAATGTCAGAGGATAATGTGTTGGATTCGGAGGTTGGTGGGGTGGTATGTGAGGACGAGAGGGATTCTGTTTTGGTTATTATAGCAGGTAGGGGGTGTGGGGGATGAGTTGCGGGAAATGCGGGAGACACGGTCGAGGGCATTTTCGATCACTGTGGAGGGGAAGTTGCGGTCCTTGAAAAATGAGGACATCTGGGATGTTCGGGAGTGGAATGCCTCATCTCGGGAGGACATGCGGCGGAGGTGAAGGAATTGGGAATAGGGAATGGCCTTTTTACAGGAAGGTGGGTGGGAGGAGGTGTATTCTAGGTAGTTGTGGGAGTCGGTAGGCTTAAAATGGATATCGGTTTCCAGGTGGAGGCCAGAGATGGAGACAGAGAGGTCCAGGAAGGAGAGAGAAGTATTAGAGATGGTCCAGGTAAACTTAAGGTTGGGGTGGAAGGTGTTGGTGAAGTGGATGAACTGTTCGAGCTCCTCGTGGGAGCATGAGGCAGCACTGAAACAGTCATCAATGTAACGGAGGAAGAGATGGGGGATAGGACCAGTGTAGTTTTGGAAGAGGGATTGTTCCAAGTATCCTACAAAAAGGCAGGCATAGCTTGGGCCCATGCGGGTACCCATGGCCACCCCCTCTGTCTGTAGGAAGTGGGAGGAATTGAAAGAGAAGTTGTTGAGTGTGAGGACGAGTTCAGCTAAGCGGATGAGGGTGTCAGTGGAGGGGGACTGGTCGGGCCTGCGGGACAGGAAGAAGCAGAGGGCCTTTAGGCCATTAGCCTGGGGAATGCAGGTGTATAGGGACTGGACGTCCATGGTAAAAATGAGATGTTGGGGACCGGGGAATTGGAAGTTCTGGAGGAGGTGAAGAGCGTGGGTGGTGTCACGGACGTAGGTAGGGAGTTCCTGGACCAAGGGGGAGAAGATGGAGTCCAGATAGGTGGAAATAAGTTCAGTGGGGCAGGAGCAGGCAGAGACAATGGATCGACCAGGGCAGTCAGGTTTGTGGATTTTGGGAAGGAGATAGAAGCGGGTGGTGCGGGGTTGGGGAATGATGAGGTTAGAGGCTGTGGGTGGGAGGTCACCTGAGGTAATGAGGTTGTGGATGGTTTGGGAGATGATGGTTTGGTGCTTGGGGGTGGGATCATGATCAAGGGGGCGATAAGAGGTGGTGTCGGAGAGTTGGCGCCTGGCCTCCGAGATGTAGAGGTCAGTGCGCCATATTACAACTGCGCCTCCCTTGTCAGCAGGTTTTATGGTGAGGTTGGGATTGGAGCGGAGGGAGCGGAGGGCTGCACGTTCTGCGGGAGAAAGGTTGGAGTGGGTGAGAGGGGGAGAGAGTTTGAGGCGATCGATGTCTCGACAACAATTAGAGATAAAGAGGTTAAGGGAGGGTTGGAGGCCTTGGGGTGGTGTCCAGGAGGACGGGGTGTGTTGGAGGCGGGAGAAGGGGTCAGTAGAGGGAGGGTTAGGCTCGCTGTTAAAGAAGTAAGCACGGAGGTGGAGTCGGAGGAAAAACTGCTCTATGTTCAGACGAGTGTTGTATTCATCGATGTGTGGGTGGAGGGGGACAATGGCGAGCCCTTTACTGAGGACAGACCATTCGTCCTCAGTAAGGGGGAGGTCTGGGCGGATGGTGAAGACTCGGCAGGGCTGGGTATTATCCACCCACACATCGATGAATACAACACTCCCCACCCCTATCTGCTTTCCAGAGGGACCACTCTCTCCGTGACTCCCTTGTCCGCTCCACACTCCCCTCCAGCCCTACCACCCCTGGCACTTTTCGCTGCAACTGAAGCAAATGCTACACCTCCCCCTACACCTCCCCCCTCACCCCCATCCCAGGCCCCAAGAAGACCTCCCACGTCAAACAGGTGTTCACCTGCACATCTGCCAATGTGGTATACTGCATCTGCTGTACCCGTTGTGGCCTCCTCTACATCGGGGAAACAAAGCGGAGGCTTGGGGACCGCTTTGCAGAACACCTGCGCTCAGTTCGCAACAAACAACTACACCTCCCAGTCGCGAACCATTTCAATTCGCCCCCCCACTCCTCCACTCCTCGGATGACATGTCCATCCTGGGCCTCCTGCAATGCCACAATGATGCCACCCGAAAGCTTCAGGAACAGCATCTCATATTTCGCTTGGGAACCCTGCAACCCAAGGGTATCAATGTGGACTTCGCAAGCTTCAAAATCTCCCCTCCCCCGACGACATCCCAAAACCAGCCCAGCTCGACCCCGCCTCCCTAACCATTCCTCCCACCTCAAGCCCCATCTCCTACACCCTAACCTCATCCCGCACCCCCTTGACCTGTCCGTCCTCCCTGGACTGACCTATCCTCCACCTAAATCCCTACCTACATTCACCTTCACTGGCTCTAACCCTGCCTCTTTGACCTGTCTGTCTCCTCTCCACCTATCCTCTCCTTTATCCATCTTCTATCCGCCTCTCCCTCTCTCCCTATTTATTTCAGAATCCCCTTCCCCTCCCCCATTTCTGAAGAAGGGTCTCGACCCGAAACGTCAACTTTCCTGCTCCTCTGATGCTGCTCGGCCTGCTGTGTTCATCCAGCTCCACAACGTTTTATCTCAGATTCTCCAGCATCGGCAGTTCCTACTATCGTATAAAATCAACATAGTCTTCTCACTCTCGTAGTGACTATGTTAATGGAGCCTGGAAGACTGTATGCTTTATTAACAGCTCCCTCTACCTGACCTGCCATTTTTAATTATTTATGTACATAGACACCCAGATCTCATTATATTAAAATTATACAACTCAAATACCGTGATGCCTACCGTATTATTCTAAGTATTATAGTTTTTAAACTTATTTACTGCAATGTAAATATAATCGTTGTTCAATTGAATAGTCACATGAAATATCAACAGTTGATTCAATTTCTCTTCAAATACTGCAATCTCTTTCATATCCGAGTTGTCGGTTGAAAGTTCTCTGCTGGTAAATTTTATTTAAGGCAAAGTTGTATTATTGTTTCAGTGATTTATGCTGTAACTAAAGTATAACAGGGATATGTGTACCCCCTATGTTATTTAGTGTGTGTTTTTACATTGTTTACATGGACCTCTTGATTATCCAGAATATTTAATCGATCAACACACTCTGGGTCCCATAGGTGCTGGCTAATAGTAAATTTACTGTACTTCTTCGCTTCTTGTATTTATTTTCTCACCTTCATTTCTCAATCCTGTGTTCAACTTGGTTCTCAATTGTTTTTACTAGATGGCACCCATCATAAGTACACTGCTTCCTTTTTATCTCAAATTGCCATCTCCTTTCTGGTCCAGGGAACTCTGGATTTGTTTACCCTACCTTTCGCTTCTGAGGGAATATATCTTGACTGTGCCCAAGCCACCTCATTTTTGGAGGTAGCCCATTGTTCAGCTACTATTTTCACAGCCAAATATTGGTTCCAGTCTATCTGACCCAGCTCTGTCCTTTTCCTAATGAAGTCTGCTCTCCGTAAGTTGACTATTCTTATTCTGGATTGACCAATGTCCTTTTCCACTGTCATCCTAAACTTTATGATATAATGATCACTGTCCCCAACATGTTCACCCACGGTCGCTTGCCTAAAAGGTCCATCTCATTCCCAAGAATCCAGTCTAGCAATGCCTCCTTTCCTGTTACACTGAGCACCCAACTACTGTATGTTGTTGTCCTGAACAACGATCATGGAAAGCTTGCCCTTCATTGGCCCTTACACCTACCACTACCCCAGTCAACATACAGGTAATTGCAGACCCCCATTATAACTGTTCTGTGATGTTTACATCTTTCTGTAATTCCCTTACAACTTTGTTCCTCTACATCCTTCCCACTAACTGATGGTCTATATATTACACCTGACACCCTCTTTATTCCTTAGACATAGCCAAACAGATTCTAACCTCGAACCCTTTGAAACATCCACTTTCGCCAGCACTGCAATGCTTTCCTAAACCAATACTGCAACTTACCTCCGGCCACCAACCACCACCCCCCTACTATATTTTTGGAAAATGTTTCTTAAATCAGGCTTCTGTTATTACCACAACATCAGAATGTCATAAGGCAATTTGTGCCTGTAACTCTCTAATCTTATTTACTATACTATATTCAGATTTCAATACTTTCTCCCTTACTCAAACTTCATTTATTAAACTTACTATTCTCTACACTAGAACTAGTTTTCTTTCACAGCATTTTTGTGCATTAATCTCTATTATTCTGTCTTGGTTCCCTGGCAAGTTGGTTTAAAGCCCTCCCAATAACATCAACACAACACCCCACAAGGCACCCAGTCCTACCTTTGTTCAGGTTTAACCATCTGGCTTGTACAGGTGATCTACCTTCCCCAGAGCCTGTCCCAGGAATCTTAAACCCTCCCTCCTGCACCATCCCCTCAGAGAAGAAGTTCCTCCCCATTTCTGTCTTAAATGTGCGACTTCTTATTCTGAGATGATGCCCCCGGTACTAGATTCACATACAAGGGGAAACAACCTTTCTGTATTTATCCTGGCAAGATTCCCAACAATCTTCTATTTCAATAATGTCACCTCTCTTGCTTCCAATAAATACAGTCCCGAATCTCTCCAACCTGCCCTTATAAGACAGTTCCTTCATACCCAGGATCAGCCTAATGAACCTTCTCTTGGCTGCCTCCAATGCTAGTATGTCCTTCCTTGGATAAAGGGGCCCAAACTGTTCACAGTATTCCAGCTGCAGCCCGACTAATACTTTGTACAGTTTTAGCAAAACTTCTCCATTTTTATACTCCATTCCCTTCGAAATAGAAACCAACATTCCATTGGCCTTCCCTATTACTTGCTGAACTCATGTGCTAGTTTTTTTTGTGATTCTTGCACAAGGAGTCTCAAATCCCTCTTTGCAGCAGCTTTCCGCAGTCTCCTTTTTAATAATCTTCAGCTCCTCTATTCTTTGTGTCAAAATGCATGACCTCACATTTTGTCACATTGCATTCCATCTGCCAAGCTTTTGGCCACTCGCTTAACCTTCTGCAGACTGTTATCTTCACCACTTGCCTTCCCACTTATGTTTGTACCATTGCAAACTTGGTGACAGTACACTCACTCTCCTCAAGTCATTAATATATATCGTAAGTAATTGTGGCTCCAGTACTGATCCCTGTGGCACACCCACACCATTCTGAAAATGTCCCCATTTTTGCAGCTTTTATTAGCTAGCCAATCCTCTACTCATGCTGATATACTACCCCCAGCTTCATGGGCTCCTCTATTATTAAGTAGCCTAATGTGTGACACCTAATCTAATGCCTTCTGAAAGTCCAAATATATTATGTATACTGTTTCCCCTTTATCTATCCTGCTTGTTATCTCTTTAAAGAGCTCTAATAAAATTTCCCCTTCATGAAGCCATACAGACTCTGCTTGATTGTATTACATATGCCCACTTGAAAGCAAGGTACGAGGAAGATGGTGGATGTTGACACTGACAACTGGGAGACAGTACCTGACAAAGACATGATACGATGCACTGCAGCAACTCACCAGGCTACTTTGATAGCACCTTCCAAACCCGTGACCTCTACCACATGGAGTGCGACAGATGCAGAGCAAAGTGTGTGCAGACGACTCTGAAAGTTTGCAGAGGGATGTAGTTTAAGTGAGTGGGAAAAGGTCTGGCAGATGAAGTGCAATGTTGACAAATGTGAAGTCATCCATTTTGGTAGGAATAGCAGTAAAAAGACCTATTATTTGAACAGTAAAAAATTGCAGCATGCTGCTGTGCAGAGGGACCTGGGTGTCCTCGTGCTTGAATTGCAGAAGGTTGATTTGCAGGTGCGACAGGTAATCAAGAAGGTAAATGGAATTTTTCCTTCATTGCTAGAGGGATGGAGATTAGAAGCAGGGAGGTTATGTTACAGCTGTATAGGTGCTGGTGTGGCCACACCTGGAGTACTGTGTACAGTTTTGGTCTCCTTACTTGAGAAAGGATGTACTGGCACTGGAGGGGGTGCAGAGGAGAGTCTCTAGGTTGTTTCCAGAGTTGACAGAGTTGGCTTATGAGGAGAGACTGAGTAGACCAGGATTATATTCATTGGAATTTAGAAGAATGAGGGGGGATCTTATAAAAACACATAAAATTATGAGGGGAATAGATAAGATAGAAGCAGGGAGGAAGTTTCCACTGGTGGGAGAAACTAGAACAAGGTGGCATCGCCTCAAAATTAGGGAGAGCAGATTTAGGACTGAATTGAGGAGGAACATCTTTACCCAACGGGTTGGGAATTTGTGGAATTCCCTGCCCAATGAAGCAGTTGGGGCTTTCTCATTGAATGTTTTAAAAGCTAAAACAATTTTTTGAACAGTGAAGGAATTAAGGGTTATGGTGAGAGGGTGGATAAGTAGAGCTGAGGCCACAAAAAGATCAGCCATGATCTTATTTAATGGCAGAGTGGGCCATTCCCTCCCTAACACCTAACCCCTGAAGGACTGCAATGGTTCAAGGAAGCAGCTCACCACCATTTTCTCGAGGACAATCAGAGATAATTATAGAGTCATACAGCATGGAAACAGATTCTCTGGTCCAACTCATCCGCACTGACCATGGTCCCAAACTAAATTAGCCCCACTTGCCTGCATTTGGCCCAAATCCATCAAACTTTCCCTGTTCGTGTACTTATCTAAAAGTTTTTTAAATGTTGTAATTGTGCCTGCATCCATCACTTTCTCTGGCACTTCATTTCACACACTAATCACTCTCAGTTTTAAAAGGGACAATGAGGGGCAACTTTTTTTACACATGCTCCACTCATTTAAAACTATGCCTCCTAGTTTTGAACTCCCCCACCCTAGGGAAAAGACCTTTACTATTCATCTCATCTATGCCCATCATTTTATAAACTTATATAAGGTCACCCCCTCAACGTCCTACGTTCCAGTGAAAAAAATTCCCAGCCTATTTATGTAACTCAAACCCTCCATTCCCAGCAACATCTTGGCAAATCTTTTCTGAGCCCTCTTCAGTTTAATATGAATGGCCTACTTCTGTTCCTACATCTCGTGGTCTTTAATGCATTCATAGTCATCATCTTATAAAAATGGATGCTCAGGAGGTCATGGCTAAGTTGTATACACAACAACTCAGTTTTAAAGGTCTGATCCTTCTTTTCAAAGCCCTCAAATGGCATTGTCTCTCCACTTTTCTGTAATCCTTTCCAGTCCTATTTCTGACATCTGTGGTCTTCCAGCTCCAGCCCCTCAAGTATCCACATACAATCATTGTGTCTTCAGCATCCAGATCTCAAGTTCTGAAATCTAGTCTCTCAACCTCTCATTTCTGCTGAAACCTACTCCTTTGACCAAGATTATAACAGCTGTTGCACAGCAGTAATGTCCCTTCCTTTGAGCCAGCAGATCTGGGTTCAAGTCCCACCTGCTCCAGAGGTGAGTTTTAACACATCTTAACAGATTGACTGGAAACATTTATAAGTCACCCATCCGAATAACCTCTAATGTGCTTTGGGAAATTTTGTACCATACTTCTGTGAAACACCTTGGGATGTTTTCTTAATGTTAAAGGTGCTCTAAGATGTAACTTGTTTAAATATAAGAATATGATAAATCAATGATTCTGGGAGTCAAAACTAAATCTTTACTGGTCATTGTAATTAAGTATGGTTAGTTGGATGAATAATTTACCAATTTTTTTTACAAATTTTGGCAATTTAACAAAACTGAGAAAATACCAATTAACTCCCACCTCCCCCTCCAGTGATCCCGGGGTAACGCAATAAAAACTGAAAGAACTGCGGATGCTGTAAATCAGGAACAAAATCAGAAGTTGCTGGAAAAGCTCAGACCTGAGGAAGAGTCGCCGGACCTGAAACATTAACTCTGATTTCGCTCTGCACAGGTGCTGCCAGACCTGCTGAACTTTTCCTGCAACTTCTGTTTTGTCCCGGGCTCCGCACTGTCACAGCACTGACCGGAAGTGACCTGTCCAAATGTTGACACATGAAATTGAAGAGCTGGTTTCCATGGCGACGTGAATGTAGCGGCTCCCACGTGGGACCCCCCTCGGACTCACTCCGAGAGGCGATGCTGAGCCTGTGCCCGGAGCATGGAGCTGCCCGGTGTGAGTGTGAGTTTACACTGAGAGTGGATTACACTGTGTGAGAGTTTACACAGAGTGAACTACACTGTGTGTGTGACACTGGGAGTGGATAACACTGTGTGAGAGTTTACATAGAGTGAATTACACTGTGTGTGAGTCACACTGAGAGTGGATAACACTGTGTGAGAGTGAATTACACTGTGTGAGAGTTTACACAGAGTGAATTACACTGTGTGTGAGTGACTCTGAGAGTGGATTACACTGTGTGTGAGTGACACTGAGAGTGGATTACACTGTGTGAGAGTTTACATAGAGTGAATTACACTGTGTGTGAGTGACACTGAGTGGATTACACTGCATGTGTGACCCTGAGAGTGAATTACACTGTGTGAGAGTTTACACTGAGTGAATTACACTGTGTGAGAGTTTACACGGAGAGTGAATTACACTGTCAGTGACACTGAGTGAATTACACTGTGTGAGAGTTTACGCTGAGTGAATTACACTGTGTGAGAGTTTACACTGAGAGTGGATTACACTGTGTCCGTGAGTTACACTGAGAGTGAATTACACTGTGTGTGAGCTTACACTGTGAGTGAATTACACTGTGTCTGTGAGTGACACTGCGAGTGAGTTACACTGAGTTATAGTGTGTGCGTTACACTGAGAGATACACTGCGTCAGTTATACTGTGTGTGTTATCGTGTGTGAGTTATACTGTGAGAGTTATTTATACTGTGTGTGATCTGCTGTTTGTGTGTGAGCTGGCCTTTTTGCATCCACTGCTGAGTCTGCCTTTTGTGCACTGGTGAGGTGTGTCTGACAGTTCTTTCAACACCCACTTTCACTTCCATCTTGTAGCCTGGAGCTGTGGGTACTGATATGATAGCTGCTAGTAGTGCAGTGTCCAAATTCTATCCATCATATGGTTGACTAGGAATCTCTCTCACTTCTACAATCTGATGCTGGTGTGGAATTGACAAGTTGGCACTCGTTTGCCCATATCATGAATGTGCTTTCCTTGACCATCAAACCCTGAGCTCTGGTTTAGAGTCAGAGAGTCAACCCAATGCACATGAATGCCCTAGGCAAAGCGTGCAGTTGGTTTTAGAACAAGCTGATAGCCTTTGAAAGGATGATCTCTCAGTTTTGTGTGGGAGTGTCTGACACACAGTACAGGTGAGCCAATGACTGTATTGAGAGATCGGAGAGCCAACAGTTCTGAGATCCAGCACTAGGCAGTCAGTACAGTGTGTAAAGGTCACACTATAATAGTGAATCTGTTTCAAACATTAGTAAGACCGCAGTTGGAAATTGTGCGTAGTTTGGACATTGTACTATTGGGAAAAATTTGAGGACAGTAGAAAGGACACGGAATTGTTGGGGTGTTGCTGGGTTTCAGGAAAAACAGGTAGTTGGAAAGAAACTGTAGCTGGGATGAACTCATTGCTAGAGTTTGTGATTCATGCAAAAACCATGTCAACATTAGAACATCTTTTTTCCTTAAACATGCTGATGGCAGGGCTAACATTTGTTGCTCATCCCTAATTGCCCATGAATTGTTTGGCCATTTCAGAGGGCAGTTAAGGGTCTGTGGTTCTGGAGTCACCTAGAGTAATATACAGCATGGAAATAGATATTTTGGTCTAACTCGTCTGCACAAACCAGATATCCCAATCTGACCTAATCCCATTTGCCAGCATTTGGCCTATATCCCTCTAAACCCTTCCTATTCATGTACCCATCCAGATGCCTTTGAAATGTTGTAATCGTACCAGCCCCCACCACTTCCTCTGGCAGCTCATTCTATGCACGCAATAAACCTCTGCGTGAAAATGTTACCTTAGGTCCCTTTTAAATCTTTCCAGTGTCATCTTAAACCTATGCCCTTTAGCTTTGGACTCCACCCACCCTGGCTATTCACCCTATCCATGCCTCTCACAATTTTATAAACCTCTATGACGTTACCCCTCTGCCTCCAATGATCCAGGGAAAATAGGCCAACCTATTCAAGCTCAAGGTTTAGACCAGATTGGGTAAGGACAGGAGACCTCCCTCCCTGAAGAGTGTTAGTGAACCAGACGGGTTTTTACAACAATTGATGATAGTTGTTGCCACTTAATGACACTAGCTTTCAATTCCACCAGCTGCTGTGTTGGGGTTTGAACTCATGTGCCCAGAGCATTAGCCCGGACCTCTGGATTATTAGTCAGTGACGTTATCGCTGTAACACAAAAACATTTAGAGAAGGCGTTCAAGAAAAAGGGTTAAATTGATATGGGAGCAAAACAGGTGCATGGGATCAAAATATTGTTTGTGTGGAGGATAAATATGAACAGTGAGCTGAATGGACTCTTTCAATTTTGTGATTTCTACATAATTAATCAAACGCACTAAAACGTGCAAAATTGTTGATTCGTTTTAGTGCTAACTAACTTCTCTTGCCACCTTGAGACTTATGCACATGACCCCTCAGATCCCTCTTCCCTGCATAGTCCTTTATGCATCACCTCACACTCCATGTATTAAACTCCATCTGCCACTGCTTGCCCACTCTGCTAGCCTATCCATGCCCTTGATGATGTTAGGGATGGAACTGTCTGTGTGGAGTTTGTACATTCTCCCAACATCAGTGTGGGTTTCCTCCAGATGCTCTTGTTTCCTCCCACAGTCCGAAAATGTGCTGGTTAAGTGGATTGGCCATGCTAAATTGCCTATAGTGTCCAAGGATGTGCAAGATAGGTAGGTTAGTGATGGGAAAAGCAGGGTTACAGGGATAGTTTAGAGGGTGGGTATGGGTGGGATGCTGTTCAGTGGGGGGAGGCCTGTGTGGTCTCAGTGGGCCAAATGGCCAGCTTCCATACTGTAGGGATTCTGATTCTATGTTGCAGTTGATTTGTACAGCTTCTCTGTTTGCTCCAAGTTTGAAGTTAATAATTGCTGTTTAGTGGGAAGTGGACCAGCTAGTCCTCCCTCATCCCTGCTCCTTTGACTCCTGAATCAGAATTAGGGAATTCCACTCCTAACAACATCAAGGGCATATGTGCAATCCATGGACTGTAGCAGCTCCAGCAAAGAAAGGCAGGTTATGTGTATTGCACCTTCCATGAACACCTGATCTCTCAATAGGCTTTACAGTTGATGAAATACTTTGAAAATCTAGTCACTTAATGTAAGAGCAGCATCTACCAACTGTGTCACAATCTTCAGTTTTAATGTTAAAACTGAATCTGCAGCTTGTGTTTGCAGGAAAGACCACCTTGCTAAAACCAAAAAAAAATCTATCAAGCCAGACTTTAGTCTGGGATCTGATTTGTCCAGCAATAATGTCACCTGGGATCATAACACCTGTAAAATTAATTCTTTATTCATTCAATCTCTCCTGTCTTTCACTCTTCCACAGATCTCCCTTTTGTCTCGTCCCTCCCACTCCATCTGTAAACTGTCCCAGAGATAGTAGGAACTGCAGATGCTGGAGAATCTGAGATAACAATGTGTAGAGCTAGATGGACACTGCAGGCCAAGCAGCATCAGAGGAGCAGGAAGGCTGATGTTTCAGGCTAAATTGTCACAGACCTGAAATGTTAGCTCTGTTTCTGTGTCCACACAGGCTGCCTGACCCCTTCCACCATTTCCTGTTTTTATTCCAGGTTGCTAACATCTGCTTTTCCTTTAGTAAAACATTATTCATTTATGGGATGTGAGTGTCACTGGCGAAGCAAGCATCTATTGCCCGTCCTTAATTGCCCAGGAGAAGGTGATGGTGAGTGTCCTTCTTGAAATGCTTGCTGTCCATTTGGTGTAGGGAACAAACATTCTGAGAAAAGATTATTTTAAAGTTGAAGCTTTGTCTAAGTAATGATTGCATTAACATGGTCAGTATAACAAAATAATGAGTAACATCAAAGTTGCCAGCTCCGGCAGGAAGGTGATCCAGAGGTTTCATCACATTACTGTGTTCTGCCAAACATCCCGCACCCTGCCCTCCCAACTCTCTCTCAGTTGTTTGCCTGACCTATGTTACCTTCTCACAGCCAATCAGAGAGCAAATGTGTGGAGCTGGATGAACATAGCAGGCCAGGTAGCATCAGAGGAGCAGGAAAGCTGAGGTTTTGGGTCTGGAAGGGTCCTGACCTGAAAAGTCAGCTTTCCTGCTCCTCTGATGCTGCCTGGCCTGCTATATTCATCCAGCTCCACACCTTGTTATCTCAGACTCCAGCATCGGCAGTTCCTACTATCTCTCAGAAAGCAAATGTGTTCCTTATTTTCTAATTGGATGGTTCTTAAATGTTTGACCAAGATCCTTTCTTTTTCCCTACACCAACCTTTTGATAGCTAGCGCTGAAAGAAAGCAGTGTTGAAAGAAAATACTTTTATTTTGTTGGCCCAATGGTTTGCCCTCCCAACTTCAGCATCATCTAGAACTAGTTTAAGGAATGGGATCACCCATTTACCAGAAAGATGAAAATTCTTTTCTCATAGAGGTTCATATGTTTATTTGAACTCTCTTCCTGAAAAGCTGATAGAAGCAAAGCCTTTGAATATTTTGCAAGACAAGAGATAGATTCTTGATAAGCATGTAAGTGAAAGGTTACGCAGGGTAAGCAGAAATGGGGAATAACATGATCCAAACAGCCATGATCTTATTAAATAATGGAGCAGGTTCAAGGGGCTGAAAGGCCTACGTGTGCTTCTAATTGAGATGATTACATGTTCCTGGAAGTTAATCTTCCATTCTGCATGAAGTAAAATTAATCAGCTCTTTGAAAACCATTCCGTGTAACCTTAACCCAAAGATGGCTAGGAAACTCATGGAGTGGTTTGAAATAATTGGGAAAATCCCAGGCCCAAATGCGTCAATTGCCCGTGGACAAAATCACTTTTGGTGAGACAATGAGAAAAGGTGAAATGTTGGAAATTCTCCACCGTCCCAGGCCCTTTGACTGCAGTACCCTGCAGTTCCAGACATTGCTACAAACACCAATTGTCTTTGGGCAGAATACCAACTCCCAAGTCCAGACTTTTTGTGAAGGGATGTGAGCCATACAGGTGACTCAGACAGCCACCTTTTGGAGGTAAGCTCAATCCTGGAGTGTGAACTCCTTCTATTAAAAGTCTTTATTTCTATTGATTCCCACACAGGATCTTCCGACTGGCTCCTACAACATTGGTGAAAGGAGGGAGGATGTCCTGCAGAGACGACGCAAATATATTGAGGTTACCTAGCGATGAAATCTCGTGCAAAATTCCTTCCCCACCCCTACCCCTGACCTCTTCCCCACACCACAAACACCACAAGGGACTGCCTTTTGAGGAGAAGATGTGTAGGTGAGGCCTGTTACTCATTGGAAGCAGAAGAGTGAGCAGTGACCTTATTGAAAGGTATAATATTCTTGGGGAACTTGCTAGAGGGAGAGTCACAAACCAGAAGGCACAATGACAGAATAATTAATTGGTCCATTTAAAACTAAGATGCGGAAAATTTCTTCTGAGTGTAGTGAATCTGTGACAGTCTTTACCACAGAGGGCTGTCAAGGGTGGGTCATTAAGTATGTTCAAAGTTGAGACAGACAGATTTTTCAACAGGAGGGGAATTAAGGGTAATTGGGAGAAGGCAAGGAAGTGGAGTTGAGGATTATCAGTTCAGCCACAATCTCATTGAATGGCAGAGCAGACTTGATGGGCCAGATGGTTTCTTGTGGTCCTAGGAAGAGCAGTTGCCATTCCAATCTGTGCTGCATCCAGATAGAATACTTCTATGGTCCATCTGTAGAAATTGGTAAGAGTCTTTATGGACATGCTGAACATCAAAGCCCCCTGAAGAACAGAGATTTGTCGTGGTTTCTTGATCGTAGTGTCAATGTGGATGGAGTGAGACAGTTTGTTGGTGATCATCGCTCCTGGGAACTTGATGCTCTGAACCATCTCCACCTCAGCACCATTGAAACAGACAGGGGTGTGCCCTCCACTCCACTTCCTGAAGTCAACGAGCAGCTCCTTCATTTTACTAACGGCGATGGAGAGATTGTCGTCTTTGCATCATGCCTCAAGCACTCTGTCTCCTTCCTGTACTCCATCTTGCCATTGTTTGAGATCCGACCTAGAACGGTGGTGTCGTCAACAAACCTGTAAATGGAGTTGGTGCAGAAGTTGTGTGTGTATAAGGAGTATTGTAGGGGGCTGAGTATGCAGCCTTGCAGGGCACCAGTGTTGAGGATTATCGTGGAGGAGCTGTTTTTGCCCGTCCTTACTGACTGCCGTCTGTTGGTCAGGAAGTCAAGAATCCAGTTACAGCAGAAGGAGCAGAGACCCAGGTCCTGGAGTTTGGAGATGAGTTTGTTTGGAATTATGCTGTTGAAGGCAGAACTGTAGTCAGTAAATAAGAGCCTGACACAGGTATACTTTTTATCCAGATGTCCCAGGGATGAGGGTAGGGCCAGGTAGATGATGTTTGCCATGGACCTGTTGCGCCTGTAGACAAATTGCAAAGGATCAAGGCAGTCTGGGAGGCTGGAGTTGATGTGAGCCATGACCTTGAAGCACTTCATGATTGTAAATGTCAGAGCCAGCAGGCGACAGTCTTTGAGGCATGCTGCGTGATTTTTCTCTGGCGCCGAGATGACGATGGTCTTCTTGAAGCAGCTGGGGACTTCAGATCGTACTCCCGGTATTCGGTCAGCAAAGGACCTGAGTGCATGGCCAGGGTCTCCATCTGGGCCAGTCGCTTCCCAAGGGTTCACTATTAGGGAGGCTGATCTAAAGGTGCAGGTACATCCGAGACTGATGGGATAGGTCACATTGTTTCGCTGTCTTTCTGTTCAAAGCGAGCGTAGAATGCATTGGATTCATAGTATATGGTTGTACTGTTGCTCATGATTCTGTTTGACTTCGCTTTGTAGCCCGTTACGTCATATAAGCCTTGCCAGAAAGATTGGATGTCCATGTGGTTGGTCTGGGTCTCAAGCTTAGTTTGGTATTGCATCTTGGCGTCCCTGATGGCCTTAGGAAGGTTATACCTGTGTTTCCTGTATTGATCGGGATCGACTGACTAGAACGTCTCAGACATGGACTCCAGTAAGGGGTGGGTCTCCCGGTTCATCCATGGTTTCTGGTTGGAAGCAGTCAGATTAACTTCTTGAGCACATAGTCACCTACGCACTTACTAACAAAGTCTGTAATGGTGGTGCCATACTCATTTAGGTTGGCCACTGAGTTCCTGAATATGGACCAGTCCACCGACTCTAAGCAGTTCCATAGAAGCCCTTCAGCTGCCTCAGACCAATACTGCACTACGTTATGTACTGGGTTATCACACATCAATTTCTGCTTAAAAGCTGGGGGAGGAGCACAGGGTTGTGATCTGATTTTCTAAAATGCAGATGGGATTTAGAGTGGTAGGCGTCTTTGATGGTTGTGTAGCAATGGTCAAAGATGTTTGGACCTCTGGTGGGTCAGGAGATGTGTTGGTGGTATTTTGGTAGCGCATTCTTGAGGCTGGCCTGGTTGAAGTCACCAACTATGATGGTCTTTAACACACTTCTAAAGCAACATTCTCCTGCCCTAAACATCTTTCCCATGTAAGAAGGAAGCTGACTAGTATGCAGCCAATACAGGGAGGAGAAGGATCGAAGACTCAGCATGGTACAGCATGGATGGAGACCATTCAGCAGAAAGAACACAAAAGCATAGCATATGAGTTAAGAGCAGGAGTAGGCTTTCAGCCCCTCAAGCTTGCCCTGCCATTCTATAAGGTCATGACTGGAGGGTTCAATTGAGGCATTCAAGATAGCAATAGATGATTGGTTCCGGGTAATTGCTAAATATAAACAAAAATTAGACCAGAGATGGATTAACTCTTCAGCTTAAATAGCAATTCACTGTTCCTTACTTGACAACATTGCACAAAGTCAATATCTACCCCAGCCCAACTATGCCCTTAACACTGCATCTGAATACCTCTCAACCCAATAAGTGGGCTCTCAAAGCAGCATAGATAATAGAAGCATGAGGAGTCTATTCAGCCCTTTCAGCCAATTCCACTATTCAATGCGATTCAAACCCAGTCCTTTTTCCATTTTCTCCCAATAACCTTTGATCCCTTAAGCCCGAAGAAGTATATCCAACTCCTTCTTGAAAACATTCAATGTTATTGCCTCAGCTGCTTTCTATGGCAGAGAGTTCCACAGGCTGACCATTCTCTGGGTGAAGACATTCCTTCTTATCTCAATCTTAAATTATCTAGTCTTATTTGCCAGCATTTGGCCAATATCCCTCTAACCCCTTCCTATTCATATACCCATCCAGGTCCCTTTCAAATGTTGTTATTGTGCCAGCCTCCACCCCTTCCTTTTGCACCTCATTCCATTCATACACCACCCTCTGCATGAAATGTTGCTCCTTAGATTCCTTTTAAATCTTTCACCTCTAACTTTAAACCTATGCCCTCTAGTTTTGGACTCCCCCACCTTGGGACAAAAACCTTGGCTATTCACCCTATCCATGCCCGTTGTGATTTATAAACCTCTTTATGGTCACCTCTCAGCCTCATAACCTCACATTTACCCCGTTATACTCCATCTGCCATGTATCTGCCCACTCACTTAACTTGTCCAAATCACACTGAAGTGTCACTGCATCCTCCTCACAGCTCACTCTTCCACCCAAACTTGGAGATTTGCATGTAGTTCCCTCATTTCAATCATGAATGTACATTGTGAATAGCTGGATCTAAGCGTTGATCTGTGTGGTATACAACTACTCACTGCCTACCATCTGGAAGAAGACCCATTTATTCTTTCAGGGATAGTCTTTGTTTCCTGTCTGCCAGGCAGTTCTCTACCTATGTCATGTCTACCCTGATTTTACATGCTAATCTCCTCTGTGGGACCCTATTGAAAGTCTTTTGAAAGTTTAGGTAAACACCATCCACCAGCTCCCCCATATCAATTTTCCCCCTTGTCTCTTGGGATCTGCTAGACTTAAGAAAATTCAATCTATCAGAAATGTTTCTTCACATATTTCTCTCGATAGAAGCCAATGGAACAAGCAAGTGGTGATCAGAAGGACATCCCCTCGTACCTAAGGGAGCTTCCAACTGAAGGTGAGTACAGTGACTGTGGGTCATGAGCAGGCTACTGTATTGATAGTACACAGTTGAGGAGAATACACTGGTATTGCAGTCATCCAGAGACACAGGTTAATGGTCTGGGGACACGGCAACTGGAGACACTTAAATTCAATTAATAAACCTGGAATTTCTCAGGAATAGCTCTGTCCCCTCAAAAGGCTTTGTATATGGGGTTCAACTGGAACTTAATTAATTTTGCAGAATGGAATTTTGTTGAGTAATGATGTCAAGAGATATAGAGCAAAATTGGGGAAAATGGATCAACGACTAAGTTATTGTCAGGTGGAACAGGCTCAATGGGGCTGAATAGCGTCCTCCTGTTTCCATGTGCTAATGTATTGTCCTCAAACATATTTGGCGCAAGATCAGAGCAGAGTAATCGATAGTTATCTCATGTAAAAGATGGAGATGAGCATGAGGATTTTCAGTTCCGTTCTAAATTGTTTCCTGTGGGTTCACTGAATCACAGAACTGTTACAGAGGCCATTCTACCCATCATGCCTGCACTGGCACTTCAGTAAGCATCATTGCCTTGAGCCAGTCTCCTGGCTTTTACACAAACTCTTGCATATTTTTCTATCCCAATGATCACCCAATACTTTATTGAATGTCTCAATTGAACCTGCCTCCATCTCATTTTCAGAGAATGAATCCCCCCAAATACTCACTGTGTGATTAAATTTCTTTTTCTCAAGTCTGTTTTTTTTTTGCAAATACCTTTAAATCTACGTCTGTCTGAAGTGTATCTGGGTTGACGTGATCACTGGGAGCATGAAGGAAACTGAGTTATCCTGCACTTTACCTCCATTGCATTTAGGGCCAGAAATGTCCATTCCTCCTTGCACTGGGTTTGTTGGCGTGTGGGAGGTGGGGGATTCACAGGTGGGGAGGGTATAAGTCAGGGGCCAAGGTGGTGGTATTGCCCTCGAGATATTACTCATGGTGGCAGATTGAAGGAGCAGGCATCCATTGGGAAAACCTGGACACCTTGCTCTGCTTTGTGTTTTTGCATCTTGTACTTAAAGAAGGACATGCTAACCCAAACAAAAAAGGCCTTTATCTCCCCACACTCCAAAGCCCATACCAGTCCCCATGATTAGAATCATCCTACAGTGTTGAAAGAGGCCATTTGGCCCATTGAGTCTGCACTGACCCTCCAAACAGCATCCTGCGAGATCTCTCCCCTGTCCCCCCTACCTACCCTATCCCCATATTTTCCACGGCCAATCCACCTAACTTGCACATCCCTGTGACAAACAGGGCAATTCAGGATGGCCAATCCACGTGACGTGCATATCTTCAGAAAAGCACACAGACACAGGGAGAATGTGCAGACTCCATGTAAACAGTCACCCAAAGCTGGAATCGAACCCAGGTCCTTGGTGCTGTGAGGCTGCAGTGCTAATCACTGCGCCACCATGCCACCCATACTCAGGGGCACATCTATGCTGGGCATCTATGCAGTGTCATAGAGATGTACAGCACGGAAACAGACCCTTTGGTCCAATTCATCCATGTCAACCAAATATCCGAAATTAATGAAGCCCTATTTGCCAGCATTTGGCCCATATCCCTCTAAACACTTCCTATTCACATACCCATCTAGATGCCTTTCAAATGTTATAATTGTACCAGCTTCCACCTCGTCTGGCAGCTCATTCCATACACACACTAACCTCTGCGTGAAAATGTTGTCCCTCAGGTCCTTTTAAAATCTCTCCCCTCTCACCTTAAACCTACGCCATCTAGTTTTGAACTCCCCGCATCCCAGGGGAAAAGACCTTGGCTATTCACCCTTTCTTTGCCCCTTATCATTTTATAAACCTCTCAGCCACTGACGCTCCAGGGTAAATAGCCCCAGCCTATTCAGCCTCTCCCAATTGCTCAAACCCTCCAACCCTGGCAACATCCTTGTAAATCTTTTCTCAATCAATTTTTTTAACCTCTTTTTGACCAATGACCGCAGGTAGCTACTCATGATGCCAGGTTGACCATTGCCACCTGCCCTTCTCCATTTAAAGGTTACTTCCCATTCCTTCTAAGTACAAAACCTTCTTAGGTTCCCAAATAATAATACGCCAATAATAGGGTACATTTTATGCCAGATCAATTGTTGAAGCAAGTTCATTGTGCATTGTGACCTTTGTATTTTGTTGCATATTTCCTCTTTGTTTTCCCACACCACAAATATGGAAAGCTAATTACTGCTGAAATAGCTGTTAAATTAAACCTCTTGCAACATAGTAAATATATAGGAAAATTCATTTGTTAAAGGACATCAATTTCCAACAACACTGCCTGGGTAACACAGTGCAGAGGCTTGTACTGAATTGTGGACAAATCTTTGCACTGGAACCTTGGAACATGTAGCCTTCCGATTCAGAAATTTGCATTTGGCCACAAGTCCTTTACCAGATCTACCCCTCCATCTGTTTTGAATCCAGCAATTCTCTCTGCACCATCAGACATTCAGGATTACTGAAGGGTTGGTGTCTTCCAGACAGAGTGCACTTGGAAATCCGTGGTCTCAGTGTCGGAATCGATTTGACAACGAGGGGTCTCATTCATGGCTAAAGGCACTGTGCTGCGTGAGTGCCCTTACCTCCACTGGGGGGAGCCATTGAACCACAATTTATGTTTTACTTTGGAAAGTTGTTTGTTGGAAAATTCCTCGGATTCCCAGCTCCTCTGGGTCTGGGCCGGCAGGATTCAGGGTGCCTTGGATCTGTTTAAATTGATTCCAGGCTCAGGGTTAACAAATTAATAGTTAATGGGGATTAGTTTGAGTCTTCTAACAGCCCACACTGTGTTGAGGAATGCACAGGGCAAGTTAGAACTTCGTAGAAGGGTACAGAATGTAGTGGCATGTGAGGGAAGTCCCCTTCTTATTTCCTTTTCGTGATGTGGAGGTGTCGGTTGGACTGGGGTGGACAAACTTAGAAATCACATGACACTAAGTTATAGGCCAACAGGTTCATTTGAAATCACAAGCTTTCAGAACGCTGCTCCTTTGTCAGGTGAAGTGTGGTCACTCCTTTTCTGCTCCTTTATCACTTCACCTGACGAAGAAGCAGCACCCTGAAAGCTTGTGATTTTAATTAGACCTATGTGACTTCTAATTTTACTTCTTTTTTCAGTAAGGCTGCCTCACAGATCTGAGATAGACTGATGTTGTCCAGTAAATACTGTGTGGAATGGGAGAGAAACATAGTATCTGTTTCTTAAATTGACAAAATTACACATCAACTCATAAAATTCAATCTTTCTACAGTGGAGATGGGTTGTAACCAGTCAGTGCTGCAGTAGGGGAAGCTGGCCAGGATATTGTGTGAAAGTCTCCAGATTATGGTCTGAATTCCCAAAGTTTAGATCAAGGCAATGTAGAAAATAAGAGCAGGAGTGGTCTATTCAGCCTTAAGAGCCCGCTGTACCAGTCTGTGAGAGGCTGACCCTACACTTTCCTTGGGGATACAGCGTGCGTGAGGTAATACAGAGAAACTGGTAGACATAGTTTATTTGGATTCCCAGAAGCATTCGATAAATGCGCCACATAAGAGGTTATTGCATAAGATTAGAGCTTACAAGATTGGGGTAATGTATTAACATGGATGGAGGATTAGTTAGAGCACAAAAGACCAAGTTAGGATCAGTGGATCTTTTTTAGATTGGAAAGATTTCAATAGGGGAGTGCCATCCCAGGGCCTTGGTTGTTTATTATCTATATCAATGACTTGGAGAAGGGGGCAGAGTGTAAAGTAGTGTAATCGTTGCACATTAGAAATGTATATTATTGAGCACCAGACATAAGTGAAAGTCAGGACCAATATAGTAAATTAACATAGGTAAACCAAAGTAGGGTAAGGGAAGGAGAGTAAAGTTAACAAAGTAAGTCAAAGACTAAGCATGGTATAGTGGGTGGGGGAGCTCGTGTTCTGGAGTCTGGGTGTCCTTGTGCATGAAAATGTTAGCATGTGGCTGCAGTAAATAATTAAGAAGAAAATATTAGTCTTTATTGGTAAGGGATTGAAGTTTAAAAATAAGGAGGTCCTGTTACAACCATGCAGCATTTTGATAAGGCCACACCTGGAATACTGTGTACAGCTTTGATCCCCTTATTTACAAAAAATGATACGCAAGCTTTGGAGGCAGTTCAAAGACATTCACTCAGCCGATTCCTGGGAGGACTTAACAAGATCAGCTTAATTGGCAGGGCTTTTATTCATTAGGGGTTAGATAAATGAGGGATGATCTTATTGAAACACACATGATTCTGAAGGGGCTTGACAGGCTGGATGTTGAGAAGATGTTTCGCTAACAAGGGGATATAGTTACAGAATGAGGAGACACTCATTTAAAACTGAGGCGTGAAGGAATTTCTTCTCTCAGAGGGTAGTGAATGTCTGGAATTTTCTACCCCACATACTTGTGGAGACTAGATCACTGGAAGTATTTAAAGACGAAGTAGATAGGTTTTTGAAATATCAACGGCTTGAGGACTATGAAGAATTGACATGAAATAGGAGTTGGGGCCTTGCACAGATGAGCCATAAACTTATGGAATGGTGGGGAAGGCTTGAGGGTCTGAACAGTCTATTCCAGCTCCTGTTTCTTACGTTTTTATGCTCCTTCCCATTTCCCATAAATCCGACTCTCCTTTACCTCGGCAATCTGTCTTACTCACTCATGAATGTACTCTGGGGCAGAAAAGTGTCATGATTAAGGGCCCCTCTGGAGAGGAAGATTTCTTCCTCGCCAGCCTTGCCCTGATGCCACCTACATCCCCATGAAATGACAAAACAAACAATGAACTCAAAGCATGGACATCTTTCTGCCAATGACTGCCATTTGGTTGTCACCAATATCTGTATCTGTGCTGTCTGGAGATTAATTTCTGATGATACTTCCCTCCATCTACATAATTGTAGAAAAAGTTTGCAAAGTGATCGATTCTAAGTCTGGAGGGAATTGATAACCACAGCTGAGAGTGAGGAGAGAGTCAGTCAATGCGAAAGAACTTGAGAAATCTCCTAGACTGAAGCAACCTCTCATTTTGGCCTTTTCTTTCGTTCAAAGTTAAGAATTCCAGATAAGCTTGACTATCATGTTGAGATGTACAACTAAAGTGCTCATTTTGCCATGTGTTCTGAGAACATGGGTGGTGCTGAGCTGCCTTCTTCAACTTCTGCAGTCCATCTGGTGTAGCTAAACTCACTGTACTGTTACAGAGGAATGTCCCAGGAATTTGACTCAGCCAAAGTGAAACAACAGCAGTATGTTTCCAATTCAGGATGGTGAGTGACGTTCCCCATTAAGCAGCCTCTTTAGATATAGGATTGATACCAATATGAATTTACCTCCAGTGAAAATTCCTTATATGTCTAATTCTCCAGGCTTCATACTTTTGTGGGATGTGGGCATCCATAAGACCAAGATTTATTGCCCATCCCTAATGGCCCTTGCACCGAGTAGCTTTCTCAACCAGTTTGAAGGGCAGTTAAGAGCCCATCACATCACTGCAGGCCTGGGGTCATGTGTAGGCCAGACCAGATAAGAACAGCAGATATGATTCCTTAAAGAATATTAGTAAGCCTGACATTTTTTTTTTGCAAACTAATTTTATTCAACATTTTCCACCTCCAAGAAAAAAACATCCATGTGGCCAGGGAACCAGGAGCAAGCAGCAATGCTTCCATGAAAGAAAAAGTGAGGGGGAGGGTAAGGATTAAATCAAAATAGCATTTGGAGGGGGAAATAAACCACTCCAATCCCCATGGTGTCCACCTCTCCCTAAGGACATGGAGAGCGTTGGAACACACTGCCTGCTCTCTCTCCAAGGTCACCCGGGCTCGAACACAGCCGCGGAAGAGAGGCAGGCAATCAGCTGAAATGACCCCTTTCACGGCCCATTGCCTGGACCTATTAATGACAGCTTGGCCAGGCCCAGGGGTAGACCCACAAGGGGATCCTCTGACCTGCCCACTCCCCTCACACCGGGTGCCCAGAGATCAGGAGCACGGGGCTGAAGTGCAACCACAAAAAAAGGAGGAGGTCTTTCAGAAAACTAAAAAGGGAGTGCAAACACCCACACGCAGTATATACATTTTCCATGGTCTCCACAGTGCCACAAAACAAACATTTGGGCTGGGAGTCCGTGAACCCCCGTAATTATGGTTGTGAAAACTGGGTGGCATGGACATGTTGGGCTGAAGGGCCTCCTTCCATGCTGTAAACCTCTATGACTCTAAATTGGGAGTCACTCTGGAAACTAGACAATCCACAGGATTGTGAGAGGCCAGGGAACCGCATGGAGTCCAGAGAACTGACCAGGAATTGAGAAACTTATCCCAAACGTGCTCTGGAAGAATCAGCATGACAAAAGGGAACACCAAGGTAAATTTAATTGCACTCTACTCCACAACAAATGCCTGACTTCAAAGCAATAGCGAGCATACGGTGAGGCATTCATCCTGCAATGCAGACTCAAATTATAATGCGAAGAGACTGCAGAGTGGCGAGAACAATCCCCACTAACCACTGTTCTGTTCCCTCGTTCTCAATAAATATTTCAGATGGTTTGGAAAGGTAACTGGCTGACAGTCAAGGTGCATTGTTAAATCTCTGTGGTGCACATGCATGCCCCATGCAGTTATAAATTATGAATTGCTCTCCTATTCTGATTTGCCCAGTGCACTTTCAGTACTGTGTTATATTCAAATGGAAGCTATTGGATGGGGAAAGAAAGTGCTCCAAAGTGTTTCATTAGTTTTATTTTAGTTTGCCACTGCACTTCAGACCTAAGTAGAACCATTTTCATAAGAACAGCTGATGCTATTAACTCCTTGTAGAAACCTTTGAGAATGAAGTTGCAGGTATACATTGCATAGAAATGTCATGTCTTGCATGTAATCTTAGGAAGCCCCAGAGTGCTTTGCATCCAGTTAAGTCTTTAAAAAGTGCAGCTACTGTTGTAACAACTGGTATAACAGATGCAGGCTCCTCCAACAGCATCTTCCAAACCTACAACGTCTGCTGGGTAGAAGGGTAAGGATGGAAACACCAGCACCTGCAAGGTCCTCTCAAAGCCACAAACCACCCTGACTTGGAAATACACTGGCTATCCTCCAGTGTCGCTGGGTCAAAATCCTGGAACTCCTAAAAGCATTGTGGTTGTCCCTATACAATGTGGACTGAGTGGTTCAAGACAGTAGCTTATGACCAGCTTCTCTAAATGCAGTTAGGGATGGACAATAAATGCTGAGACTTTCACATCCTAAGAGCAAACAAAAGAAGGAAATTGCAGGAAAAAAAATAAGATTCTGTGGGGGCTTGAAAGGGTAGATGACTCTACCAGTGGGTGAATCTTGTTCTAGGGAATAAAGTTACAAATAAGGAAACACTCATTCAAAACTGAGATGTGAAGGAAGTTCTCCTCCCAGAGGGTAGTGAATATCTGGCACTCTCTACCCCAGGGAGCTGTGGAGGCAACATTACTGAAAGTTTTTAAGGTGAAGTAGATGGATTCATGATATATCAGGGAGTCGAGGGCTTTGAGGAGCTGTCACAAAGGAGGAGTTGAGGCTCAGGGCAGATCAGCCGTGATCTTATAGAATGGCAGGGCAGGCTCGAGAAGCTGAGTAACTTCCTCCAACTTCTAGTACCTAAGTTCTGAATGGTAGCCAGTTTCAGCAAATTCCCAAGAGATAAATGCTTACATGATCAGTCTTTATAATTTTGGTACCAATAAACTTTGCGCTGGGAGATTGTCTCAACATTCCCCATCAGTGAGTAGTTGGGGTCTGGGATAGACATGCCTGGAAGGGTGGTAGAGGCAGGTTCCATTCAAGAGGCCGAGATAACAAGCATGGGGCTGGATGAACACAGCAGGTCAAGCTTGACCTGCTGTGTTCATCCAG
>JAHRHZ010000021.1:12040372-12062762 GCA_024137785.1 Ginglymostoma cirratum
GGCCCTGTTTAAATACCCCCCATCCCAATGTCCTGTTTAAATACCCCATCCCACTGCCCTGTTTAAATTATCCCTGTGGCAGTGGCCTGTTTAAATAACACCATCTCAGTGTCCTGTTTAAATAGCCCCCATCCCAGTGTCCTCTTTGAATAATCCCCATCCGTGTCCTGTTTGAATACCCCCTGTCCCAGTGTCCTGTTGTAAATGTCGGACAACCTGAGCAATCGTGATCATTTAAGAACCTGACAAATATATATATAGACAAATATATATTATGTAGACAAACTCGTACATATTGACAACTCATATATACTGACAAACATATATAAACTCATATATGACTATGTTATATTTGACGATACGGTACAGCGCCGTTGCCAAAAGACGGCCAGTAAAGGGCAGGGATTTTTAATCAGACGCAATCCTGTTTTTGTTCTGCCCTGGAATTATGTGACAATTTCTCCGAGCTCTTGTTAAACATTTGAAACAACCACTGAGAGGGAACAAGGAGTGGAGCTGGATGAACACAGCAGAAAACATCATTGATTTCTGATGAGATAAAAGGTACTGCAGATGCTGGAGAATCCGAGATAACGAGGTGTGGAGCTGGATGAACACAGCAGGCCAAGCAGCATCATAGGAGCAGGAAAGCTTGACGTTTCGGGCCTAGACCCTTCATCAGAAATTTCTGATAACACCTCGTTATCTCGGATTCTCCAGCATCTGCAGTACCCATTATTTCTATCTACTGAGAGGGAAGCTGGTGTTTGATTTCCCGCAAGTTGACCGATAGAGTTCGTGCTCCACCGTGTGTCTGGGACGCAGGACTGTTGGGGGCAGTGAATGAAACAGTTAGCTCAGAGAAACTGAGGAGGGGCTGGTCACACGCTGAGAGGTTTACAGTCAGCTCTGTGCCAAGGGATACTGTTCAGCTCCCGCCTTCTGTGTCCCACCACTTCCCAGATTCTGGTTCAGTGTCTGATTTCCTGTGTCAGTGCCCCCACAGGGTGCATGAGATTTTGTCGACCTGGGACTCTTCGCCTCTAATTGAGACATTGACTAGAAAGACTGCCACAAGCTGTAGCACGGGATGAGCTGGGGAATGATCTGATAGAGCTAGATATAAATATATGACTGTCAATGCACCAAACCGCTCTCGGGAGGAATCTTGTGGGGATTGTTTGAGCATTGCTTTTATTAAAATCGTTCTTCACTGTAAATGGTTCCCCCCTGGTTAACTGACGGTACAAGGAAGGTGATGGATTTACACCGAGATTCCGAGTTCACCTTCCGGACAGGACCAAATGCAACATTGAATTCAAAGCATCTGGTTATCTGTGGAGTGCCAGCGGCCTGAACAAGCTGGGGACTTGGGGTGAAAGCCCTGGGAACTCCCTTCGGATGAGATAACTCCTTCTACCTCGGCCAGGTGTATAGGTGACTCCAGTCCCCCTGCACTTTTTCCTCTGAATTGGCGCGGGGGTGGACACGAACCAGGAACAACACGGGAAACAAATACAGCGCTGCAGTCAGACCGCCGATAGACGATGAAGTGCACCTTGACAGAGGTGCATTTGTATGGCTTCCATCGCAGCCTCCGCTTCACCCCCCCAAGCCCCGCCCCACTCAAACCTCGAAGCGCTTTGCAGCCAATGAGATACTTTTTGAAGTGCAGTGCGTTCTGGAAATCCATCCGTCCATTGCACAGCAAGATCCCACAACCAGCAGCGGAAAATAGATGCTTGTTGTAAATTTAGTTGGGGTGAGAGAGTGGCCCCCGGCCCCCCCTTGGCGGGGTGAGGAGGTCCGGGTGGGGGGGTGGAAGTTGGTGGTTGGGGTAGTGCGGGTTGGTACACTGAGCCTGGTACACTGAGCCTGGCTGAGGGGACTGACAGATCTTCATTTCTACCATTTTCAGACATTGAGAAGGACCACCCGGAGTTGCAGAGCGGCCTGCTGTCGCGGGTGGCCGGTGGCGTTTTCGGAGCGACCAAGGGGGCTGTCGGGGCCACGGTGGGCGGAGTGGCCTGGCTGGGGATCAAAGGCTACACGGTGACCAGGACAACTGTCACCGCGGTGCCAGCACTGGGCATCGGGCTGCTCAGAGGAGGGGCATCCAGCCTGGCCGGGGGGGTCTCTGCCGTGGGATCTGCCGTTAAGAACAAAGTCCCTTTCACCCACAAGAGAAAGGACAAATCGGATTGAAAGTGGTGCGTGAGGGAACCCCCCTCGTTTCAGGGGCTAAAGTCATTTGGTGGACCAACCAGGCAAAGTGGGGACAGCAAATTGTGTTCCTGAGAGCGCATTCCCACCAGCCAGGAAAAACGGCTCCGTTTCCTGGCATTCATTAATCGTGCCCACTTGCGATTTGTGTGTGTTTTTGTGTGTGTGTGGAAAATACTGCCTTAAGAACTTGTGACAAATGCCCACTCTCGGTTTCACATTATTGGCGATAAGAAATGCAATCAGGAGCATAAACTTTCCAAATCCAGTCGTTGGATGTTATGTTGAAAGCTGGACATGTCTCGGGGCAACCCAGTGTTTGCCAAAAAGGTGGCAAGGTTTAAACTTGCTATTCCAAACAAAAAGGTAATCGTTAAGTGAACAGAAAAACAAATGGAAATTGGGTGAATTTACACACCAGAGATTCATTTTGCAAAGTGCCAGTCTTATTTTTAATATGTTTAATTGAATGAAATTATCAGTTACTGTGTTTTTATTTCAAAAACAAAGCCATGATTTTATTTATTCATTTCACCAAATCACAGAATCATTACGGAGTAGAAAGAGGCCATTTGGCCCACTGTGCTACACCAATTCTGTTCCGCGGTGCCAATTTTCTGCCTTTCTGCCGTCTCCCTGCATACTACTTTACCATTTAGCAACTGCAAATCCTGGGTTTAAGGTGGTCAGTCCCTACTGTAGAGGGGTAAAGTGAGGTCTCCATAGTCCTACCTGATCATAATGATACTCTCATTAAAGAGAGAGATGGCTGGCAGTAGTTTAACTTGAGGATCACCACAAAGGTCCTATCTCAACCACCATATCCAGCAATGAGTTCCAGATACTCACTACCCTTGTTCACATGTTACTGGTCTTTATAACCAGAGGGTTCTCATCCGTCCAGTCCCAGGTTGTTCCTCCAAATTAAATCTGCTAAATAACCTTGGAATTTGTCTGGTGTAGGTTTTGCATGTGTTTCAGCCACCAAGATGTGACTGAAAGAACTAAACGGCATTTCTAGAGCACCTTTCATATTCTCACGATTGTAAAGTGCTTTTCTGTTACTGAGGTACCCTTTTGGAGTGCCGCAGTATGAGACATCTGCCAAAACTGTGCACAGCAAGCTCCCACAATCAGCAATATGATCCTGATTAAATAATCTTGGTTGACAAGTGAACATTGACCAGGCCGCCAGAGAACTCTCTTGTTCTCCCTTGAAATTTACACCCACCTGACAGAGTAGACTGGGCCTCATTTTAACAGTTAGTGTGAAAGATGGGACCTTGAACAACAGTATCATCCCTACCAACAGCTTTATCTTTGTCCCAGTGTTGGGCTTGATTTGAAAACTATGTGACTCAGAGATGAGAGTGTTATCCACTGAACTACAGCTAAAGGACACCTAGTCACTAATGTCCTCTAGGGATGGATATCTGCCACCCTTACTTGGTCTGGCCTCCGGATAACTCTAGACCCATAGCAATATGATGACTCTTAAACACCTAAAATGGCCTGGCAAGCCATTCAATTGTATCAAACACTACAAAGTCTGAACAAAGGAACTGAAGCTGGATGGACCATATTGACCTAGGCACTGGAACTGACAATGACAAACCCAGCCTATCAACTCTGCAATCTAATACCACTACCTGATCCCTACCATAGCCCCGTATCAATTTCAAGCTACACCCACTACCTCTACTCTCTCATAACTCTTAATCAATCCCACTGACCGCTGTGCAGCATTTTAATTTGAGGGTCACCATACCCGAGACAAGGGGAGCGTTTGAAAAGGAGAAGCCTTCATGGTAATCTCAGCTGGTCCAGGAACTGAACTCATGCTGTTGGTGTCATTTTACATCACAAACCAGGCTCCAGTACTGAACCCCTTATAGAGGGGACACTCCTTGGTAATGTACAGCATTGTTTGTGTCCTTTCAGAAGTACAAGAGGGAGATATACTGAGGTCTCAGAGGATTTCTGTCAGAGGAGACTGTCAGATCACATCTCTCCAAAAGGAAGTGCCACTCCCCAGAAATTTATCTGAAATTTAAACTTGAAATTTAATAATGCTGAGTTATAGAGTCATTGAGTATTACAGCACAGGAACAGGCCCTTCATCCCATTCAGTCCATACTGGTTTTCAAGCATCTATATAATCTAATCCAATTTCCCAGCACTTGACTGTAGCCTTGTATGCTATGGCATTTTTAGTGTGCATCTAAACACTTCGTAAATGTTGTAATGGTTGCTGCCTCTACCACCATTTCTGCCAGTGAGTTCCAGGTACTCCACCCTCTGGATGAAAATATTTCTCCTTAAATCCTCTCTAAACCTCTTATCTTAAATATATGCCCTCTAGTAATCCCCTCTACTAAGGGAGAAAGTTTATTCTTATCGACCCTATGTTTCGCCCTCAATTTTGTAGACGTCAGTCAGGTCTGCACCCAACCTTCTCTGCTTCAAGTAAAACATAAGACCATAAGATGTAGTAGCAGAATTAGACCATTCAGCCCATCACATCTGCTCCACCATTTGATCATGGCTGTTATTTTCCCAACCTTATTCTCCTGCCTTTTCCCCATTACCTTTGATGCCCTTACTTATCAAGAACCTATCTATCTCTGTCAGAAATACACTCAATTACTTGGCCTCCACAGCCTTCTACAATAATGAATTCTACTGAGAAACTGAAGTTGAAACGAAGTAGGGCAGCATGATTTTGATGTTGAGCGTAAAATACATTCCGTGTTGCATTAGGAGCAGGAACACCTTTCGCACAAAATGAGAAGTTCAGCTCCGTATCATTTGATAATTGCAGCATCGCAACAAAGCAATGACTGTGGAGTACAAATCTGAATGTTTTACATGCTATATTGGAGTTTACACTGAAGGGGAACCTAATCCAAAATTCATCCTCGAGATGCAGTAATTCCATGTTACTCTTCAATTTCTCTTATTCATTTCTGGATGTGACATCTAGAACATAGAACAGTACAGCATAGGAATGAGCCCTTTGTCCCAAAATGTTGTGCCAACATGACACCAAATGAAACTAATCCCTTCCGCCTGCCCTTTGTCGATATCCCTCCATTCCTTACATATTCATGTGCTTATCTAAATGTCCTTTAAATGCCCCATTGCATCTGCCTCCACCACTACCCCTAGCAGCATGTTCTTGACTCCTACCACTCTGAGTAAAAAACTTGTCCCCCACATCTACTTTGAACTTCCCCCCTCACCTTAAATACATGGCCCCCCAGTGTTAGACATTTCAACTGTGTGAAAAAGATTCTGATCACCAAACCTATTAATGCATCTCATAATGTTTTAGACTTCTGTCAAGTCTCCCCTCAGCCTCTGTGACTCCAGAGAAAACAACACGAGTTTTTCTAGCCTCTCCTCATAGCTCACACCCTCTAATCCAGGAAGCATCCTGCTAAACTTCTTCTGCACCCTCTCCAAAGCCTCCACCTCCTTCATGTAATGTGACAACCAGAATTGGACACGATATTCTGAGTGTGGCCTAACCAAAGACTTATAAAGTTGCAACATAACATCCTGACCCTGGTACTCAATTCCCCGACCAATAAAGGCAAGTATGCCATACGTCTTCTTTCCACCCTATCCACTTGTGTGGCCACTTTCAGGGAACTATGGACTTGAACCTCCAAGATACCTCTGCACATCAATGCTGTTCTGGAAAGGTCTGCACTTTTTGTCCATCCCTAATTGCCCTTGAATGGAGTAATTTGCCAGACCCTTTCAGAGGGCATTGCGGAGTCAGCCACACTGCTGTGGGCCTGGTTAGACCAGCAGCAGATTTTTGAATGTAATTTCAAGGTCACCATTACAGAGATTAACTTTCTACTTCAAATTTTTTATTAGTTGAATTTCAATTGCAGCAGCTTCCGTGATGGGATTTGAACCCATGTCGTCAAAGCATTAGCCTTTGCCTCTGGTTGCTAGTCCATTGACAGTGGAATTACCATTATCCCACTAAGTCAGTCCCTACTTCATTGCAGATGATTCTGTTAAAAAGTCGCCATAGTTTTGACCAATGTCCCTTTTATTTTCTTAAAATGCCAGAAGTACTCAGCAGTTTATAAGAATATCTGTGGGAGAGAAACATCAGGCACTTTACCATCTTCAGACTCAACATTTGAGTTTAAAAACACGAGTTTAACAATGTCAGACTTTAATCTCTGTGCCTACTTTCTTTCATTTACTTACCATGTTTTGGTTTCTCGTTTCACTTTCAGACTGCAATACCTTCTGATTCTCTGTAGGTCTCACTAATTATGAAGAAGAGTTATACTGGACTTGAAACATTAACTCTGTTCTTCTTTCTCCACAGATGTGGACAGACTTGTTGAGTATTTCTGTTTGTTTCCTTTTGTTTCTGTTCTTGCTCCATCAGCCATCCTTTTGGGCCTGTAAGTCTAACTCTTCTGTCATTCGTTGTCCCATGTCTTTCACCCCAACTCACAGTTTCCTCTTGTCCTTGGTCTAGCCATCCCTTGCTCAGAACCTGTAATCTCACATTCTTCCCTATGCTGACGAAACATAATTCCATTTCTTGCCATAAACTGTTGAGTTTCTCCAGCTTTCCTTGTCTTTATTTCATTTCCCAAGTATCAGCAGCATTCTGCTATTTGATTTCAGCGACCCTCCAGTGTTACTGTGTTGCCTCAGATAAGAGCTAGGAGCAGGAATCGGCCACTTAACCCCTCCATTCTGCATTTGATAAGATCTGACTGTAGAGTCAACCCCACCCAGTCCCGATAGCCATTAACTCCCCTGTTAGCCAGGGAACTGCCTGCCTAGTACAAGGCAACTTCCTGACAGGTTCTTACAATCGTGATCATAAATGGAAACACAAGTTAAGTTAAAGCTCAAACACTCTATACAAATAGGCAATGCACAGAGAAATATGTGAAGTGATCCTCAGCCAAGTCATCGGGAGCAAAATTTTCTTTAAGAATATTTGGGACTGGTTTTAGGGGCTCGTATTTGCAATTACCTAATATAGGCAGTCAACAATTTATTGGAATGTTCTGCTAGTTTATTCAGTTTGTTAAGAAGTAGTGGTTTAGATACAATGCATTAGTCAGTTGGGTAAACAAAATATACAGCTGTGACAATTGGGGATAGCTCACAAACACCTGAGGACAAACATGCAGAATGTTTCAAGATAACAAGGTGTAGAGCTGGACGAACACAGCAGGCCAAACAGCATCATGGGAGCAGGAAATCTTGACGTTTCGGGCCTAGACCCTTCTAGGCCAGAAACATCAAGATTTCCTGCTCCTATGATGCTGCTTGGACTGCTGTGTTCATCCAGCTCCACACCTTGTTATCTACTCCTCTCTCTGAGCCTGGCACTTAACTGTTATAATGTATTTCTAGGTGCAGGTTATATTTACCATGTTAATCAGTTGTCTGAACCCTTCAGCCAACGGACGATCACTGTTTCCTTGCCTGCCTTCATCTGAGGATTAATTTTCCATTCTTCCTTAGAATAAATACTATTTATTTTTCAAAAGCTATCCACTGATAATAGGGTGTGTTCAGTACCAGGTGAGTTGTTGGCACTCGTTCAATGGGGATCGTGACCTCTGACCTTTTCATAAACCTTCCCTTTGTTTTCACATGCTAGAAGTTTGGAAAGTTAAGCACTGTCTTAATAGCTATTCAATGAATTCTCAAGTCACAAAGTAAATACTCGGAAAATGCAGGTTTTAAGGGACCCCAATATTTAACACGGTAAGTATCCCGGTCTGAGCCTTCTGACTGAAGTCCAGATGCAGTTCTTTACACACAGGCGATGGGGAATCGAGTGTGGGAGCAGAGATCAGGGAATCACTTGTGAATTGTCGCTTGCTGTTTCTTTGCGTTGAGAGTGGATCACCAGACTTCTGGGAACCAAGTGGATCCTTGGACGCTCAAAGTGACCAGTTGGGAGTGGATTCTTACACTCTAGGACAAAGAATTCAAGTGGATCTGAAGATTTTCAGGACAGTGTCCATTTCTTTGGGTCATCTGTGGACTAATCTGAATAAACTCATAGTAGGCCATGACTGAGGCCATATCAGGCCGTAAGGCCATAGAGCCATACAGCCCAGAAACAGACCCTTTGACCCAACTCATCCATGCTAACTAGATTTCCCAAACTGAACTAGTCCCATTTGCCTGCATTGGCCTATATCTCTCTAAACCTTTCTTATCCATGTAACTCTCCAAATGTGTTTTACATGCTGTAATTGTAACCCACCTCTACCACTTCCTCTGGTGAATCCTTGGGATCTTGTGTAACTGTGCAATCATTTAATGTTGAATTTATTCACATGCCAGAGGACTTTTCAGTAGCCCGTTCTAAGCCCTCCAGTCTGGGGTCATTGTTGCTCATTAAACCTGTTAAATAACCTTGAAATTTGCCTGATGTAGGTTTAGTGTTTGTTACAGCCACCAACATGAGATCAAAAGAACTAAACTGCATTTCAAGAGCGCCTTTCACATCCTCAGCACCCAAAGTACTATTGTGTTACTGAGGTACCCTTTTGGAGTGCTGTGGTATGAGACATCTGCCAAAATTGCATGTAGCAAGCTCCCACAAACATCTGAAATAATCTCGGTTGATGAGTGAACATTGACCAGAGAGAACTTCCTTGTTTTCCCTTGAAATTGAGTCACACAATGTTTCACACCCACCTGAGAGGGCAGACTGGGCCTCAATTTAACAGTTAGTCTGAAAGAAGGGACCTCAAACATCACTATTATTCCATACTTTATCTTTGTCCTGGTATCGGGCTTGATTTGAAAACTACGTGACTCAGAGATGAGAGTGTTATCCACTAAACTACAGGTAAAGGACATATGTTCATTAATGAAGGTGGCATGGTGGCTCAATGGTTGGCACTGCTGCCTCACAGTGCCAGGGACCCAGGCTCAATTCCATCCTCAGGCGACAGTCCGTGTGGAGTTTGCACATTGTTCCCATAACTGTGCAGGTTTTTGTTGGGTGCTCTAGTTTCCTCCCATAAGGCCAAAGATGTGCAGGTCAGGTAGATTGGCCATGCTAAATTGCCAATAGTGTCCAGTGGTGTAAATTAGGTGGATTAGCCATGGGAAATGCAGGGTTACAGGGTTAGAGTACGGGGATAGGTCTGGGTGAGATGCTCTTTGGAGAGTTGGTGTGGACTTGTTGGGCCGAATGACCTGTATCCACACTGTAGTCATTCTATTCTATGTCCTATAGGGATGGATATCAGCCACTCATACCTGGTCTGGCCTCCATGTAACTCCAGACCCATACCTTCTAAAGTAGCCCTGCAGGTCACTCAGTTGTATCAAATGTTACAAAGTCTGAACAAAAGAATTGAAGCTGGATGGACTACTTTGCATTAACCTAGGCACTGGAACCAACAATGATAAACCCAGCCCCATCAACTCTGCAATCCAATATCACAATCTAATCCCTACCACAGCCCTGTATCAATTTCAAGTTAAACCCACTACCTCCACTCTCTGTCATAACCCTCAATCAATCCCACCAACCTATATGCTCACATAACTCTACCAATCCCAATCTAATGCTATTACCTTGTATCAATACAAAGCTTATCTCGCTACTCCAAACTCTTCGTATAGTTGCCTATTAAGGTCAAACTAGTCCCACTCTCCTGCTATCTTTCCACATCTCTGCATCAATCACAAACTGATCTCACTGTCCCACTTTCTCACAGCCCTGTGTCAATCCTGTACTAATTGCACAGAGAAATATTAAAAAGCTGGAAAGTTTAACATTCATGAAGCAGGGTTCTAATGCATACCCTTCCTTTGCTGTTTCACGCCTGGGGGGATGAAAAGTTACATTGCTGAACAAACTCAGAATTTTATCTTCCGGCAGGGAATGGCGATGAATTATCTGGCTTGTTTCCTGACAGAAACGCTCAGTGCAGTCCAGAAGATATATTTACATTCAACCTGGGGCAGCCAATAAACACCAGAGATGCATACATTCTGGCAATCAATAAGACTCTCTTCCTGGCTTTGGATTCATTTACAAGCTCATCAAAGAATCCTAAAAATCTCCACACTATAACGTCTCATTTATCAATATTTAGCTGCACTAATCATTTTACTTTTTTATTACACTTTGAAAAAAGATTGTTGTTTTAAATGATACCTGACATCATGCTGTTGGTCATCTAAATCCTAGAATCATAGAGTCATTACAACATGAAAAGAGGCCCTTCAGCCCATTGTATCTGTACTGGTCATAAAACATCTATCATAATCCCATTTTCCAGCGCTTAGCCTTGTATGCTATGGCATTGCAAATGTTCATCTAAATCTTTCCTAAATATCTCAAGGGTTCTTGCTTTTATCACACTTTTAGGCAGTGTGTTCCAAATACCCACCACCCTCTGGGTGAAAAACATTTTCCTTAAATCCTCTGTAAATCTCCTACTCCTTACTCTAGAACTGAGCCCCCTAGGTGTTGACCCCTCTACTAGGGGATAAAAGTTCCTCCCTATCTACCCTGTTTATATCCCTCATGCCTTCTTACACTTTATCCTGTCAAATAGTCACTGCGAAAATGGGTTGGTTCGGTATTGATGCGATACCTACTTGAGATAATCATTTACATTATTTTCTCATTTGAATACTGCTAAAAGAAGAAATATAATCTCAAAGCCTTACATCTTGGATTCTTCAGGGCAGATGCAAGAATACCAAATTTCAATGATAACAACAATTTATACTGCATGATCATATAGTCCTAATTAGTTGGCAAGTTGACGTGAGGTGTTGCCATGCTCTATGTAATAGCTACACCCTCCCCCAATTTTGCTCTGCCCCATAAACTATAAGCAAAAGTATTTACATATCCTACTATCCAACTCCACCCCTCAAATTCACTGATGACATCCATGACATATTGAGATAGGCTGTAGGAAAGGTTGACCATCCAGCTTGTTTGTGCTTTTATTTTCTTTGGAGGAGGCTGAGGATCACTCTCTTCCCACAGAGAGGCATCAAGACCTTCTAGTTCATTGGCCAGGCTATTCCAAGGCTGATGAAGAGTCATCTAGACTTGGAATGATAGCTTGCTCTCTCTCCATGGATGCTGCCTGACTTGCTGTGATCTCCAGCATTTGTTGTTTTCAGTACAGATTCCAGCATCTGCAGTAATTTGCTCCTATGCCTATTCCCAATGACATCTGGGTAATGATATAATGGTCTTCTACTGGTGGAAACTGGTGAGGATCTGTTTCTCCTGAGAACCCCCGATCAGTGTGCAGAAAGTAATGCCATGGATGAATTGATTGGCTCAAAGGCTGGTCTTTCTGATTCTAGCAGTGGACTCACACTGACCCCTTCTGACTGGAAAGCTGCTAGCTTTGGTGTTTGATACTGATGACTGTAATTCATGACTTGATTGCCATGGTAATGACCATCTTTCTCCCTCATCCTTTTGATCTCCATCACTTGGAGACATGGTTCCGTGTCCCATGGAAGAACTGAGAGCTGCAGGAGTGTAATCTCCTGCCCATCTACAGTCGCTTGCGGTTTACTCTGGATGTACTCTGGGCATCAAACTTCACAAATTGTACGCAAAGCTTCCATTCTGGATGGTACCTTTCATCCATTCTTTAGTGTTTATCAGAGTGACTGATGACTTAAGGTAAGTCTGACTGCCTGAATAGTAAACCTGAGTCCTAGGGCATAATCTGAAAGTTATGTGCAGGTAACAACTTTGTCTCATTGTTCAATGACAATACACTGTTGTTCTCTATCAGTCTGTGCCCTGGATGCATTGTGTACCAGTCTGCAAGAAGTATCATGCCAAATTTGGAACAGTACGGCCCCATCATGCAATGGATGACGCATTAGTTGCAACTATGGTGGGCAAGTGTGGATAGCGGTGGGCCAGTGTTTCTGTTGAAGTGAGAATCAACTTGATTGTTGGACACAGTTGGTTGGTGTTCATCCCAGTTCCAGACCTAGTCTTGCTTGAGCAATTATTAGAGCAATCTGTTAATTTTTTAAAAATCATTAATGGGATGAAAGCATCGCTGGCTAGGCAGCATTTATTGCCCAGAAGGCAGTTCAGAGTCAACTGATTGTTAACTGATTAACCATGCCCAAGAATCATTGAAGCTTTGTAATGTTAAGAGGTGGTGTGAAATGTTTGATGGCACTGGTTTTCTGGGGGGTCAGCCTTAATTCTATGGACATGAATGATGTGACCTATGAAAAACTGATGCTAGCTTTAGGAAACTCATATTCGTGTTTAAATACAAGACCTACAGCTGGCAAAAGTTCCAGTACAGCCTTTCATTCTCCAAAGTGTTAGATCCATGATTGAGCATGTCGTCTGTGTGATGGGTGACCTTTTCAGAGCCTTCCAAAATACTGGTGACGGTATATTGAAAAATCTCAGAGGGTGAGCAATTCCCAGTGGTGGCCCAAACATGGCGCAAAGGGTCAGGTACATGTCACTAATAATCTGGATTCTTCTAACACTAGCTGCTAGAAGTCACTGTTTACATCCAGCTTTGGTAAAAACATGAACAGTTTGTTAACTTTCTCAGGCTTTTGAGGACAGACACCATGGGCTAGATCTCCCTTTTCACAGCTTTGTTCAACTCTCCACACAGATGGGTAGGGAACTGTTGGGTTTGGGCACAGGAACCAAGCCTGAGCACCAATAGTTGGCTGCATTACTGGTGATATTATCCCCAGTGCAGCATGGATTCACCCCTTTTAACTGCTAATGTGGAACATTTCTTGGTGTGAGATTTTAATTGGTTTGGCTTCCACTGTGAATGTAATATGGTAAGTTATGTGCACCTCATCCTGACCGTGAACAGTTTTGGAAATTCTAACTTGAATTTTTTTCAGTTTGTTCCGGTTGTTCTGCTCCCCAACCTTGTGAATAATTTGCAAATCTGAACAAGCTTCCCAACACAATAATGATTAAACCTGATCTTGATTAGTAGAGTTTGTCATTTATCTTCAGTTACATTGAAGTGTAGCAACTGTCCTTTCACCTTCAGTTAAATGCTCCTTGGACTGTGATATTGTATGGTTGATTGCTAAAGAAAGTTAGGTTCGGTCACTGTTACATGTCAGAAAGAATTGACACTCCTGCACCAGTATCTAATTTGAATTATTTGTTTGGCTATTGGCTATAATTTTGGTACTCCAAAAATCCTCCCTTGGTTTTGCAACCTCTCCCAAGCACTGTATAATAGTCGGGACTCCAGGATAAGGCATATATGCTAACAGTTTTACTGCATCATTAGTGTCGTCAGATGACATCAGATGAGTGCATTGAGTATAGGAGTTGGGAGGGCATGTTGCGGCTGTAGAGGACATTGGTGAGGCTACATGTGGAATACTGCATTCAGTTCTGGTCTTTGAGCTGTGGGAAGGATGTTGTGAAACTTGAGAGGAAGCAGAAAAGATTTACAAGGAGGTTTCCAGTGCTGGAGGGTTTGAGCTACAGGAAGAGGCTGAATAGGCTGGGGCTATTTTCCCTGTAGTGTCCAGTGCTGAGCGGTGACCTTATAGAAGTTTATAAAATATGAGGGTCATGGATAGGGTGAACAGCCAAAGTCTTTTCCCCAAGGTGGGGGAGTCCAAAACTAGAGGGCATAGGTTTAAGGTGAGAGTAGAAGGATTTAAAAGGGACCTAAGGGGCAACTTTTTCACGCAGAGGGTGGTGCGTGTGTGGAACGAACTACCAGAAGAAGTGGTGGAGGCTGGTACGATTACAACATTTAAAAGGCATCTGGATGGGTATATGAATAGGATGGGTTTAGAGGGATATGGGCCAAATGCGGCAAATAGGACTAGATTGATTTAGGATATGGCATGGATGAGTTGAACCGAAGGGTCTGTTTTCATGCTGTACAGCTATGACAAGGAGCTGACAAATGAATGAGGAATGTTCTTGTGAAGTCCTGCTGAGCCATGTCTCTGTGTAGAGTATAAAAAGTTAATCAATGTTCATCAGTTTGCAGTAGCACGGTGTTCGGTCTTGTCTTTTTAAGGCTCCCGGCATATGTTTGTGATATTATTACAACAATGACATCCACCAAGTGAATAAATAAAAGACCGGCTGACCTTTTTCTTTTGATTAAGTACAATACATTTCATGCAGTAATGATTTAGATAGCTGTTAGAAACAAATGTGTTACAATGTTGCTTATTATTCTGAATGTGTTGGAATGATAAAAAAGTGAAAGTAGTCTCCCAATTCTGTTCCAGTAATTCATGACAATTCATATCTGAGGGTAGCCACTACATCAGCAATGTAAAATCTTCCATGTCAGTTTTGATCAGCATTTAGTAGCACTCAGACTCCCTGCATCAGAGGATGTCAGTTCAAGGACCGATCTAGATTCAGCAAGTTAGTATTGAGGAAGCACAGCACTGTCAAAGGGTCAGTACTGAGGGAGAGGTGCACTGATAGAGGGCCAGTGCTGAGGGAGTGCTGCACTGTTGGGGTTCAGTATTAGAGAATTGCTGGATCATTCTAATTTTCCTTACTCAGATGAAATGTTAAATCAAAATCCTATCAGCTTGTTACCAAACCCCAAGATGTTTTCCTGGTAACCTGCCAATATTTTTTTCCTGTTCAAAAAGTTTTTGCATCCAAGCCTAATTGCTGTTATGTGCAATTTTGCTATGACTAATTTATATGCCATTTTTTTTCTCTAAATAACATTAGGGCGCCCACTTCAAAAGGAATGAGGCAGTGAGGTTTATGATGCATTCTGGAAACACTGGGTACAGAACACAGATTGTCACAGACTTACGGCGCAGAAAAAGACCGTTCAGCCTATCCTATTTTTGTCAGCTCTTGGAAGGGGCTGTCCAACTATTTTGATCCCTCTGCCCTTTCCCATAGCTCTGCAGTTTGTTCCCCCTTTTCATCCTCCTGTTCCCACACCCATTGTTCAATTTCAGCCAGAGAAAGCTGTATTTCCAGCTGCTTGTTGAATTGCCTGCAAGGGGCACTGTGGCCAGACATACTGGTACAAAGTTCACTGTAGAGTCATAGAATCACAGAGATCTACAGCACTTTAAAAGGCCTGTCGACCCATCATGTCCAGGCAGGTCAAAAAGCAACTACCTTACTATTCTAATTCCATTTTCCAGCACTTGGACCATCACTTTGTGACCCTTGACATTGCAATTGCACATCTAAGTACTTCTTAAATGTTGTGAGGGTTTCTGCTTCTCTGCCTTTACAGACAGGGAGTTCCAGATTCCCATCATTCTCTGGGTGAAAAAGCTTTTCCTCTTATCTCTAAATCTTCTACCCCTTACCTTAAATCTATGGTCCCTGATCTTTGATCCCTCCATCATGGGGAAGCATTTCTTCCTCTCTATCGTTTCTATGCCCCTCACAATTTTTTTACATGTCAATCATATCCCCTCTCAATCTTGTCTGTTGTAAGGAAAACAACCGCAGTTTATCCAATCTCTCTTCATAAGTGAAACTCTTCAGCTCAGGCAACATTCTGGTAAATTTCCTCTGCATCCTCTCCAGTGTGGCACATCCTTCTTATAATATAGATTTCAGAACTGCACACCATACCCTAAATGTGGTCTAACCAACGTGTTATACATTTCCAGCATTACCTCCCTGCTTTTAAAGTCTATGCCTCAGCTAATAAAAGCAGGTATCCTATATTCCTTCTTAACCACTTTATCTGCCTGTCCTGATACCTTAAGGGACTGGTGTTCATGCACACCAAGGGCCCTCTGATCCTCAGTACTTCCCAAAGTCCTACTGATCCTGTCCAAGTGAATAATCTCACTTTTATCCAGACTGAATTCCATTTACGACTGATCAGCCCCACCTGAACAACCTATCTATATCCTCCTCACTATTTATCACACCACCAAACTGTGCACTTACTGATCAATCCCCCTACATTCAAGTCGAAACCATTTATATAAACTACAAACGTCAAGGCCCCAACATTGAACTCTGTGGGACTCCATTCGACACAGACATCCAGTTGGAAAATCACCCCTCACCCATCACTCTCCGCTTCCTGTCACTTAGCCAATTATTGACCCAATTTGCCAAATTTCCATGGATTCCATGGGCTCTAAACTTTATCATCAGCCTCCCATTTGGGATCTTATCAAAAACATTGCTGAAGTACAAGTAGATTACACCAGAAGCAGAGTTCTCATCAACACACCTGGTCACCTCCTCAAAAAATTCAATTAAAAGAATGACTTCCCTTTAACAAAACCATACTGACTGTTCTTCATTAATCCTTGCCTTTCCAGAAAGCACAGCTTTTGAGCATTCCTGTTTCCTCTATGTGACAAACACCCTGCCCAGTCCACCTACCGTTAGAAGAGAATGCACTCAGTCAGGCTAGATTCGCCCCTGTTGAAGATCTTATTGTCTGTGATGTAATCCTGCTTTCTGATAATCATGATGGATTGAAGATAGTGCCAACGAAACTCCCCAACAATCGTACTTTTTCCTATACAGAATTCTAACAATGAGCCATTCAAGAGATGGCCGTTGGGTTAATGAGTTTTGATAGGGATGTGTAGTGAATGGTTTCACCAGATCCACTTTAAGAGGTGGCCAAAGAACCTGATGGCTTTGGACAGTCAAATGTCGTTTGACAGAAGCAACATTTGAGACATTGCGACCTAGATTGGTGAACTATTCTACTGCATTGAGGTTATTGCTGTCAATGCAGTGAATTGTAATTTCTTTGTAGTTGTGTTTGGTAGAACACTTCAGTGCAGAAACATTAGTTGCTTGGTTATCCAGTTCATATTTCACTTTCCTGTGGGATATCATTGAAATGGCCATTGACTGGCATTGCTAGTGTACAATGTGGACATAACACAAGCTTACTCATGGTAAAGCATGCATACACTGTACTAGGTTGCTAACAGCATAGATTGTGTGCATTTGAATGAGCACTATTAACTGTACATTACAGCAAGGTTATCATTGATTGCAAAGTGTATATTACATATTGTTATTAACCATACACAATGTATATGTTAATACAAGTTATTGCAAGGTATTTCATCATTAATGAAGATAGATGTGATCACTGCACAGGTTTAATGTACAATGTCTGATGTGTAATGAATGAGACAAGGGAACTATAGATCAGGCAGCTAGGAGAAATAATTACATCCTATGATTCTGTTCAGCAGAAAACCTAAAGCCATCAGAATAATAATTCTAAATTCCTTGCTGCCTGTAGCACTCGATGAACAATGACGTGTTAGGTCAGAGCAGACAATGGTTTGCAGACAAAATCTTCTCTGTGGCTATTTGAAGATATTACATGTACCATTCTCTTAATGTTGACCTGAAACATTCCCGGTGTAAATTGCATTTGTGTTTAAAAGCCTCTAACTCCTTAGACTAATCTCCAAACCCATCATCAGACATTGAGACAAATTGGAGTTGATTTTTATTTGTTAATAAAATTAACTAAATCTGGGGTTTGACTTAATGTCCTTCTGCATTATAGGTATTTTCAGTATCTCCTGATTCATACACAATTGTTTGGCTGCTATCTGCATCTCATACAACACAGAAACAGGGCTTAAAGCCCAAATTGTCAATGTTGGCGTTTATTGCTCACACAAACCTCCACTTCATCCCATCCCATCAGCATACCCTCCTAGATATTTTCCAATCAACCTTTTCAGAGATGTTATTACACAACTCTTGATAAGATAACACTCCATACCATGTAAATAAAAACCAGAAGAACTATGGAAGCTGTAAATCAGGAACAAAAACATAGGTGCTGGAAAAGCTCAGCAGGTCTGGCAGCATCTGTGAAGGGAAAAAAACAGAGTTAACGTTTCAGGTCTGGTGACCCTTCCTCAGAACTCGGTCACTGGATCCAAAACCTTAACTCTGCTTTTTTCTTCACAGACGTTGCCAGATCTGCTGAGCTTTACCAGCAACTTGTTTTTGTACCCCTTACCACATGTCAGATGAGTGAATCTTCGTTGATCTGCTTCTAATTTATTTACGTTCTTTCTTAAATGCAAAAAAAATTGTAAGTAGTACTCCACATATAATCCCACCAATGCCCTTTACAATGTCCGGTCACAAAACATTCCCACTTTTATATACCACACCCCTTGCAATAAATGATAACATTTGATTTGAGTTTTACAATCTTTCTCCATTTAAATAATATGCTGTTTTTATCTATTTTTCCTGCCAAAATGGACGAGTTCACCTTTTCCTACATTATAATTTTCTACATTATAATAATTTACTTCCTCATGAAACTCCAATAAGTTAGACAAATGTGGTTTCCCTTCGCAAAGTTGCCTCTGCGTCATTGCATTGCAATTTTCTAAGTGCCTCACTCTAACAGGTCCCAGCATTTCCCCAGGACTGAGGTTAAGTTAACTGACCTGTAATTTCCTGTTTCCTGTCTCCCCTGCTTTCTTAAATAGCGGAGTCATATTCACAGTGTTCCAAGCTGATGGGACATTTCCAAAGTCCAAGGAATTTTGGAAAATTAAAACCAACTGATCTGCTATTCCAACAGCCACTTCTCTTAAAATCCTAGAATTAAATCCATTAGGACCTGAGGACTTGTCAGATGTTAATGCTCAGAATTTTCTCAGTACCTTGCTCTTGGTGATTGTAATTGATTTAAATTCACTTTCTTCTGTTGACTTACAATTATTTCTGTATATAGGACGATATGCCTCTGATGTATTTTGTTTCTTTCATTTCAACATCTGTTTCAACGTCATTATTACACTGTAGATAATCAGTGCAATTAGTAAAATATTCAGCCTTTATTAATGACTGATTATTAATTACTGATGCTTCAATTGTAACATAATTGACCTACTGCTTTTAATCAATCTCCTGGTTCACGACTCTTCTTATAACATTGGTGCTTAATGCTCTGAAACTGAGTTTGTATATTAAATGATGTGATGGTGCAAAATTGTTTCTTTGCTCTGATAAACTAACAGCAAACATTTATTCCTTTATTCATTAACAGGATGAGGGTGTTGCTGGCCAGGCAGCAATTATTGCCCATCCCTTATTGCCTAGAGGGCAGTTAAGAGTCAACCACATTGCTGTGTGTCTGGAGTCCCATATAGGCCAGACCAGGGAAGGATGGCAGTTTCCTTCCCTAAAGGATATTAGTGAACCAGATGGGTTTTTCCCAACAGTTGACAATAGATTCATGGTCATCATTAGACTCTTAATTCCAGATATTTATTGAATTCAAATTCCACCATCTGCCATGGCAGGATTCAAACCCAGGTCCCCAGAACATCACCTGGGTCTCTGGATTAACAATCTAGTGATGATACCACTAGGCCATCACCCCCTGGTCTTGAAAGCCCCCCACCCTAGGGAAAAGACACCTGCTATTCACCTTATCTACAGCCCCATAAGGAGAAACATTTTAATTATTGTAAATATTATAATATTATCTATAAGGAGAAATATTTCTGTCACAGGGTTATGAGTATTTGGAATCCTCTTTGCCAGAGTGCAGTGATGACTTGGCCATTGAATATATTCAAGGCTGAATTAAATTGATTTTGAAATGACAAGAGAGTTAAAGGTTATGGACGATGGATGAGTTGAGAGCACAATCAGATCAGCTACAGTGTTATTGAATGACAACACAATCTCAGAGAGCTGACTAGTCTACTCCTGATCTTAATTATTGTGTTATTTTTTCTGGTAACGTCATGTTAAAATACTGATCACTGCAGCCAGTGAAATTGAATGTAATTGAACAACTCCAACTATACCATGTATCAAAATCCTTAACCATGCCCTTGTTACTTCAAGACATGACTATTTCATCATTCTCCTCCTGGCCTCTCACCTTCTGTAAATTTCGGATCATCCAAACTTCTGCTGCCTCTGTCCCAACTGGCATCAACTCCATTCACTCCAGTTCTTATTGACTTACATCATGGCCTAGTGGTATTATTGCTGGACTGTTAATCCAGGAAACCCAGATAACACCCTGGGTGGCTGGGTTCAAATCCCGCCACAGCAGATAGTGGAATTGAGTTCAGTAAAATATCTGGAATTAAGAATCTAATGATGACCAGGAATCCATTGTTGATTGTCAGGAAGATCCCATCTGGCTCACTAATGTCCTTTAGGGAAGGAAACTGCTGTCCTTACCTGTTCAGGCCTACATGTGACTCCAAAACCACAGCAATATGATTGACTGTCAACTGCCTTCTGGGCAATTAGGGATGGGCAATAAATGCCACCTAGCCAGTGACACCCTCATCCCACTAATGAGTTAAAAAGAAGCTGCTAGCCTGATATTGTTATCAAATAAAGCTAATGATCCAAAAGTCACTTGACTGAGATTAATCTACCCTGTGGGTTAGCTTTTATTAAAATTCATTCATGGCATGTAAGTGTCACTGGCTGGGCCAGCATTTATTGCCTTGTCCTAGTTACTCTTGAGAACATGAGCCTTAATGCACTGCGGCCCATTTAGTGTAGGTGCACTACAATGTAGGATGCAATGCATTAGGGAGGGAGTTCCAGGACTTTTATCCAGGAACACTGGGAAAAGTGCTATATCTCCAAGTCAGGGAGGTGCCTGGCTTGTGGCATGGGCGGCCCTTTACTTTAACACAGTAGAACAGGTGATAAGTTATGAAGCAAATATTACAAATATTCTGTGGCTGTGGCTTGCAGATACAAAGCAGACAACTGCCAGGCAGAGTCACAATATTGTACACAGATGTTACATGGGGTCCTGAAAGGTGAACTCTTTTAAAGGCAATAAACACATGCAACATCCACCTCCTTTCTAAAACAGAATTACAATAACAAGTGAGCCTATGAGTCTGTATAACATGAAGGTAATTAGACGTGTTAAAATGTAGAAAGCGTGCACCAATAATCAAGCCCCATTATTCCACAAACTACCACAAATGTTTAAATTCCCTGTCAATTTGCTTGACTTACTATTACTCTGGGCAAAATTAATTCACGCCAGTTTACATCATTAACAGAAAAATAACTCTATTCATTGTAGTCAAACATCCTTTGACAAATGGCAGAGAAAAAGAAAACTATTGATCTACTACTGTGCAACTTAAACCGTTACCCTTTAAAAGTCCTAAGAATGCACACATTCATTCATAAATAGGACAGACTGCTTGACATGCATATTATGTGAGAAAAGAAAACAAATGCAGGGAAAACAAAACTCTAAAGATCAAAGATGACAAGGTGTAGAGCTGGATGAACACAGCAGGCCAAGCAGCATCAGAGGAACAGGAAAGCTGACGTTTCGGGCCTAGACCCTTCTGTAGGAGCTGGTGGGCCTTATTGTGATTCATAGTGACCACATTCACAGCAAGTGTTGGTTGCTGAAGGAAATTTTGACTCTAAGTTGATGAACTGGAGTCTGAGCTTCAAATGGGAGGTGACATATCAGGAGTGGGGAGAGTTACCTGGACTCTGTATTTCAGGAGGCTTAGGTTAACTACCTTGAATTCGGTCAGTGGTCAGGGACAGGTGGGTGTAACGATGTGAGAGAATGGTAGAGGAATCTGGGAGGTAGTGCTGAAGGAGCCTCAACCGTTGAGCTTGCGATTTTTACTCCCTGTGTGTGGATGAGAGTAGGGGCTGTAGGGAGGACAAGCAAACTGACCATAGCATCATGGTACAAGGAGTCATTCAAGGGGTGGGGAGAAAAGAGAAATGTAGTTGTAATGAGGGTTAGCATAGTCAGGGGAATAGACACTGTTCTCTGGCCAGGGTCAAGAGTCCTGAAGGCTTTGTTGCCTGTCTGGGGCCTGGGCTCAGGATATCTCATCTGGGCTTCAGAGGAATTTGGAGTGTGAGGGGAAAGATCCAGTTATACCAACAATAGGTACAACTGGAGGTAGTGACAATACTGGCAGAAAGAGCAAAGAGGTTCTGCTGAGGGAATATGTGCAGCTAGGGGCTAAATTACAAAGCAGAATAAAAAAAAAATTTTGGATTACTACCTGAGCCACAAGCAATTTGGCACAGGATCAACAAGATTAAAGAAGCAAACGTGTGGCTCATAGATTGGTATGGGAGAAATGGGTTTGAATTCATGGGACATTGGCACCAGCACTGGGG
>JAHRHZ010000021.1:12072762-12143853 GCA_024137785.1 Ginglymostoma cirratum
TTTCTGATGAAGGGTCTAGGCCCGAAACGTCAAGCTTTCCTGTTCCTATGATGCTGCTTGGCCTGCTGTGTTCATCCAGCTCTACAACTAGTTATCCTAAAGAAGGTGGTGTTGAACTTCCTTCTTGAATGATTGCAATCCATGGGCATAGGTAACCCATTCTGGTGTTTGGGAGTGGGGAGTGTTCCAAGATTTTGACCCCGTTACATTGAAGCAAGGAAGTTATAATTTCAAGTGAGGATGGTGTATGTCTCGGAGGGGAACTTGCAGATGGTGGTGCTCCTGTGTGCCTGCTGCCCTTATCCTCTTGTTGAGAAACGTTGTGGGCTTGGAAGGTGCAGTTAAAGGAGTCTCAATGAGTTGCTTCAGTGCATTTTGTAATTGTACCACCGTGCATTCGTGGTGGAGGGAGGGAATGTTTAAGGGGATAAATGAGGCACTGAACAAATGGTTGCTTTGAGTTGAGCTTCAAGTGCTGTTGGAGGTGCACTCATCCAGGCAAGTGGTGAGTATTCTATCGCATCGCTGACTGGTGCCTTGTCAACTTTGTAGAGGCTTTCAGGAGATAAGAATTGAGCGACTCGCTGCACTTTTCCTCGATACTGACCTGCTCTTGTAGCCACTGTTCAGTTTCTGGCCAATGGTAACCCCAGGAGTTGATAGTGGAGGGTTCAGCAATGGTAATTTCACTGAATATCAAGGAGATGGGATTAGAATTTCACTTGTTGGAGATAGTCATTGGCTGGCACTTCTGTGGTGTGAATGTTACCAGTAACTTAAATGCCCAGCTTGAATGTTGCCCAGGCCTTGCTGTATTTTGGCACAAAATTACTCAGGATCTGAGGAATCATGAATATGCAATCATCCAGTGATCATCAACAACCTAAACTTCCAAGGAAAGCCAATTGACAAAGCAGATGAAGATGGCTGGGCTTTGGGCACTATCCAGAGGACCTCCTGCAGAGCTGACCCAGGTTGCAATGATTGGCCTCCCTTGTTGCTCAAAGCTTCAACCAATGAAGTGTTTTCCCATTGATTCCCAATGATTCAATTTGGCTAGGACTCTCAGATGCCACACTTGATCAAAGACTGCTTTGGCATCAAAGATAGGCTCTCTCAACTCATATCTGGAATTCAGCTCTTTTGTCTATGCTTGTACCAAGACTGTAAACTGACCTGGAGCTGAGTGGCCCTGGCAGAATCCACACTAAAGCAGCTTATTGCTGAGTAACTACTGAAACTATTGCCAATGACATTTTCCAATACCTTGCCAGGGATTGAATGGGTAGGGGAGTAATTGGTTGCACTGGATACATACTTATTTTTGTGAACTGGACATACCTGAGCAATTTTACACATTATTGTTAGATGCCAATGTTATAGAACACCTCAGAGTCGTAGAGTCAAAGAGTCAATGGGTCACACGCATGGAAACAGACCCTGCAGTAGAACTCGTCCATGCCAACCAAGTTTACCAGTCTAAATTAGCCCCACTTGCATGCATTTGGCCCATATCCTTCTAAACCTTTCCTATTCATGTACACATCCAAATGTCTCTTAATTGTTATACTGTACCTGCACCTATCACTTCCTCTAGCAGTCGATTCCACATACGATCCACCCTCTATGTGAAAAAGTTACACCTCAGGTCCCTTCTAAATCGTTCCCCTTTCACCTTAAAAGCATATCCCCTAGTTTTGAACTCTCCCACCCTAGGGAAAAGATATTTACTCTTCACCTTATCTATACGCATCATGATTTTATAAATCTGTATAAGATTAGCCCTGAACCTGCTATGCTCCAGTGAAAAATGTCTCAGCCTATCCAGGCTCTCCTTATAACTCAAACTCTTCAGTCCTAGCAAGATAGGCAGCATGGTGGCTCAGTGGTTAGCACTGCTGCCTCACAGCACCAGGAACCTGGGTTTGATTCCAGCCTCGAGTGACTGTCTGTGTGGGTTTCCTCCAGGTGCTCTGGTTTCCTCCCACAGTCCAAAGAAGTGTAGGCTAAGTGGATTGGCTGTGCTAAATTGCCCAGTAGTGTTCATGGATGTGTAGATAAGGTAGGTTGTCGGGCTGGGTCTGGGTTGGATGCTCTGAGGGTTAGTGTGGACTTGTTGGGCTGAAGGGCCTGTTTCCACACTGTAGGGATTCTATTCTATGATGACATCAGCTAGGGTCACAACTAGTGGTGGAGTACATGTATTCAGCACTTCAGCCAAGGCGTTATAGGGATTTAATCATTCAGATACCTAATGATGCCATCAGATTTGCTGTCCTAGCTCCCCTACAGTATTGCATAGGTCAATAGTTGAATAGTCAGTTGAACTCAGATATTCTCATCCCCAGCTGCAGAGTGCAGGGACACACAACAATACTTATGCAGCCTGATCTTAATGATATTCTTCTGATGGATCCCCTCTGATTCCAAATAAGCAAAGGACTATGGATCTTTGGAATTCTCTACACCACAGGCTTGTGGAGTCTCCGTTATTGAATACAGGTTGGACTGGGAGAGACAGATTGTTAGTCTGTAGAGAATTAAGAGATTTGAGGAGAGGGTAAGGAAGTCGAATTGAAGCCCAAGATCATATTGAATGGCAGAGGCAGACAGAATGGCCTGGATGGTCTACTCCTTCTCCTATTTTCTTCTTGAGTTCCAACTGTCTATGAGAAATCCATTGATGTCAATAATAACACTTGTGCAAATTTAAAATCACAACAATTGACACAAAAAGCTCACGAATGCCAACAAATTAAAAAGCAACAAGTAGGAAATAACAGAATGATCACATCCTGTGGTATCTCCATAGCCATTACCATGGCAAACAAAGACACTGGTTTTCCCATGATGAATCAGAAATATAGGACTGCTGTCCGAAAATGGTGGCCTTGCACCCAGATATTTGAATCAGTTACCTTAGAAGGATCTGTTCTTTTTTCTATCATGAAATATGGATGTTGCCGGCTTGGCCTGCTCTCGGTACCCAATCCAATTTTCTTTGAACTGAGCAGTTTGTTAGGGCATTTCAGAGTTAAGAACATTGTTGTGGATCTGGAGTCAGATGTAGACCAGGCTTGATAATAACAGCAGATTGATTTCCCAAGAGGGTTTCAGATGAATTTTTATGACAGTTAATGATAGTTTCACAGCCACCGTCGTGGAGAGTAAATCTGCAGATTTTATGTTTTGAGTTTAAAATCCCACCAGTTGCTGTAGTGGGATTGAACCCATTAACCCCATCCTCTAGATTATTAATCATGTGACACCACCATCACCACACCCACAACAATCACTGGTATTTTTAAACATACATTCCAACAGGACCACCGAATAAAAAAAAAGCAGAGGCAGAATTCAAGCTAACATTTTCTTCTTCCCAAACCAGGGTCCAGACAATTACAGAATATCCTACAAGCCGTAAACTATTACTGTGTAAGTTTGTCTTTGCAGATAATTATTAAACATAAGATGATGAGTTTTAAAGTAGTCAGCTATGACTCAGTGCGTGGTAATCTTGCCTGAGTCAGAATGTTATGCACACAATTTGACAGGACTGAACACAAAAACTCATGGCTGACACTCCAGTGCAGTACTGAGGGAGTGTTGAACTATCAGAGGTACCAACTGTTGGATCACGTGGCAAACTGAGGCTCCAGCCTTCATCGGTGGGTATAAAGGATCTTATTAGAAAAGACTAGGCAGGGAATTCTATCATGATTTAAAATCCCTTAATCTAACAGCATCATTATGGCAGGTTATCTGATCTTTATCAGATGGATGTTTGTGGGACCATACTGTGTGAAAATTGGCTGCCAAGTTTCCTACATTACAATTATTTAAAGGTAAAAGCAAAGTACTGTGAAGATCTGAAATAAGAACAGAAGATATTGGATAACATTTCAGCCTCTTTGGATGTGCCATCCTTTTGATGTCCTGGAAGTGTTGGTGGCGCTTTAGAAATGTATGTTCATCTTTCTATGAAGTCCACACTTTGCACCATTAAACACTAACATCACATCCTGCACGTTAAACAGTACTAGTCTTTCAAAGCTCTCTCTGGTTTTGATCAAATGTTTTGCATTATGTTCATGTCTGTTTTATCTGACCCCACATTATTCTGCGTCTCTGTCCCATCATCTTTAATTCTCAGTGGATCTGCAAAGTTCCCTTCAGGCGCATTCATTTTACATTGTCATAGCAAATAAGGGAGATGGAAACAATACAATTGCAATTTATCCCTGGCGGTTTTGAAACAGACAGATTCTGTGGCAATTTGTTATGTTCGGAGACTTCTGAGACAATTGTAAATGTGATTCCAACCTTATTAAGCTGCAACAAAACAGAAAGTGCTGGAAACACTGACATAGACTGGAAAGAGAAATATCAGGTTAATAATTTGAACATTCCAAACCTGAAAAAGATTCTTTCCTTTGCAGACCCTGGCTGTTATCGGAATAGGAGGAGAATAAACAGCCCTTCCGGACTCATTTGCCATTATTCGATAAAATTATATCTGCCCTGTATTTCAATTCCAATTTACAAATCTTAGCCACCCTTTTCCATTCACAGGGTAAACAAAGGGACCCTATCAACCCAACCAGTCCATGCTGGTTTTATGCTTTGCGCTTCCTCCCACCTTTCCTAAAGTAACAATCCATTTCCAGTTCCCGTGATAGTTACCCAGCATTGACTTAATATTCACTTAAAGCATTCCCTGGGGTAGTGAGTCGCATATGCTCATCATCTCTGGGTAAAAGGTTTCCTTTTCAGTTGTCTCATGGATTTCTTGATGACTGCCTTGCATTGATTGCTGTGAGCTTTGCTCTTCCCCACGAGAGGAAATTTTCACTTGAGTGGAATGTAAAGTCCCCTCAGGAGAAGGAAGGGAGTTGGAGGGAAGCTATTTTATCCCAGACTGGAAGAAGACGGCTGGAGATCCTGTCCCAGAATTACAGCATTCTTACAGTGCAGAGGAAGGCCAGTCAGCCCATTCTGTCTGCCCTGGCTCTCTGAATGAGCAAGATGGATTCAGTGCCATTCTCCTGCCTTTTCCCTGTAGCCCTGCATGTTGTTTTTTTTTTCAAATAATCATCTAAAAACACCTACTCAACTCCATCTGATCAAACCAGGGATGGGAAAGGTCAAAGTTCTGGATGTCCCCCTTCCAGGTCAACTGAGGGCTACCTAAGGGCCTCATCCTCTTGGGCTGAGTGGATCCATGTCGCATGGAGTGATACCTGCTGCGGTAAGAGACCCCTCTCTCTTCCCTCAACCCTGACATCCCTCTCCCACTACCATCGCTGGATACTGTTCCCTTCAACCGTCTATCGCTCATTTCATATTGTCTCCCTCATTCAGCTTCCCTAAATGAATCATGTCACAACTGTCTGTGTTAAACTTTATCTGTCACAAATCTGCTGATGCTCTGATGGAGGCTGTTACCACCTTCCTCATCATCAATTGCACTGCCGAGTTTAGTTGCATTTGCAAACTTCGAAATGATGCCCCAGTCCAGATTATCAACATTCATCAAATAAAACAGCAGTATTACTACTGATCCATGGGATCCTATTCCTGTCTGAAAAACAGCCATCTGCCGCTGCTCTCTGCTTTGTCTCTCTTGGCCAATTTTGCTGTCTCTGTCCCTTTAATCCCCCGGTTTTAATTTTGTTTATAAGTCAAACAAGCAGTGTCAAACAGATAGGGGAGAATCCCCCACCAGTTTCTATTTGGATCCCAGCTGGTAAATAGTTACCAAGCTGAGGTAAGAATATTGAGCTGTCTTTTGTTATTTGTGAGCAAGGAGGTGTTAATTTAATGCATTGTCAGTGAGTTGGAGTACATTTATCACCATGCTCCACCAATCCTTCCTTCCAGCTCTTAAAGAGCCCCACTGATTACTCCTTTGACAGTCACAAAAATTGCTCGCTTGAGGAAGCTTTGTAAAATTTCCCATTGTACTATTGTGTGATTGATAGCCATATCAACAGCTCACTTTATAGGAGTGGGCCATTCGGTCCACTGCTATTAAGTTAGATCATGCTTGATCACCCACACCAACACCATTTCCCACTTACCTCCTCAGTTCTATTAATCTCCAGAAATCCAACAGTTTATAGAATCAGAAGGGGCATGGATAGGGTGAATAGTCAATGCCATTTCCCCAGGGTACGGGAGTCCAAATCTAGAGGGCATAGGTTTAAAGTGAGAGGGGAAAGATTTCAAAGGGACCTAAGGGGCAACATTTTCATGCCGAGCGTGGTGTGCGCATGGAATGAACTGTCAATGGACGTGGTGGAGACTGGTACAATTACAACATTTAAAAAGCATCTGGATGGGTATGTGAATAGGAAGGGTTTAGAGGGCCAAATGCTGGCAAATGGGACTAGATTAATTTAGGATATCTGGTCGGCATTGTTGAGCTGGACTGAAGGGTCTGTTTCCGTGTTGTACATCTCTGTCACTCTAGGATTCCTACGTTTCACTAGGAATTCTACATTCTAGGAGGAATTTAACATGATTTCAATGGAGATGGAAACAAACAGAAATCAGCCCTTGACTTGTGATCACAAGATGCTACACTGTCATGCACAACCAGAAGGGCTCACATAGTTTCTTCAGCCTCTTTCATTGTAGGCTTGTAATGGCTGCCACCAGTTGTCAACATTCAAACTTGCAACAGCTTAAAAGCCTGTTGGTTTTGATTTATATAAAAGGCTGATGGGGGAACTAAATAATGTGCAAAATAAAACTGAGGCATTTATATAGACTGAGTAGAAATGCCCTAACCCCAAACCTAACCCTAACTCTAACCCTAACCCTAACCCATTGCAGGCAATGCACTTTCCTTCATTCCCAAACCCTGGACATGGTTCTGTTGGGAAGGGAATTATTAGGATACCTGGGGATGAGATTTCCAGTAACATTAGTTCCTTAATGATAGTGATCTGTTGCAGTAAAATAAAGGGATGACAAATGAAACAAATGAACCAGCCCCATGCTTGTTATCAATGAACTACTCAGTTTTGTTTCACAGCTAACAAAGCGATTTTGGAATGCAATCATTGCTGTTATCTAAATTGCATGAAGAATTTCCTTTTGTTACAAAACCTGTTGGCTTAAATTTCTCTATTTATCCATTCAATTCAGGTTTCTCACCAGCCCTGCCACATTTAGAGATGTGTGTACATGCACTTCCAGGTCTCACTGTCCCTGTATCCACTTTAAAAGTGCACTATCTATTGATATTTTCCCTCCTCATTCAAACCATATCACTGTGTTTCTTGCATTCAATTTTATATGGCTCATCGCCACTTTCTGTGTGTCTCCCTGGTACTATCCTCCTCACTGTTTACACATTTTGGGATTTTGTGCCATCTGCAATCTTTAAAATTAAGCCCTTTATACCCAAGCTCATAACATGAATGTATGTTAAAATTGCTGCAATCCTGATGTTCCCCTTGGGGAGCATCACTTTTACCTTCCTCTAATCTGAAAAACAATCAATCATCCCAACTCTTTCTTTTTTCAGTCCCTCACACAATTTCTGATGGTCAGACAATCACTTTCCCTTTAGTCCAAGGGGCTTCTAAGTTGGCAGACTCAACTATTATGTGGTACATTATCAAAAGCAGTTTGAAATTAAATATGCATAGCATCCACTCCCATCAACTCCTTACAACTTCATTAAAGAATTTGATCCGAGTTAGATAAAGCAAGTAATTACAAAAGCTAATTAGAAAATTATAGGTTATTGTGAAGGGAACTAAATGCAAAAGGAGTTCTGCTTCAGTGATACAGGGCATTGGTGAGACCACATCTGGAGGGCAGTGTACAGCATTGATTTCCTGGTTTAAGGAAGGATGCAAATGCACTGGAAAAGTTTCAGAGAAGGTTTATCAGACTTACGCTTGAAATGGACATATTGTCTTATGAAGAATGGTTGGATCTGCCAGAGTTTAAAAGAGTGAGCGTTGATTTGATTGATATATATAAGATTCTGAGTAGTTTGTGTGACTCCATTTATACTTCTCATTGCCTCAGGAAGGCAGCCAATATAATCAAGGACCCTTCCCACATCACTTACAATCTCTTCCAACCTCTTTTGTCAGGCAGAAGACATGAAATTCAAGAATGGCTTCTCCCCTGCTGTCATTAGACTTCTGAATGGATCTCTCAAATTTTAAATTTAACGTTGGTCTTGCTCTTTGTGCACCTTCACTGCAGCCGTAACATTGTATTCCTCGCTCTGTCCTATTTCCCTAATGGACTGTGTATGGTGTAATCTGGCTGGTACTGCACACGGAGCACATGACAATATTAAAGCAAATCAAAAAAAATACATTGTGGAGAGAATTTTTCATCTTGTGAGAAAATCTAGAACTGACAGTTACTGTTTAAAAATAAAAGGTCATCAATTTAAAACAGACACCAGAAAGATTATTTTCTCACAGAGGATTGTGAGTGTTTGGAACTCTAATCCTCAAAATACAGTGGAAGCAAAGTCTGTGAATATACCTAAGGCTGTGGTAGATAGCTTCTTGATAAGCAAAAGACTGAAAGACTATCAGGGTTAGGTGGGAACATTGACTAATTAGATTAGTCAGGATCTTATCGTATGGTCAAGCAGGCTTGGAGGGGCTGAGTGGCCTACTCCTGCTACTAACTCGTATATTCATGTACATGTTCATGATACAGGCTTTTCATATAGGTGTGCTGAACTTTGATCTCTAGACATGATTTTTCCATACATCAATTAATTTTTACAAGGTTATTGTCTCTGAAAATTTCTTTTCATCAGAAACGTGAGACTATATTGATCCCACTCCTCTTTTTGTTACACCGTATGTTACATGACATGGCACCAATGGTACTGTGCCAATATATTGTGATAATCCCTATTAATAAAGCCCAGGATACTGTATGCAGTGATGGCCTGATGTTAAGTTGACTGGTATGTAGTCCCAGGTTTTGTTTAAATTACCTTTGTGTATATAAGCACATCATTAGCTGTCAGCAGGCATCCACTCCCATAAGACCTAGACATATATGAATTATCACCTCTGTTATCTTCTCCCTAATTTCCTTAAGTATGTGTTGTGTATCATCCTGGACCTAGTGTTTTATCCTTTATCAGTTTATCAATGCGTTTGCCCCATTCTAATAAAACTGTAGTAACATTCTTTTCAAACTCATGCTCAATGAAATAGTGGGAAGAATGTAGACCTTTCTACCACAGGGATTGGTTGAAATCAAGAATATGGTGTATTTGAGGGGAAGTTGGATAGACATGTGGGGGAGAAGGGAATAGACAATTATAACCAATATGACTCCTCAGAAGCCAATATCCATCACCAAGTCACCCTTTATTTACACATGAACTGTCCTTGTCTGTAGTTCTGCCTCATTCAGACTCAGCTACCGGAGTGTCAGCATCTCTGACACTCCCCTTTGTTATCTGTCAGCCAGGGCTCCCTGATTGGACCAGATTAATAGCCCCAATCGGGGTATTTATATTCTAAATGGCCACTTTCTGTACTGTAACTCCCATGTCACCCTATCGAGTGAGCTGTCTATTTAATTGGACACACTTGTTAAAAACTCAGGTGACTAGTCTTTCAGTACACCAGCCATTTCTCAGAAAGTTTACCTTGCTCACACAGTTAAGGGGCAACTTTCAAAAAGGTCAATCTGCTTTGTTTGACATCAGTGCTTGTGTGCCAGTGGCAAGTCACTTGTTTTGGCTGGTCAGATTCTTTATTGCAGATCACTGCCATTGTAACTACCTTACTTTGAATATTCTCCCCTTCTTCTGGATCGGATTAATCATTAACAAGCCTGGAAGTCGAACTCGCACGTCCTCACCCTTCCTTTCATACTGATTCTTTTTTCATTTATAGAGAGCACTTGATTATTTTATTATAGTATTCCTAGATAATTTCATTTTGTATTTTCCATTTCCTTTCTCAAAGATATTTAAATGTCAACTGTGGCCCGTTTGGTAGCTCTCTCGCCTCTGAATCACAAGGTTCCAGGTTCAAGTCGCACTCCAACGCTAACACTCTGCTGGAGAGCTTCACTGTCAGAGTTGCCTTCTTTCTTCAGAGATATTAAACCAAGAGCCTGCCTGTGTGATGAAAGATAGTCTACGTCGAACAAGAGGAGGGCAGCCCTTGCTGGTGCCCTGGTCAATACATATCCCTCAACCAACATCGCAAAGCAGATTGTCTGGTCATTATCATTGTTGCTCATGGGATCTCAAAGTGCACAAAATGGTTACGTTGCAGCAGTGAGTATACTTCATTGGCTGTGAAGTATATTGGGGATATCTGGCAGTCACAAAAAATGTGACAAAAGTGCAAAACTTTCTTCTATCAAATTTCTCTTCAGATCCTAGGCCTGATTATTCCATATGTATGGACAAGCCATGCACAGTAATGTGGAAAATAAATAATGTGATCATGCGTGTGGCAGCTTGGTCAAACAGTTACCGCTGATCCCATGCTGAGATATTCAAAATCCAACATCCATTTCCCCATTGACAAATGGGGTACAAACATAGGGAAAATCTGCCTAAAACATTGTCTATTAGTGTTTTTCAATTGATTCCATTTCCAGTGTTTAAGTATGCAGATTGACATCTCAAGCATGAAATAGCAGACATGGAGGAAACTGGTCACTTGAGCAAAGGTGTTGCAATGTCGTGACAACTTGAAGCCGTGAGAGGGCCTATAAGATGGTTCATCAATAAAATATGCATTTTTTAATGTTTGTTTTAAATGTTTCTTGTTGGACCATTAAAAGCGGGAATCATTTCCTATGTTTTCTCAATCCTCTCATCCCAGAATGCGTGTTGCACATGCCATCAAGGATCCTCCCTAATCAGTTCAGATCCATCAGGAATCCATTTCTGATCCTTGATGGGCCTTGAGTGTTGTATTTGAACTTCCAGGTATTCAACAAGATACTTCACAAAAAGCTACGTCATAAGATAAGACCCCACTATCTTGGAAGTTGTATAGTGGCATGGATAGAGAATTGGCTCATGGGCAAGAAACAGCAAGTTGGGATAAGGGACAAAAACAGAAATTGCTGGAGAATCTCAGCAGGTCTGGCAGGGTCTATTGAGAGAAAGCAGAGTCAACGTTTCCAGTCTAGTGATTGTTTTTCAGAATTTCTGAGATTCTGCAGCTATTTTGTGGTGGCACAGTGGCTGAGTGGTTAGTACTGCTGCCTCACAATGCCAGGGACTAATGTTCAATTCTACCCTTGGGCAATTGTCTGTGTGGACTTTGCACATTTATTCTGTGTCTGAGTGAGTTTCCTCCCACATCCAAAGATGTGCAGATTAGATGGATTGCCCATACTGTCCAGAGATGTGCAGGCTAGATAGGTTAGCCAAAGGAAATGCAGGTTTGTGGGGATGGGGTGGGATGCTTTTTAGAGGGTCAGTGAAAACACAGTGGGCAGAATGGTCTGCTTCCACACCACAGAGGTTCTATGATTTCTTGTTTTGTTTTAGATTTTCAACATTAGCAGTTCTTTGATTTTTGTTTAGTGAGGATAAAGGATTCTTTTTCCGGTTGGCAACCCGTGAAGCAGAGTTTCACAGGAATCAGAGCTGGGACCACAACAGGTTACAACATAGATTAATGACTTGAAGGAAGGAAAAAACTGAATGTACTGTAGCCAAAATTTGCAGATAACTCAAAAATGGGTGGAAAAATTAAGTATCCCAAGGAGAGGGATATAAACATTTTATGGAGAAATATTGATAAGTTAATTAAATGTTGGGTAAAGAGTTGGCAATGGGAGTGTAATGTTGGAAAATATGAAGTTCATTTTGGAAGGGAGAACAAAGGAATTAAGAACTACATACATGGAGAAAAGTTGCAACACAAAAGACCTCGGCGGGGGTGGTACTTGTGCATGAACCACAGAAGGGTAGCGCAAAGGTGTAGCAGGTAATCAGAAGGCTAATGGAATGTCAGTCCTTATTACAAGGGGGTTGGAGTATATGTGTAGGGAAGTCTGACTGCAACTGTACAAGGTGCTGGTGAGACCACATCTGGAGTCCTATGAACAATTCTTATTATTTGAGGAAAGATATTTTTTCTTTGAAGACAGTTCAGAGAAGGTTCTCTCGAATGATTCCTGGTATGGAGGAATTGTCTTATGAGCAAAACAGAGAGTTCCAAACTAAGGGGCATATTTTTAATGTGAGAGGAGAAAGATTTAAAAGGGACCTGAGGTAAAACTTTTTCACACAGAGGGTAGTTCATATGTGGAATGAACTGCCAGAGGAAGTGGTAGGTGCAGGTATAGTTACAACATTTAAAAGATATTTGGACAGCTACATGAATAGGAAAGGTTTAGAGGGATATGGGCCAAACGCAGGCAAATGGAACTAGTTTAACTTGGGAAACTTGGTCAGCATGCATGAGTTGGGCCAAAGAGTCTGTTTCCATGCTGAATAGCTCTAGGTTGGGACTGTACTCAGTGGAGTTCAGAAGAATGAGAGGTGATATCATTGAAACATGTTAGATTTTTAAAAGGCTTGACGGGGTAAATGCTGAGAAGATGCTTCCCCTCATAGGAGAGTCTAGGGCCAGAGGGCATAGTCTCAGAATAAAGGAGCACCAGTTTAAGACTGAGACAAGGAGAAATTTCTTCTCCCAGTGCGTTGAGAGTTTTTGAAACTCCTAGACACAGAGAACTGTGGGGGCAGAATCCTTATGTATATTTGAGGAGAGATAGGTAGACTGTTGAACAGTTTGGGAATCAAGGGTGATGGAGGAAACACAAGAAAGTGGAAATGAGGAATTTGGGTCAGTCACGATTCTATTGAATGGCAAAGCAGGCTCAAGGGGCTGACTAGCCTACTCCTATTCCTATTTCGTATGGGTTTACGATCTATGGTTTCTCCCACACTGTCCTTGACAGGAGGATTAGTTCCTTGGGGTTTTCTCGAATATTTTAAGCCTGGCATTATATATAATTGCTCAGCTATGCATTCCTTTACATGATCATCCCTGTAATCCTGCAGTGAGCAACGGCAGAGTCAAGCAATTAGCACAGAGACAGATGTTAGGAGTTCAGATCCTCTCAAAATCTCACTTAAGATCTCATGAATTTCAAACAGATAATTGGAATTTCGCCAAATGGCAAACAAGTCCCAGAAAACATCCCTCCAAAATAACAAGCATGGGGCTGGATGAACACAGCAGGTCAAGCAGCATCATAGGAGCAGGAAAACTTGACGTTTCGGGCCTAAACTCTTCATCAGAAATGGGGGAGGGGAAGAGGGTTCTGAAATAAATAGGGAGAGAGGGGGAGGCGGATAGAGGATGGATAGAGGAGAGGATAGGTGGAGAGGAGGCAGACAAGTCGAAGAGGTGGGGATGGAGCCAGTAAAGGTGAGTGTAGGTAGGGGGGTAGGGAGGAGATAGGTCAGTCCAGGGAGGACAGACAGGTCAAGGGGGCGGGATGATGTTAGTAGATAGGAGATGGGGGTGTGGCTTGAGGTGGGAGGAGGGGATAGGTGAGAGGAAAAACAGGTTAGGGAGGTGGAGATGAGCTGGGCTGGTTTGTCTCCGCCTGCTCCTGCCCCACCGAACTCATCTCCACCTACCTAGACTCCATTTTCACCCCCTTGGTCCAGGAACTCCCTACCTACGTCCGTGACACCACCCACGCCCTCCACCTCCTCCAGAACTTCCAATTCCCCAGTCCCCAACACCTCATTTTTACTATGGACGCCCAGTACCTATACACCTGTATTCCCCATGCTGATGGCCTAAAGGCCCTCCATTTCTTCTTGTCCCGCAGAACTGACCAATCCCCCTCCACCGACACCCTCATCCGCTTAGCCGAACTCGTCCTCACCCTCAACAACTTTTCTTTCAATTCCTCCCACTTCCTACAGACAAAGGGGGTGGGCATGGGTACCCGCATGGGCCCAAGCAATGCCTGCCTCTTTGTAGGTTACGTGGAACAATCCCTCTTCCGTACCTACACTGGCCCTAAACCCCACCTCTTCCTCCATTACATTGATGACTGCATCGGCGCCGCCTTGTGCTCCCACGAGGAGCTCGAACAGTTCAGCCACTTCACCAACACCTTCCACCCCAACCTGAAGTTCACCTGGACCATCTCCAACACTTCTCTCTCCTTCCTGGACCTCTCTGTCTCCATCTCGGGCAACCACCTAGAAACCGATGTCCATTTCAAGCCCACTGACTCCCACAGCTACCTGGAATACACCTCCTCCCACCCACCCTCCTGCAAAAATGCCATCCCCTATTCCCAATTCCTTTGCCTCCGCCGTATCTGCTCCCAGGATGAGACATTCCACTCCCGTACATCTCAAATGTCCTCATTCTTCAAGGACCGCAACTTCCCCCCACAGTGGTCGAGAACGCCCTCGACCGTGTCTCCCGCATTTCCCGGAACACGTCCCTCACGCCCCGTCCCCGCAATAATAACCAAAAAAGAATCCCCCTCGTCCTCACATACCACCCCACCAACCTCCGGATCCAACGCATCATCCTCCGACACTTCCACCATCTGCAATCAGACCCCACCACCAAAGACATTTTTCCCTCCCCACCCTTATCTGCCTTCCGGAGGGACCACTCCCTCCGTGACTCCCTTGTCCGCTCCACACTCCCCTCCAGCCCCACCACACCCGGCACTTTTCCCTGTAACCGCAGGAAGTGCTACACCTGCCCCCACACCTCATCCCTCACCCCAATCCCAGGCCCCAAGAAGACTTTCCACATCGGGCAGATGTTCACCTGCACATCTGCCAATATGGTATACTGCATCCGCTGTACCTGTTGTGGCTTGCTCTACATCGGGGAAACCAAGCGGAGGCGTGGGGACCGCTTTGCAGAACACCTGTGCTCGGTTCGCAACAAACAACTGCACCTCCCAGTCGCGAACCATTTCAACTCCCCCTCCCATTCCTCAGATGACATGTCCATCCTGGGCCTCCTGCAATGCCACAGTGATGCCACCCGAAGGCTGCAGGAACAGCAAATCATATTCAGCCTGGGAACCGTGCAGCCCAATAGTATCAATGTGGACTTCACAAGCTTCAAAATCTCCCCTCCCCCAACCGCATCCCAAAACCAGCCCAGCTCATCTCCACCTCCCTAACCTGTTTTTCCTCTCACCTATCCCCTCCTCCCACCTCAAGCCACACCTCTATCTCCTATCTACTAACAACATCCCGCCCCCTTGACCTGTCCATCCTCCCTGGACTGACCTATCTCCTCCCTACCACCCTACCTACACTCACCTTTACTGGCTCCATCCCCACCTCTTCGACTTGTCTGCCTCCTCTCCACCTATCCTCTCCTCTATCCGCCTCCCCCTCTCTCCCTATTTATTTCAGAACCCTCTTCCCCTCCCCCATTTCTGATGAAGAGTTTAGGCCCGAAACGTCAAGTTTTCCGGCTCCTATGATGCTGCTTGACCTGCTGTGTTTATCCAGCCCCATGCTTGTTATCTCGGATTCTCCAGCATCTGCAGTACCTTTTATCCCTCCAAAATAGTTCTCCAAGATCTAGCAGCAATCTCAATTCGGGATATGCAAAGGTATTGTATCCCTCACTGAGTTCTTGTTAATTAGCCTACATATTTCATTCATTTCTTTCTTGCCTCCAGAGTCAACCAATCGAACAAATTCGTGGTCTGCCTCTCACCCTCCACAAAATTTGAGCTCATCCAAAATGTAGCCACCTTTATCTTAACTGACATGGTGATTCATTCATGCATTGCAACCTCACTCATTAACCCACAGTATGGGAATTACTATCGTTAATAATGGGAGCATCATTCCTCCCAACGTAGCAATGTGTGATTTTTCATGCATCCTTGTTCACAAATCCCTTCAATTCTCCATCCGTCTTCATCCCTGTAAGCACTTGCAACTTGAGATTAGAATTGGAATAGAATGTAGAATGAGTTTTATTGTCACATGCACTCGGATGTGTACAGTGAAAAGTTTACAGGTCGACCCTTACGGCGCCATCTTAGGTACCAAGGTACCTAGTTACAGAATCTTAATTTCAAATTCTTAGGGAAAAATGTTAACAAAGTAAAAATATAAGAACAAAAACAAAGTTGCTGGAAAAGCTCAGCAGGTCTGGCAGCATCTGTGAAGATTTTCTGATTTTCTCTTCACAGATGCTGCCAGGCCTGCTGAGCTTTTCCATCAACTTTGTTTTTGTTCCTGATTCACAGCATCTGCAATTCTTTCGTTTTTTTTAAAAAATAAAAAGTCGAGCAATAAAGTAGAAAAATAGAGTAATAAGAGTTCAGAATAACAGTCTTTCCAACCAAGAGCGTGCTGGGCTTCATCTCGAGGCCAGCAGTTCAAATCCATACTAAGGCCAGGAGTCAAGTCAACACTGAAGCTAGGAGTCTGAGCCTGCACTGAGGCTGGGAGTCCGAGTCCATGCTGGGATTGTAATGTGGTGGTACGTCATTGGTATTAGCAATCCATCGACCTAGGTTAATGTTTTCTGGATGTGAGTTCAAATCCCACCACAGCGGCTGACAGAGTTTAAACTCAGTTAATAAAATGTGGGATTTAAAGTTAGTCTCTGTGCTGGTAACCATGATGCCTATCAGCAATTAGCTTTAAAAACACATCTGGTTCACTAGTCTCTTTTAGGGAAGGAAATCTGCTGTCCTTACCTGGTTTGGGCTATGTGTGCCTCCAGACCCACATAAAGTGGTTAACTCTAAACTGCCTTCTAAAATGATCGACTAAACCAGCCAGTGTAAGGACAATTAGGGATGGACAACAAATATTGGGCAGTTCTGCAATGCTCCCACCCCTGAGACAATAAAGTAACAAAATAATCATCTGAGATATCTGCGCATCTCCAATTCTTGCTTCCTCTGATTTGAACCACTCCACTATCACTCCAGCTGCATGAGGTCTGAAGCTCATGAATTCTGTATCTGTAGCCACCTTCAAGTCGTTCCTTAAGTCCCAACTGTTTGGCCAAGCTTCTGGTCATGGCCCCTAATAACTCCTTCAATTTAGAAGATTGAGTTCTGGCTATAGGCTGGGAGTTATGTGGACAACTCATTTTAGACATGGTTACCTGTAGTGACTGTAACGGGGATAAAAGGTACTGCAGATGCTGGAGAATCCGAGATAACAAGCTATGGGGCTGGATGAACACAGCAGGTCAAGCAGCATCATAGGAGCAGGAAAACTTGACGTTTTGGGCCTAAACCCTTCATCAGAAACGGGGTCAGCTATATGGACATCATAGAATAGGAGTTTCCTGATTGGGGCTGTTAACCTGGTCCAATCAGGGGGCCCTGGCTGACAGATATAAACAGGAGAGTCCAAGGTTCTGCTCACTCTGAGAGCTGGCTGTGAGGAAGCCAGACCAGTGTCAAGTACTGTGCATGTGTAAATAAAGGGAGCCTTGGTGACAGGATACCGGATTCTGTGGAGTTATTTCATTACCCCACAGCTTAAGGAGTGCAGACAGAGAAGGTAATGGGTTACCCTCACTCAGAAGAAAGCAAAGTAGGCAGGAAAGCCCCAAGAGCGCAGTTCAATCATGAGCAGTTTTTCTGTGCTTAAGAACAATGTGTGTGACAGTTTTTCTGGGGAATGTAGCCAGAGGCCAGCTGAACAAGGGGGAAAGGAAAAGAGAGGATTAGCAGTAAGACACTCTGTAGTAAGAGGTATGGATAGGTATTTCAGCAGCTACAGATGGGACTCCAAAATGGAGTGCTGCATCCAGCGTCAAGGATGTCACTGAACAGCTGCAGCGCATTCTAAGGAAGAGGGTGAACAGTCAGCGATCATGGTTCACATTGGGACCAACAATATAGGCACAAAGAGGGATCAGGTGGGATGTCACAGTATTGCTCAAGCGATCTATTACTGCAATAAGGAGGGACAATAGGTTTCTCATATGAGGCATTATGGGTAGAACCTAAAAACAAAAAGTGGGCGATCTCTTTGCTGGAGATGTACTATAGACTCCAAACAGTCAGAGAGGGATAGAAGTACAGAAAATGTAGACAAATCCCAGAAAAGTAAAAAAAAATAGAGCAATAACAGTGTGGATTTCAACATCCCCAATATTAACTGGGATAGACAAAGTATGAAAGAATTAGAGTGTATCTAATTAGAGAATTAGAATGTATCTTGGAAAGTTCTCCAAGCCAGCATTCCCTAATTTTCAGGAATGAAGCTGGGGAATCATTTTGAACATAATGACTGTAACATAGTAAGATTTGAGGTAATAATGGTTAAGGATAAAGGTAGACCAGAATTAATGGTTCTGATTTGGGGAAGGCTGATATTAATATGTTAAAACAGGATTTGGTCAAAGTGGACTGGGAGCAGCTACTTGTAGGAAAATCCACATAAGAGCAGTGGGAGTTATTTAAAAAGGGAAATAGTGAAATCTTAAATCTAATGGAATTTTTTAAGGCGTTAAATAGGTGGGTGGATGAGGATAGTGAAGTTGATGTAGTCTACATGGACTTTAGTAAAAATTTTAACAAGGTATTGTGTGAAAGATTGGTCAAGATGATAAGGACCATGGGATCCAGGACAATTTGGCAAATTGGATCCAAAATTAGCTCCATGTTGGGAGAGAGAGAGAGATCAATGTTCAAAGGTTGTTTTTGTGACTGGAAGTCTATGTCCAATGACATGCTACAGGGTCACTCGCTGTTTGTTGTATACATTAAGGTTCTAGACATGAACGTAGGAGGTAGGATCAGTAAATTTTCAGATGACATGAAAATTGATGGTGTTGCAAATAATGAGGAGGAAAACCTTGGACTACAGAATGATAAAGATGTGCTGGGCTAAAATGGAACAATCTTTTAAATTGAATATGACAGCAAATGCAAACTTCAGATAAAATTCAGCTTTTCTCTTGTTCCACTCTGGAGTACCTCAATACAATTTCTGTGCTCTTGATGTTTACAATGTATGCCTGACATGGAATGTACAGTTCAAGGGGTCTTATGCAGTTTCCAGCCATTCAGTTACTATGGCTGAACGACCTTGCTCTGTGACTTTATACCATTATGAACAAACATCCAAATTAAGATCAGAAGTAGGCTATTCAGCATCCTCCCCCCTGCCTTACCACACTCTCTGCCTACATCAGCTGCTCCCAACTTCAATAGCCTCCAGCTTTGACAGCCCAGCCACAATCTATAATTGGATAGCCAGCGCACATCCCGAGCTGTTGATTGCATACTGATCCTCCACTTTGAAGTATACAAGGTAAGCTGGGATCTCATACAAAACCCTCACAGGACTAGACAGGGTAAACACAGGAAAATGTTCCCAATGATTGGGAAGTCCAGAACCAGGGGTCAAAGCCGCAAGGATACAGAGGAGGCAATTTAGCATTGAGAGGAGAAGAGATTTCATCACTAAGAGAGTAGTGATCCTGTAGAGTTCTCTGCCACAGAAAGCAGTTGATGTCAAAACATCAAATGTTTTCAAGAAGGAGTTAGGTGCAATTCATAGGGATATAGGGATCAAAGGGTATGGGAAGAAAGCAGGAACAAGGGACTGAGTTGGACGACCAACCATGATCATATTGATTGACAGGGCAAGCTCAAATGGCTGAATGGCATATTCCTCCTCCTATTTATGTTTCTATGGACCAGTATGTCTCATTTGCCAGTCTTACTGTGTTTTATTTTCTTCTGGGTTGTCAGCCCTTCAAAAACTGTGTTGAACCTCAGACCCTGTGAAAATTAGAATCAGGACACAGAAATATTTCTGATGTCCAATCTAATGCCCAAGACTGCCACTTGACATTCAATGGTGTTACCATCACTGAATCCCCCACCGTCAATATCCTTGGGGTTACCTTTGACCAGAAACTCAACTGGACTTGCCATACAAAACACCATGGTACAAGAGGAGGTCAGAGGCTAGGAATACTGCAGCGAGTAACTCATCTCCTGCCTCCCAGAACCCTGTCCATCATCGACAAGTCACAAGTCAGGAGTGTGATGGAACACTCCCCACTTGCCTGGATGAATGCAGCTCCAGTAACACTCAAGAAGTTTGACAACATCTAGGAGAAAGCAGTCCACTTAATTAGCACCACATTCCACAAGCATCCAACCCCACCAACACCGATGCTGAGTCACAGCAGTGTGTGGAATCTGCAACATGTACTGCAGAAATTTACCAAAGATCCTTAGACAGCACCTTCCAAACCCACAACCACTTTACCTAGAAGAACAAGGGCAGCAGATACATGGGACCATCACCTGCAAGTTCTCCTCCAAACCACTCACCATCCTGACTTGGAAATATATCAGTGTTCCTTCATTGCTGCTAGGTCAAAACCTGGAATTCCATCCCTCAGGCCATTGTGGGTCAACCTACAGCATTTGGACTGTAGCAACTGAAGAAGACAGCTCACCACCACCTTCTCAAAGGCAGCTAGGGACGGGCAATAAATGCTGGCCCAGCCAGCAATGCCTATGTCCCCTGAGTGAATAAAAAAATGTCAGAGTTATGGCCGCAGAACCAAAAATCCAGGCCAACCTGCCAGATAAAATTTCAAAATGGCAACCACCCATGCCTATTTTTGTACTTGGCGTATGAGTTGACTCCTGCATTTGTAGGGAATTCTTAAGAGTTAAAAGCTCAACTGTCGACATCTACAGTAATTAAAATTAAATTCCTCAAGCTGCTCTGATGAGATTTGAATATCCCTGGTGCATCAGCCCAGGCTTCCAAATTATACGTCCAGTTCTCACTGCAATTTCCACCTGTTATTTGCTCCGTCTAATTTGAAGGTTTTCATTTCTGTTTCTGTTTTTGGCGTAATTCAGATCGACCAAGCCCGTCTGTCTTAATAATTCAGAGTTCAGTTCCCAAAGGAGAGGGAGACTCTCAGTGGTTGACACATCTACAGAATATTCATCAACAACATGTCAGTATTCCTGAAAAATTCCCATGTCATTGTTCTGCGTGAACTGTTCAAACACAGACAGGGAAGCTTTGCTCTCAGTTGCAGGCCCTTCCCATTCACGGAACCTGAGGGAGCTTTGCCTTCCTCCAAATCGTGCAAGTGATTAGCAAATTCTTGTCTTGTCTCATGATTTATTCAGCATCAACTCCATGGATCCCTGGATTGTGTGGGCTCCCATCTATAATCTTTGACTTTCATTATTTTGTTTAATGGTTTTCAACGCAAGTCTGTGAAACCTTCATTCTGCCTTTCACATTCTACTCAACTCATCAACTGCTCCCTGCATATCCCCAGCTTCATTTAGTGAAATGAAAGCAAAATACTGTAGGTGCTGAAATTCTCAAATGAAAACAGAAATGACTTGAGAGAGAAATGGAGTCAATAGGCTGCATGCCGAAGTTAGAGGGCTGGGGTTTTCTTGCTAAAGGGTCCAGAAGGGCAGGGCAACTCCACCTTGGCAGTCTCTTGGGTCCAGACCCATTGTGACAGCGGCAGTTGGCCTGAATCAAGACTCCAGCCCCAAATCCATGTATTGATGATCAATCAGACTTTGGGGTTGGGGCTGGTACTGTTTGTCACCACACGGTACTGTCACCACACAGATCCCCCTCGTGTGTGGAAGAGTGCAAAGTGCAGCTTCGTCCCCTTCTCAGCCCAACCCCCAGAGGCTGACAAAATCTAACCCAGTGTTTCCAGTCACAGAGGGTTCATCAGAAACCCATCCTGACAAAAGGTCATCCTGAAAAAACACTAACTCTTTCTCTCTCTTCAGCTGCTGCCAGACCCGCAGAGTGTTTCCAGAGTTTTCTGTTTCAATGCTGAAGAACTACCTTTTCCTTTGAAAAACATTTAGCTACAAGAACCAGATTCCTAAAGAAACAAAATCCAAAGAACTGCAGATGCTAGAAATCAGAAACAAAAACAGAAATAGCTGGAGAAACTCAGCAGATCTGGCGGCATCTGTGGAGAGAAAACACAGAGTTCACATTTCAGGTCCTGTGACCTTTTACCGGAATGCCAAACAATCTCTGTTCACAGAATCATGGACTCTTACAGCTCAGAAGGGGGCCATTCAGCCTTTCATACTGAGGCTAGGTCCTTGAAAGAAGAGACCAATTTTGTCCCATTTATCCCCCAACAGCCCTACAAATTTATCCTCTTCAAATCCATGTCATTTTAAAAGTTCCTACAGAATCTGATTCCACTGCACCCTATTAGATAGGACAGCATGCTCCAAACCTTAATTCTCTGAGTGGTGAAATGAGTTGCTTGAATTCAGAGTCATGGAGTCTTTACATCAAGCATTAGTTTATTCAAATCCCGTTTTCCAACATTTGTATGTTACAATGTTTCAAGTGCTCATCTAAATATTTCCTAAACGTCTTGAAGGCTGTCACCTGGCGCATTCTTTTTAGGCATTGTGTACCAGGTACCCACCACCTTCTGCGTGAAAACTTTGCTCCTCAAATTCTCTCTGTACCTCCATCTCCTTAACTTAAACTGTGCCCCCTCATTATTCATCCCTCTACTATAGGGAAACATTTCTCCTTATCAGTGGCTCTCCTAGAGCTTTGCACCCCTTAATCAGGTCACCCCTCAGCCATCTCTGCTCTAAGGAAACCCAACCTATCTAACCCTTCTACTCCAGGGTGGAAGTTATTTTGTTAAATGCAAATTTCACCAGCTGGCTCAGCTCAGTTTAAACCCACGTCGCTCACATCATTAGGACATGAGGTTCTGCCTTAATATTATCAATAATCCAGTGGGATTACCATTAGACCATCACTTCCACATCCAATTAACTGGGATGATCTGTCTAACTGGTTAGTCTTTATAGAGAGGCTACAGCCTCAGGATAAGATTGTTGGGAATGCTGAATTACTGAACCACATTACTTTTGTCACCTTACTGCAATGCATAAAATGATAGACATCGGACCTTAAAGTTTGGTTACACAGTGACTAGGCAGATACCTTTCTGCCTATTCCAATTTACACATCACAAGACATCAATGCACTGATTACTTGTTTTCCATATACGTATATATTGTCATTTTTTTTTGGACTTGCAGGACATGGGCATCTCTGGCCAGCACTTATTCCCCATTCCCAATCCCAGAGGGCAGTTAAGAATTAACCACACTGCTGTGAGTCTGGAGTCACATGCAGGCCAGATCAGGTAAGGATGACAGATTTCCTTCCCTGAAGGACATTAGTGAATCAGATGGGTTTTCCCCAACATTCAACACTGGTTTCATGGACATCATTAGACCTTTAATTTCAGATTTTTTAATGAATTCAAATTCCACCATATACCACGGCTGGATTAGAACTCAGGTCCCCAGAACTTTAAGTGAGTTTCTGGATTAATAGTCTAGCAATAATACCACTAGGCCCACTGCTTCTCCGGTGTTCACTCCTAATTAGCTTTTATTAACATATAACACATATTCCCTAGTTTTATTTGATCTCAGGCATCCCTGCAAGTCTAATAAATGATAACAACAGTGACTGTATGGATTCAGGGACAGGACAAGTCCCTTACATTTGGAATTGAAGAAATCCAATATGATTATACAAATCTGGTGCAGAACAGACAAGGCCTCTGCTGTCATTCAGCAACTGTATGTCATGTACATCTATGATGGTCAGTTTAGTTCTGGCATGGAGGCAAATGAGATTGAAGAGATTTCCATCTCAAGGGTATGTAATACTGACACCAGAAGACACTTGATCTTTGATGAGGTGAATAGCCACGGTCAGGTATTGTCACGTAGACTATAAATGGTAAAACAGCCAGACCGTGGGGGTTCGGGTATTGGAGGACACCAGACAATGGGGGAGATTTTGCCCTGCAAGGACTGAAGATTATAAATAAACAGATTGTATTCCCCGAAAGGAGTTTCCAAGGAAACTTTGAGGCTGCCTCCCTTTTGGGGATGTGGGAGTGTGTGGGGCCAGAGATTGGCCATGTTGTGTATATATCTGAGCATGTAGAGCATTGCTGATCAGCCCATGAAACATAGAAATAAGGAGGAAAAAGTAGGCCATTTGGCCCTTTGAGCCTGCTCTGCTGTTCAATTTGCTCTTGGCTGATCCTCTATCTCAATGTCATACTCATGCTTTCTCCCCATATCACTTGATGTCTTTAATATCCAAACATTTATCAATCTCTTTCTTGAATGTATTCACTGACCTGGCCACTAGTGCTTACTGTGATGACTAATTCTGTAGGTTGATCACCCTCTGAGTGAAGAAAAAATGTTTCCTCATCTCAATCCTAAATGGCCTACCCTATATTCTTGACAATACAAGCTTTCGGAGTGTAGCCTCTTCATCAGATGTGATTTCTGATCTTGTCTACTCCAGTCCAACACCGGCACCTCCACATCATAGTTATATTCTGAGACAGCGATTGCTGGTTCTGGATTCCCTGAGTAGAGGAACCATCCTCCCTGTACCTAGCCGGTCTAGCCCTGTTGGAGCTTTGAATGTTTCAATCAGATCCCCTCAGAGGACGAGACTGGTGCTCACCTGAAATAATTGCTGTTGCTCTCTGATTGTCTCTCTCTGTTAATAACTTCATCACTGTGCTGCTTTATGGTGAGAAACAGATTGAATTAATCCCCAAAACAAGTTCATTGCTCGAGGTGTAATGTTTATCAGCTCTGACAGGGAGAGCGAAGGAGACAATAAAAAACGCCTCAATTGACCCAAAGAAATGTCTTCAAAATAAATTGAATGTTACCCGTTTAAGCTCAAACTGCAAGATATGAGAAATAACTGAACTGAATCAGTGAAGGCTGAGAGCTCTTTGTACTGGCAAAGGTGCAGATTATGTAACAATTTAATGAACATTTAGATTTCAATTTGACTGCACTGTCCATTGATTTAGAGATGCTGTCTGCTCAGTAAATTCGCCTGTTGCTAAGATAGTACACAGAGAACAGGCAGCTATTTCTCAGGGCCCCTCTGGGATGCTAGAAACTGATTTTTCATCACCTTTAATGAGCAAGATGTTCTTGTTACAAACAAGGAAATCATTCACTGCCTTCCCATAGCCACAGGAGTAAGAAAACAGGCCCAACAGAACCCTGCTGACATCCCAGAAAACAATCAGCAGAATGGCATCGTGCATGAAGAATTGAAAATAGCAAACAGTGCAGGGTTTAATCAGGATTCGGGGCCAAGGGGCATGATATGAATGGCTCAGGAAATTAAAGATTCCTCGGAAGACCAGAATTTGATAAGTACTGCTGCCCCTTATTCTGAGATGTCTGTAATTCAGGTCTGGGATAAAAATGTCGTGAGCTCTCTACAGTGATGATCAGTTGATCAGAAAGGGGATGTCCTTCTTGTGTGTTGGTCACATCTTGAGCTGTTGGGTGTTAACAGTGTTGTGCCACCATTGTACAAGAGAGTGCAGGACACCATGCAGGAACCGCTTGTTAAAATCAGGTTGCAAGCTGTGATTAAATGTATTCCTGGAGATTTTGTCGCATGACTAGTCCCCACATTCCAGCCATTGGGTCAGCTTTATACATTTATGGAGTGTTCATATGTTGGAGATTTTGTAAAAAAAATCTAAACTATCCTGTTGGAGGCAATAAACCCAGACAAGGGAATACATGACTGAACTGCATTTCAGTTAACTGCTTTTGGCAGAACAGTGGGACGGATTTACAACCAGAAGTGGAGAAGATTTATCTTTTCTCTCTACTTTCCTTTAACTTCTCAAAGGACAATGTACCCAATGACAATGCAAACTGGAGAGAAACCTCCAACCACTGACAACTCTAGTATTTATGAAAAGTTCATGGTGACAATTGATCAAGGATATCCCTCACCAACTGATCTCACATTAAAGCCTAACACCTCAAAAACTCCCTGAAGGTTTTGAACTTAAGACTCTTTTATGTTTCATTTTGTACTGGACACTATCCTTTTTAACTTTGTACTACAGCTTTTTTGTACGTGTGTATGCTTGAGTGTGCGTTTGGTGTTATGTCTTTATTACTTTTCCCAGGGCATGAAAGTAATGAAGTCGCTCTTCCTTTCACTCAAGAAAATTTTGCAATTGCGTCCTTACTGCGACAGGAAAATGTCGTTGACTTTTTTTTATTGCAGTGAGGTATAGCCTCATGCTAAAAGGACCATTATATTGTTATTGCAGCCAACTGAGGAGACTGAAAGGTAAAGAGCTGATTTAGCACATGGTTGTAACACAATGCAAGTGTTGTTATTTCATTATTGTTAAGTAAAGGGTTATTTATATCTTAGTACATTCAAAATCTAAGTCCAGCTACTGAGCCTGTGACGTCAGATAAATCAAACGAATGGAGCCTGAATTCAGTTGTTTTTCAATATTTATAAGCTCAAAAGATCCAATTTCTCAGGATTTCTCCTGAATATTGGCTGTAGAGGATTCACCACTCACACTTGATGTATGAGGAAATTGACTAGGTTAGGATTGTTTTTGCTGGAGCACAGATGAATAAAGGGGGAATTTCAGAGACTTACAAAATTCTAACAGGACTGGACAGGGTAGATGCAGGGAGGATGTTCTCGATGGTGAGTGTGTCCAGAACCAGGGGTCACAGTATGAGGATTCGGGGTAGACCATTAAGTACAGAGATGAGGAGACATTTCTTCACCCAAAGAATGGTGAGCCTGTGGAATTCATTACCACAGGAAGTAGTTGATACCAAAACATTGAATGTATTCAAGAGGCAGCTAGATATAGCACTTGGGGCAAATGGGATCAAAGGTTATGTGGAGAAAGTGGGATTGGGCTATTGAGTTGGACGATCAGTCACGAATGGTCAAATCAGGCTCTAAGGGCCAAATGGTCTCCTCATACTCTTATCTATATTTCTATGTCTCGATGTTTACAAGGTAGTGCCTGTTTCAGGAATGGTCATAGAGTCATAATGGTCAACAGCACAGTAACAGGCCCTTCGTCCCATCGAGTCTGCACAGTCAAAATCAAGCACCTAACTATTCGATTCCCAACAGTCCTGTACCAATATGTACCAATGCAGTGAAATTGCACAAGCTACTTGCTATATTAAACACTTATGTTATCCTTTCCATTTACAGAACAAATGCTGGTTCAACCAATTCATCATTGTGCTTCCCGAACTGTTTATCAATGCAACACTCAATTTAATACTTGAAAATTAAGCCTGAACTCAGATATTGACAAAGAGAAAGCAGTAAGGCAGTCACATGGTAACATTCTGCACATAATTATAGAAGTGGGGACCCTTGTGGTGCATTTGTACTGTCCCTACCTGTGAGCCAGAAGGCCTACGTGCAGTCCCATCTACTCCAGCGGGATATAATAACATTTCCGAACGGGTCAATTTGGGAAAATACCTGTAATCATTCAAGTTTCCTTATTATCAATCAACATAAATACTGCATCATTTAAATATGAAGGTGGGTTTTGAAATACTATTTTTTTTAATGTGCTTAGATAGGTTTCAGGCAAGCTCTCCATATTCCCCAGTGACAGTGAGGCCTCTCTCTTCTTTCCTCAGACCCTTGCTGCACACACACATGCCCCTGTGCGCACACACACACACACATGCCCCCACCTTTCTTTTACCTGTAAGTAGTTGGCCAAACCTAATAGCTTGGTGTTGTTAAACAAATTAGCTGCTACCTTGCTGCAGTGCAAGTGATGATGTTTCCTTCTAAAAACAAACTTGCTTTTATATAGCCCCTGACATGACCATTGGATGCGCCAAAGCACTTTAAGCCCTTAAGCCGAAAAAGTATTTCTGAAGTGTTGTCACTGTTGTAACGTGGGAAATGCAGCAGCCAGTATGCATACAGCAAGTTCCCACAAACAGCAATGTGATGAGGACTGGACAATCTGTTTTTTCCCAATGTCAACTGAGAGATAAGTCTCGGATAGTACACCCAGGATTGCTTATCTTTACAGTAGAGTGGAAAGAAAGCAGAGCTGCTACCGCTTTGACATCTCATCTGAAAGATAGTAGCTCTCGCAGTGCAGCACTCAGTGTAACAGTGGAGTGTAATGCTGGTTTTGCCCTTGAACCCTGGAGTGGGACTTGAAGCCAGAGCCAGTTAAGTACAATACAGCCCGCCACAGAGCAGCACACTCAGGTATGTGCTGACCTTTGAACAGAATAAATAACGTCAGGCACTGTGTGGTACAGTGTAGGTATAGCAAGTCAAATGGCCTCCCTGTGTGCTGTAGCTATTCTTTGATTGTACCTCTGTGTGTCAGGGAAAGTGGATGAAAGTTTTGGGAGGTTTTTCCCATGGCCCTTGCAGTGTCACAGATTGTTATGTTCCATGCAGCTAGTCAAATTGCCCATTGGTTTATAAGTAGCAGTTAATGAGTGACTTTAATGTTGGACAGTAATGAACTACTGAGACACTGATAGCCTTTCAACTGAACATCTGCCTAGCAATTAAAAAGCATTTTGACAAAATAATCCACACCCCCTCCTCTAACTCTTGAGCAGAGAACTCCCAACTCAAACCTGTGGCAGTTTAGTACATTGAAGTAAAGCAATTTACACATGATCCCATTCTCACCATTCATTCATTTTTTCCAAATTCTCTGCTCTGACCCACAGGCTGCAGTAATCACATCATCAACTGCAAGAGCTGCAGAGTCCAGTAGCCCATCACCAAGTCACCCTTTATTTACTTGCGCACAGTACACTGGCTATGGCCAGCCAGCTCGGGGTCAGTTCCTGAGGACATTCTAAAATCTCCTACTTGTATTGGTCGGCCAGGGCTTCCTGATTGGGATTGTTAACCTGGGCCAATCAAGGACCTTGTAGTCAATAAGACCCACCTGGTTCCAATCACTACACCTTCCCTCCCCCACCCCACCCAATAGGCCGGGGATGTAGGCCTGCTTTTTCTCTTGTGGCTTTGACGGTGATGTTTTTGCCCCAGGTCCAATTCCCCTGATTCAGTCTCTGACACGGGCAGCGTGTACCAGACTGTGACCCGTCTCTTGTGGCCGGAGCATCTCGGGAGGGTTCCTCCTGTCCTTCCGGTGGCAATGATATTGAGGCCGCGTCCAGCTCGGACTCCGACGTTTCCTTAACACTAAATGGAGGGGGAGAACCTATGGTTACTGACAGGCCTTCTGGCTGTTCTGAGGGGGCCAGGTATGTTTTGCTCCTGCCCAGTTTACGAGGTAACACCTTTCAGGTGACCCACGTCTTTGTTCAGGACTGTCTCACCTGACCTCACATCAACCTCACCTTGCACCCATACAGGGCCATTTCCATGGTTCAGGCACCGAACTTCATCCCCTGAACTAAATTGTCTCTCTCGCTTAGAGGAGGTATGTGGCTGGCAGTGCCATTCCTGCTGCCATTTCACCACCCACCCCCACCAACCCCCTGCCCCGTCCAGGTCTGGGAATATCAGGTTTAACTTGGTGTGGAGTTTCTCCCCATTAGCAACTCTGCCAGAGCTAGCCCTGTTGTTGAGTGGGGTGGGGTGGTCCTTTACTCAAATAGGAGCCAGAACAATTTGGTATTGAGTGACAGTGTAGACTGTTTCTTTAAGCCTGCCTTAAATGTTTGGACCATTCTTTCCGCCAGACCATTGGACGATGGATGATGTGGAGCTGTCCTTAAGTGCCGAATGCCATTCAGCTTCAGGAAATACTCAAATTCCCTGCTGCGAAATGACATCCCATTGTCCACAACCAATACGTCTGGGAGTCCATGTATTGTGAACAATGCTCACAGCTTCTCAATCATCATCCCTGAGTTTGACAAACAGACCTTATGCACATCCAACCCTCTGAATGGATATCCACAATGTCCAGGAAACATTGAGCCCATGAAAGGACCGGCCTCGTCGACATGTAACTGAATCCAGCATTTACCAGGCCATTCCCATGAATGTGGGTCTGCCACTGATGGCTTTCCAGCCACTGTCCCACCAACACAGCTATGTCAGCATCCAGCCCTGGCCACCAGACACTGTCTTGCTAGCATCTTCATCTTGGAAGCCCCTGGATGACCCTGGCACAGTTCAGCCAGTATTTGGTGGCGACCTTTACTCAGAACCATCACTCTCTCTCCCCACAGTAACAGGTCATCCTTCACAATGACCTGGTCTTGCCAGGTGCAGAAAGGTTTCAGTCCCGGTTGCGATGCCCTTCTGTCTCCCCCATTACCACCAGTTGTTTTTGTTTCGCTAGGACTGGATCTTATCATGTCCACGGTCGGATATTGTCAGCGGTGACCAGAGAGATGTCCAGGAAGTTTATAATGAGAATGGACGCTTCCGGAGATGGTGCCACCGATGGAGTATCTGCCAGTGGGAGGTGGCTCAAGGCATCCGCAATAGCCACTTGGCTTCCTGAAGTGTTCTAACTTGTATTTGTATGCACTAAGAATAATGGCCCAACAACAAATTCTAGCGGAAGCTATGGACGGCATTGCCTTGTCTTCCTAGCAGGGATTTGTGATCTGCTACTCTGACAAATTCCCATCTATAAAGGTACTGGTGGAACTTCCTCACACAAAAGGTGACTACCAGACTCTCCGGCCTATCCGAGCATATTTGTGTTCAGTATCAGCCAAAGTCTGGGAAGCATATGCTATTGGGCATTTCTCTCCATTGGGCCAAAGGTCAGCCAACACCACACGATACCATATGAGGGGGCATTGCATGTCAGCCCTACCTCTCATGTTGCATCATAATGGGCCAACACTAGCTGCTTTTTCAATTGCCTACAGACTATGTGACCATTTCCAAGGCTAACTCTTTTTCAATTGCAGGTGCCAGGGTGTCAAGATGGAGGCCAGGTTACATATGAATTTTCTGTAATAATTCAATAACCCAAGGAAAGGCCTAAGCTTCGGTACAGACTCGGGAGCCAGGGATCCTTTGATCGCCCTCACTTTACCCTCCAGTGGGTGTAACCTGGCTGTCGACTCTGTAATCCAAGTCAGTCACTTGAGGCACCTGGAACACACATTTTTCCCCTTTAAGGTGTACGCCTGCCTGAGAGAAACATTTAAGCCCTATGTCCAAGTTCTCCAATTGCTCTTTATTGGTCTTCCCTGTTATTAGTACGTCATCCAGATAAACGGCAACCTGGGGTAGCCCTTGTAAAATGCTCTCCATGGTCTGCTGGAAAAGGATGCAGGCTGATGATACCCCAAATGACAGTCTTGTCTATTAGTATAAACCCTTATGGGTATTAATTGTAGTGTACTCCTAGGACTCCTCATCCAGTCGCAATTGCAAGTAGGTGTGGCTCATGTCCAGTTTCATAAAGAACAGGCCTCGCCTCGCCTTGCCTCACATACAAGTTCTCTACGTGAGGGATCAGGTACTTATCCAGCTGTGAGAAGCACTTTACAGTTTGCTTAAAATCCCCACAAAGGCAAGCTGAGCCATCAGGCTTCACAATCAGTATGACCAGAGCTGCTCGTTCCGCAAACTGCACTGGTTTGATGATTTCTGCCCCTACTTTTGCCCACAAGGCATATGGCACTGGGTGAGCCTCGCAAAATCATGTATTTCACTGGGACTTCACTGAGGCAGCCATCTTCTAGTCAAAAAGTGCTGAGCCAATCCAGGTGAATCTTTCTCAACCAATTCCACCCCAATAGGCTTGGGCCCGAGCCTTTTACTACCATCAGTGGGAACAGCACCAACTGCTTCTCATAGGAGACCGGAACCACAGTCATACCGTTAACCAGCAATGGTTCCCCAGTGTATGTTCTCAGTCTGGCTGAGGTCTTGTGCAAACTTAAGGTTTGGAGACCCGAGCGAATCTTGTTAAAGACAGCTTCTGAAACTACAGACACAGCTGCACTGGTATCGACCTCCATGAGAACTGGGTGACCATTTAACCAAACATTCATTTTAGTTGGTTCTGATTTGGACGTCACTAAGCAATTTAATTGTTCCAATTCACATGGAGGGGAACTTTCCAGAGTGTGCACTCTCCTGGGTACCAGCTTACAAGTTTTCTTACTCAGGTCAGGCCTTGTAGGATTCCTTTGCTGTCTCGAGTTCGCATACCAGCAGCAAATACAATGGTTTGCTGGCCCAGATCCTGAAGAACTTCTCAGCCAATCAGCCAAGGCTCAGCTTTGTTGTGGGGTTCTGCTGTTAGCTGGCCTAGGGTCCCCCTGCTCAGGATATGCCCTGTGTGAGGCTCTGTGATTGCCTACACAAGTGGTGTTCACCAAGCTCAGTCAGACAGGTGAGGATGTCCACTTCCATTGGGATACCCTGTAATTCCCACGCTCCACTTGCCGCATTTTCTAATAAGGCCAGCTGCGGTGCCTGTTTGAACTCCAGCTGGGCTTCAGCTCATAGGCACTTCTGCATGGTTACTCACTAATCCCACACACCAAATGGTCTCTCAGCATCTCATTCAGGGTTAATCCAAAATCACATGCCTCTGCTACTTGTCTTAAGTGCATCAAAAATCCCAATACGGATTCTCCGGTTCTCCGACAGCTGAATAAAACCAATAGCTTCTCATGATTAGACGAGATTTGGGGGTCATAGTATTCTTTAACCAACTCCATCAACTCTTGGAAGGTTTTAGTGCCTGGTGCCTCTGGGAAAGTTAAGGCCCTTATAACCGAAAATGCTGCAGGTCGGCAAGCAGTCAGAAAGAATACTCGTTGCTTTTTATCTGTCCCCATGTCACTTGCCTGGAAAAGGTATCACATTCTTTCCACATACCAGGCCCAGTCTTTGATGGCAGGGTCAAATGAGTCAAGCTTCCCAAATAAAGATATGATGCCAGAAATGTTTACCCCAACTCCAAGATGACTGTTGCAAGCAAATGTCCTTCAGGCATGTAGCTTTCTCCTGTCCCCACTGAAATAACTGCACAGAGGCCAGTATCCCACCACCAAGTCACCCTTTATTTACTTGTGTTCCATACACTGGCTGTGACCAGTCAGCTCAGGGTCAGTCGGTTGAACTGAGAAAATCCAACTCTCCTGTTCATATTGGTCAGCCAGTCTTTTCCTGATTGGCCCAGGTTATCAAACCCAATCAAGGACCTCATGGTCAACAAGGTACACCTGGTTCCAATCACTACATTAACAGGCCAATTGTTCCTGATCAGAGACATCTCCCTGTCTTGCTGGTTGTTGAGCTGGGAAACAGACAGGCCTTGGTATCTTTCTTCTATTAGATTTAATACAGGGCAGAATCTAATAGAAGAGTCACTAGGGTCAAAATGCTAACTCTGCTTTCTTCCCACAGAATGCTGCCAGACCTGCTGAGTTTCCCCAGCAATTTTCGTTTTTGTTTTTGTTTCAGATCTCCAGAATCTGCAGTTCTTTCTGGTTTTTTTATATATTGGGCATAATCTTGCATTTTTGGAATTGAAGTGTGGTGTTGAGCATAATAAATGGGAGATGCTCTCAGTCAGGGTGGGTCTGGTTGTCTCACACAATTATGTTCTTCCCAACTCTGCTCCAGAGGACTGTGGGTGCTAAGTCACTAAGTCTGCTCATGACAGAGATCGATAGATGTCAACATGTGAAAAACAGCCGGGGATTCGGGATGAGTGTCTTTCCTGCCACTGTATCCGAATGAAAACACTCACTGCCCGGACTCACTGTGCCAGTGACGTTCCTGCCAGAGGCACCACAGTAACTATGGGTATCAAAGAATAGAGGCCATTAAAATGATTTATTTTCAAATGTTTTTTAAATCAATTCAGTTAAAATCCTGGGATCAAGATATCCTCACCGTTCCATTCCCAACATAACTCCTGAACCTCCACTGCATCCCTCCAGATCACTGCCCTGTTCCACTGCTCTTTACTATTCTCTGAGCGAGGCAGTGACCAAGTAGTAACACAAAGAGTGGACCGGAGCAGAGAGGGGTCTGCGCTGAGACCAGAGGGAGGATCCAGAGCACAGACCAGAAAGGTCTCTGGACAGAGGTCCAGAAGCAGAGGAACCAGAGCAGAGACTAAAAGGAGCAGGGACTAGAGTACTAAATATAAATGCGGTACATATGTTTCTCAGGTGTCCATCCATCTGTCAGTGGTATCACATGTGTGCCAGCAGGTGGAGTAGACACTAACTTCCAGGTCCAAGATCACATCAATGATGTCAATGGTGCAGATTTCCCTTCACAGCATGATGGTAGAAGATAAACTCTGCAGGAAATGGGATTGAAGCAGAAACTCAACCAGGATCTCAGCCGTTGCCTCATAGAACATAGAACATAGAACAGTACAGCACAGTACAGGCCCTTCAGCCCACGATGTTGTGTCGACCTATTATCCTACTAAGATCAATCTACCCTGCATACCCAACATTTTACTATCCTCCATGTGCCTATCCAAGAGTCGCTTAAAAGTCTATAAAGTATCTGACTCCACTACCACTGCCGACAGTGCATTCCACACGCCCACCACTCTCTGTGTAAAGAACCTACCTCTGACATCTCCTCTATACCTTCCTCCAATCACCTTAAAATTATGCCCCCTCGTAATAGTTATTTCTGCCCTGGGAACAATTCTCTGGCTAGCCACTGTATCTATGCCTCTCATCATCTTGCACACCTCTATCAAGTCACTTCTCATCCTTCTTCATTCCAGTAAAAAAAGCCCTAGCTCCCTCAACCTTTCCTGCCCTCCAGTCCAGGCAGCATCCTGATAAATCTCCTCTGCACCCTCTCTAAAACTTCCACATCCTTCCTATAATGAGGTGACCAGAACTGAACACAATATTCCAAGTGTGGTCTAACCAGGGTTTTATAGAGCTGCAGCATAACCTCGTGGCTCTTAAACACAATTCCCCTGCCACGCTGGGATGAATGGCCTACTCCTGATCCTTTTGTTTATTTCATTATTTATAGTTTAATATATTACACACTTCAAGATAATTATACCTCTCTCTGATATCGACTGACCCCTCTCTCTTTTCAGGCATATGACTTCTGATGTCACTGTCACATCAATAGATCATAATCACTTTACATAAAGTACATAAACAAGAGAGTTATGATGAATCTCTATAAAATACTAATTTAGCATCAACTGGTCTATTCTGTCCATTTGTGGACACCAAACTTTAGGAAAGATCTGGAGGCAGTGGAGGTAGTGCAATAAAGATCCCAGAGAATGGCATCAAGGGTCAGGGGTGTTCATTACATAGATACATTGTATTGTCTGTGCAGGGGTTGGTCTTCAAACATCAGTGAACGTTGAGGGGAGATTTGATGGAGGTGTCTACGCTGAGTAGATGGAGTGAGTTCTATTTGGCAAAAGGTCGGAACATGAGGGCACAGATAGAAAGTGATTGGCAAAGAACCAAAGAGTGAAGTGAGGAAGAAATCTTTTTCATGTAATGACTGGTTAGGATCTGGAATGTGCTGCCTGAGAGTGCAGTGAAGGCAGGTTCAGTCAAAGCTTTCAAGAGGGAATTATTTTAGCATCTGAAGAGAGGCAGGAATTGCAGGGTTACCAGACACTGTGGGAGACTGGGACTAGCCAAGCTGCTCTTGCAAAGGGTCAGCCTGGACATACATCAGTGAGTGGCCTTTTTCTGTGCTGTAGCCAATCTACATTTCTATAAATCTATGGCAAGTGACCGAATGAGTATCACTCATGATATATTCTCACTTCATTTTCACAACAACTGTTACGAGCTAGCTCAGACAAGACTTTGCTGGCCATTAGACACTGAGCACAGGTCACCTGGGGTGACCTCACCAGCTCTGATTTTCCAAACCCCCTTCAGTCAAATACAATGACCCACTTACTATACTCTTACCACACGGCCTCCCCACCCCACCAAGAGTAAGGACTTTACAACCTTGGAGCAATCTTATGATGATATCATGGAGCTGCTCCTCACTGGGCAAAAATAGCACAATGTGGGTGGAATTAAGTGAGTAGAAAAAGACAGGAGTAGATTGACCAGCATTAGGTTGGGCATGCGGTGCAAGAGTTGGCAAACAATATTGCAGCTATGTAAAACTCTTGTTGGGCCGCATTTGGAGTATTGTGTGCAGTTTTCGCTGCCACATTACCAGAAGGACATGGAAAATTTTGGAGAGAGTGCACAGAAGGTTCACCAGGATGTTGCTTGGTGTCAAGGGCATTGGCTATGAGGAAAGGTTAGAAAGACTGGGCTTGCTTTCACTGGAAAGACAGAAGCTGAGAGGAGACCTGATAGATGTCTACAAGATTATGAGAGGCATAGAAAGGGTGGATAGTCAGAGGCTTTTTCCCAGGGTTGAAGTTTCAATTACAAGGGGGCAGAGGTTAGAGGGGAAATGCTTAAGGGAGATGGGCAAAGGAGGTTTTTCATGCAGAGAGTAGTAGGAGCCTGAAACGCACTGCCCGAAGAGGTGGCGGAAACAGGCACATTGTTGACATTTAAGAGGCATCTGGATGGTTACATGAATAAGGAGGGAATAGAGAGATATGGCCTGATTAAGGGCAGAAGGTTTGTTTTTTATTTTAGTCAGGGCATGATGATCGGCACAGGCTTGGACGGCTGAAGGGTCTATTCCTGTGCTGTGCTTGCCCTTTTGTTCTTTTGTTCTATATAATAACATACAATAAACCATGTTATTAAGAAGCTCAAGTCTAAAGACAGTCTTTGACGTTGACTTTTCCCCTACCATTCTGACTTGAACCTAAAACTCATAGTTTTGGTATAAAACCATGCAACATAAGACACCCTGCACCCCCTCAACTACCCTCCATCCGACACAGAAATGGGAAATGGCCAAGTTAGACGGACCATGCTCTGGAAAGGCAAAGTAACAACACATTCAGCGAATTAAAAGAAATTGAGTATATAACCCTATGAATAATTACACGGACTGTCTCATTGGTTAGTCACCGAGAATCTTCAATGATTGAAAGTCCTTTGAAAGTATTGTTTGTAAAGAAAGTTAATTTTGTTGTTCAATAAATGGAACAGAAACGTCAAGATTTCAGAAATCAAGATAAAAGTGTGAAATTTGTTTTGCACGCATCTCCTTTGATAGTGTTGAGTATCTATTACCATCTATAACTGCAGAAAACTTATTTTCTAGCATAATTTTCCTAATCCATCCCTAACAGAATTGGTATTTAACTTTGTTCAGTGGCAACTGTTTAGCTAATTATAATTTGTTTATTTGAGCATCTTTTCAACCATGTTGTGAGCTGGAGTGTATCCTCACTCTGTTTTCCCCGAATTGATTTTAATTTATGCTTCAGAGATTCTTATGTCAATCAATGGTTTTAAGTCTCTTTCCAGCTTTCGAGGATAGTCTCTGATGTGAAACTGGGTTTTCAAAATCGCTGCTTCACTTGTTTATCCATGTTGTAGCTCAAAGCCCTCTCACAGGACCTTGTGTTAAACCTTTTTTCACTTTGCAGTATTGAAACCTTCACCACCTATCAGTAAACACAATCACATTGGGTCAGGTTTCTCTCAGGTTTCTCCCAATACAATGAGGCACTTACTGCTCTCCATCTTCTTACAGAACTTGAGAATCTATTGGGCCAGGAGTACAAAGGCATCCCATCAAACTCTCTCTACATGAGTTAGAATCCTCAGACTTCCCATCACCTTTCCTCCACTAATAGTACGAAGTGTGCCTGCACTACCCGCAGAGGAGAGACATCTCACCAGCACCTTCTCAATGGATAGGCGATAAATGCTTCATTCCACAAGCAAATTAAAACATGATGGTCAAGAGAAGTTGGCCAGATTAGAGATTGAGAAAGAGTTTTTTTTTGGTGAGGAAGCAGAGGGAAAGACTAAGGAATGAAATAAACACATTGCATCTGTCCTCTCAAGGACACTTAGAGACAGCACTAAATACTGGCCCATCCAGTGAAGCCCACATCCTTGTATGAAAAGAAAAAAAGTATACCTAGGGATTGAGTTGACCCTTGCTTTATAGTGACTGCATCAGGGGAGGGGAACTGGGAATTGATTTGATTCTAGCCTGTTACCACTGGCTGAGTCTGGGCTGAAAGGAAATATATACATTTCTGTCATAGATATTAACCTTGTATTCGTTATTTATTCATTCACAGGATGGGGCTGTCACTGGATGGGACAGCATTTGAAGCCCATCCTTAAGTGACCAAAGGGCATTTAAAAGCCAAACATATCACTGTGGGTCTGGAGTCACATGTAAGCAAGACTAGCTGAGGATGGCAGTGTCCTTCCCTAAACAATCAACAATGGACTCATGGTCATCATTCGGCTCTTAATTCCAGTTTTTCATTGAATTCAAATTCCACCATCTTCTGTGGTGGGATTCAAACCCAGTACCCCAGAACATTACCTGGGTCCCTGGATTAATAGTCTAGTGATAGGACCACTAGGCCATTGCCACCCATAACTTTTCCTGGAAGTGGGGGCTCCTGACCACGACTGCAAAGTCAGGAGACGTCTCACTTCCCTGTGACTGGGAAGCCCCGAGCCAATTTCACAGCTGCTAGCTGCTAATTGGACCAGAGAGGGACTTCCAGCCACATCTTGGGTTGTAAGTCTGGCTGCAACCCAGTGGGAGCATTGTGGCCAATTCTAGGCACGAGCAGGATATGGTCGATTTAGACAGTGTGCGGAAGCACTTGTGTAGAATGGCTCCAGGGGTGAGGAACTACACTCATATGTTTAACTTGCAGAATCGTGTCTTCTCTCCTTGGAGAAGGCAGGTCAAATCATAGAATTTTACAGTACAAAAGGAAGCCATTCAACCCATCGTGTCTGTACTGGCTCTCAGCTCGCCCCATTCTCCAACAGGTTGAGAGGATTTTTGGTTGAGGTGCTCAAAATCATGAGGGCAAAGAGAGAATCTGTTCCCATTAGTGGGAGGGTCAGGTACCACAGAGCAACAATATAAAGTGAATGGCAAAATAAACCCCAAAGTCAACACACATGGAAAATTGGTTTCACATAGTGAATGGTTAAGATCTGAAATACAGCATCCGGGCGATAGATTCCATTATGACTTTCAAAAGAGAATTGGATAAGCTGGTAAAAAGAAAATATTTGTAGGGTTATGGGGTAAAGACTGAAAACAGTATTAGTTGATTCTTGCAGGGAACCGATATGTAAACGATGGCCTGGATGTAATGAGTTTCTGTAAAACGTTGATGTTCAGAGGAAATTGAACATCCTTCACCTCAAAACATTGAAAGTTAATACACAAGGTGTACAGCAAGCAACTTGGGACCAAATTGTATGGTGGCCACTATTTGAAGGGTTTTGGTGTATAAGAATAGAGAAGTCTTGATGTGATGGTGCAGACCTTTGGAGCACACCTGTACAGCTGCAGTTTCTCTGCCTTAGAAAGGATAGACTTGCATTAGAACGAGCACAATGTCCACCAACTCCATATCTTGCTTGTGGGTGTCTGGGTAGAGGAATTGTAATATCCAGGGGGCTATGAATCCAGTGATCAGTTCATAGTTCAGAAGGTCTTTGGGTAAACAGCCATCTTTAATTTGATGAACCTGACACTAAGCCAGCCCTGTCATCATTGGCTAAGCGATGAGTGTATGGAATGAGCAGACTCGGAGTTGACTACATTGTCCTGCCAAGAGGTAGGAAAGGCAGAAATTGTTCAGCATTTTCTCCTGCCTATCCTGTCCTGCAGATATTGACACTGACCACTGAGAGATAATCGCTGGTGGCCATCATCTCTGGAGAAAAACTATTTTTGAGCGTCTTTTGAGGAGTTGAGCAGAAACTAGGAACTAGCCCCGAGCCTATCGCTGCCAAGAGAGCTCAGAGAAAATGGAGGCCAGTGAAACTCTCAGCTCACGTCTCCTTCTGCAGTAATTGGTCACATCAGAATCCACCATGGTGCAAACCATCATCGAAGGAGACAGAAGGCTGCCGCCTGAGAAGGAATGCAGCAAAGTTTCACCAAACAGAATCCTACAAAGAAAGAGTCAACCTCTGAGGAGACAGTGAGTAAGTAGGGCCTTTATCTCTGGTGTTTCAAAGAATGAGAGGTGATCCCATCAAAACATGCAAGATTCTGTGAGAATCACAACAGATTTGATGCTCTGGAACTCAGGGCACAAGTCTCAGGAATTGGAAAGCCCATTTCAGACTAATTTAAGAAGAGATTGCTTTACTCAGCCAGTTGGGCATCTTGAAAGTTCTGTACCCCACTGGGAAATGGATTTTGCGTCATTGAAGAATGTCAAGTTAATGTGAAAATAGCAATGATCCTGTTAAAAGGTTCAAGGGGATATTGTTTGGAGCAAGTGAGCGATATTATTGATAAGTGAATTAGGGAACCAATTGGTTAAGAAATGAGGATTAGTAATGGCTAAGAAGTGAGAGATAGTATTGATTATGGAGCAAAGGATATTATTGATTCGATACTGAGGGTTGTTGATTTAGGGATGAGGAATATTACCGATTAGAGAAAGCAATAGTATTGAATAAGGATATTGAAAAGGCATATTATTGAATAAGGATGAGAAATAGTATTGATTAAGGAGTGAAGAATATTATTGATTTAAGAATGAGGGTTGTTATTCAACGTATATGGAAGATTATTCATTGGGGGACAGTGGCTTGCAGTGTTGAGCTAAACTACATCTCGTGATTTTTAAATATTTGTTTCCCCAAAATTAAACATAATATTGAACAGGTATTATTATTACTGGCCTATCTCAGTCAATATGTTTGGTTTTCACCTGCTGAAAAACTGATGAATCTCGACTTGTAAAAAAAAATCGCTAACATTCACTGATTCATGCTCCTATGGTGATGTTCCTGCACATTTTCAATGTTACGATCTTGTTTGAAAACTGAAACTTTACCTTATATAATCATTCTGAGCATCTCTACAACAGAGAAAATAACTTACACACCATCGGTGTTGCTGGAGGCGCTGCAGTCTGAGTCAGGGATATACGGAATGAGGCAGGTGTGAGTGGGGATATTGTAGGAACGTGTGGAGTAGGGAAGGTCTGATTGTGGGTTATTGTAGGAATGAAGGAAGTTTGAATGGGGAATATTGTGAGGCTATGTGGAACAGAGTTGCAATATCCATATCACATTGAGCAAAGCAGTTAAAAATAGTCTGCAACAGCTCAGTAAAAGTGATACCATTTCAAATGTGGCTCTGAGATCTACATGGAGAAAGCTGTACAGTGTCACAGTCTTAATGTTCTGCCATTATTTCCTTTCGTATGAGCTCCCAAAGAGAAAAGTAAGTTAAAAAACATCTGTAATATATGCAAATAAATGTACTGGTATACCGGAACACTACTTTGAGGTATATGAGTCAGGTCAGTCTGTCTCGTTCTTCATTGTCACTAGTTTTCCCTCTGGGCAACGTGTAGCAGACCTGGGGGAACATCAGAAACTGCCTCTCTGCCAAAGTGATACTGCAGCCTCACTCTATTGTCCAGCAATTTGTCCGCACACAATCCTACTCCAGGTGCGAACACTATTGTACGCTGAAGGGTGCTTTCATTGACTTGAACTGGTCCTGCCAGATTAACGTTTAACGTTCTCCCTCAGCACTGCTGCTCTCTAAGACAATGACAATGTGGCAAAGCCGCAGAGAAATGGTTAGTGATGTGAAAGAATATATTTATGAATTAACTTTGAACCTGGGAGTCGGCTGCAGACATTTGACATGAGGCAAACAAAGCAGCTAATCTCAGTACGGAGAGATTCACAGAGTATTCAGAACATTTAATTAAATACTGGGGATGGTAGGACTGTCCTATGAGAAGAGATTGGTTTGAGTGAGTCTGTATTCACTAGAGTTTAGAAGGATGAGAGGTGATTTGATTGAAAGGTATAAAATTCTAACAGGAAGCTGCGCAGGTTAGATTCATGTGGGATATTGCCCCTGGTCGGGGAAGCTAGAACCAAGGCTCACTGTCTCAGGGTACAGGATAGGCCATTTAAGACTGAGATGAGAAAACATTTTCCTTAATCAGAGAACGATTAACCTGTGGAATTCTCTAACACAGAAAGGCTGTGGAGGCCGGGTCACCGAATATATTCAAGAAAAGGGTTTTTTTTTAGATATTAAAGGTATCAAGGAACATGGAGTGAAAGTGAGATTATTGCATTGAGAATAACAAGGTGTAGAGCTAGATGAACACAGCAGGCCAAGCAGCATCAGAGGAGCAGAAAGGCTGACGTTTCGGGCCTAGACCCTTCTTCAGAAATCTGGGAGGGGAAGGGGGTTCTGAAATAAATAGGGAGAGAGGGGGAGGCGGATAGAAGATGGATAGAGGGGAGGATAGGTGGAGACGAGACAGACAGGTCAAAGAGGCGGGGATGGAGCCAGTAAAGGTGAGTGCAGGTGAGGAGTTAGGGAGGAGATAGGTCAGTCCAGGGAGGACAGGCCAAGGGGGTGGGATGAGGTTAGTAGGTAGGAGATGGGGGTGGGACTTGAGGTGGGAGGAGGGGATAGGTGAGAGGAAGGACAGGTTAGGGAGGCGGGGATGAGCTGGGCTGGTTTTGGGATGCAGTAGGGAGAGGGGAGATTTCGAAGCTTGTGAAGTCCACATTGATACTATTGGGCTGCACGGTTCCCAAGCGGAATATGACTTGCTGTTCCTGCAACCTTCGGGTGGCATCGTTGTGGCACTGCAGGAGGCCCAGGATGGACATGTTGTCTGAGGAATGGGAGGGGGAGTTGAAATGTTGGCAACTGGGACGTGCGGTTGTTAAGTGCGAACCAAGTGTAGTTGTTCTGCTAAGTGGTCCCCAAGCCTCCACTTGGTTTCTCCAATGTAGGGGAGGCCACAACAGGAACAGCGGATGCAGTATACCACATTAGCAGACGTGCTAACCCTAACCCACCTTCGTATCGTCCGCAAACTTGCTAATTCACCCTTCCACTCCTTCATCCAAATCATTTACAAAAATCACAAATAGAAGAGGACCCAGAACAGATCCTTGTGGTACACCACTCGTAACTGAGCACCATGTTGAATACTTTCCATCCACTACCACCCTTTGTCTTCTAAGGGTCAGCCAATGCTGAATCCAATCTGCCACATTTCCCCCTATCCCATGCCTCCTTACCTTCTGCATGAGCCTACCATGGGGAACCTTATCAAACGCCTTACTTAAATCCATGTATACCACATCTACTGCTCTACCTTCATCCATGTGTTTGGTCACCTCTTCAAAGAATTCAATAAGGTTGGTGAGGCATGATCTACCCCTCACAAATCCATGCTGACTATCATGAATCAAACTGTGCCTTTCCAGGTGATCATAAATCCTATCTCTCAGAGCCCTTTCCAATAATTTGCCCACCACTGACATAAGACTAACTGGCCTGTAATTTCTGGGGTTATCCCTGTTCCCTTTTTTGAACAAGGGAATGACGTTTGCCTCTTTCCAATCTTCCGGCACTATACCTGTGGACAGTGAGGACAAAAAGATCATCACCAAAGGCCCTGCGATCTCATCCCTCACTTCCCATAGAATCCTTGGATAAATCCCATCCGGCCTGGGGGACTTATCTATCTTCAACTTCCTCAGAATTCCTAGCACATCTTCTTTACTAACGTCAACCTCCTCTAGCCTACCTGCCTGTTTCACAATGTCCTCCTCTACAACTAGGTCCCTCTCAGTTGCAAATACCGACGAAAAGTATTCATTGAGGACCTCTCCTATCTCTTTAGGCTCTGTGCACAAATTCCCTTTACAATCCTTGATCAGCCCTACCCCTTCTCTGGTCATTCTCTTGTTCTGCACATACATATAAAAAGCCTTGGAGTTATCCTTGATCGTACCCGCCAAGGTTTTCTCATGCCCCCTTATAGCTCTCTCCTAAGCCCTTTATTCAGCTCCTTCCTGGCTAACTTGTATCACTCTCAAGCCTTTTCTGTTCCTCTTTTCCTAAACCTTACATAAGCCTCCTTCTTCCTCTTAACCAGTCATTCTACCTCTCTCGAGAACCATGACTCCCTCACTCGACTGCATCTTCTCTGCCTGCTAGGGACAAACATATCGAGGACATTCAGTATGCATTCCTTAAACAATCTCCACATTTCAATAGTGCTCTTCCCTGACAGCATCTGTTCCCAATTTATGTTACCCAGTTCTTGCCTAACAGAATTGTAATTACCCTTCCTCCAATTATAAACCTTACCCTGCCGTTTGTACCTATCCTTATCTATGACTATCGTGAAAGAAACAAGAGTTACGATCACTGCCACCAAAATGCTCTCCTACCAACAGGTCTAACACTTGGCCCAGTTCATTGCCAAGCACCAAATCCAAAGTGGCCTCTCCTCGTGTTGGTCTATCTACATACTGTGTCAGGAATCCTTCCTGAACGCACTGGACAAAATCTGCTCCATCTAAACTATTACAACTAAAATGTTTCCAATCAATATTTGGAAAGTTGAAGTCACCCATGACGACAACGCTGTGACTTCTGCACCTTTCCAGTATCTGCCTCCCAATCCGCTCCTCTACTTCCCTGCAACTATTAGGGGGTCTGTAAAAAACCTCCAACAAAGTGACTGCTCTTTTCTTGTTCCTGACCTCAACGCAAACTGACTCTGTAGATATATCATTCTCAAACTGCCTTGCGGTAGCTGCTTACTCGCCCTGACTAGCAATGCCACTCCCCCACCTCTTTTTCCACCCTCCCTATTTCTTTTAAAGCATCTAAATCCCGGAACTTCCAACAACCATTCCTCTCCCTGAGTTACCCAAGTTTCTGTCATGGCCACAACATCGTAGTTCCAAGTACTGACCCATGCTCTAAGTTCATCCGCTTTATTTCTGATACTTCTAGCATTGAAGTATACACACCTCAAACTATCTCTGTGTCCACAATTACGCTCCATTGACCGCATTTCTTTATTAACAACCTCACTCCCTGTTGTGTCTGTTGAAAGGCCGAATACCTCATCCTCTGAATTATAAACCTGGTTCCCCAGCCCCTGCCAAACTAGTTTAAACCATCCCATACAGCTCTAGTAAACCTTCCTCCCAGGATACTTGTGCCCTTCCGGTTCAGGTGCAATCCATCCTTCCTGTACAGGTCCCACGTTCCCCAGAATGTGCTCCAATTATCCACTTAATGGAAGCCCTCCCTCCTACACCAGCCCTGTAGCCACGTGTTTAGCTGCACTCTCTCCCTATTTCTTACCTCGTTATCACGTGGCACTGGTAGTAATCCAGAGATAGCTACCCTGTTCGTCCTGGACTTCAGCTTCCAACCTAACTCCCGGCACTCATTTTTCACATTCTCAGTCCTTTTTCTACCTATGTCATTGGTACCGATGTGTACCATGACTGCTGGTTGCTCACCCTCCCCCTTAAGGAGCTTGAAGACACGATCCGAGACATCACGGACCCTGGGACCTGAGAGGCAACATACCATCCGTTCATCTCGTTCGCGTCCACAGAACCGCCTGTCTGTGCCTCTTACTATCGAATCCCCCACTGCAGTTGCTCTCCTATTCTCCCCCCTTCCCTTCTTTGCCACAGGGTCAGGATCAGTGCCAGAGACCTGTCTGCTATGGCCTTCCTCTGGTAGGTCATCCCCCTCCAACAGTATCCAAAACAGTATACTTATTATTGAGGGGAACGGCCACAGGGGATCCCTGCACTATCTGCCTTTTCCCTCAGGTTGGGTCCTGAGAACCAGGTTATATCATGTTGCTGCCTCCTGCCCCGGTCCTGCAGGCCCAACCTCATGGAAACCTTCCCATCATTCGCTGGGGCCTTGGGTAGCTGCCTTTTTAACATTAGCAGCACACCTCCGGCCCTGGGGTCCTGATCCCAGAGGAAGGCCTGAAACTGTGCCAACATAACATCAAAAGGTCGGTGTGAGTTCGATCCCGGAATCAGTGCCAAAAGCTAATTAAAGTTTTAATTTCTTGGCTTAATTTGACCAAATATCAGCGTGTTGCATGCACCAATGGAAATGTATATCAAACATAGAGAAACAGAATGGATACAAAAGAAAACAACTTGCATCTGTACAGCACCTTTTAATCTAGGTGGAGGCAAATCATAGGGGAGCCAATGGCCTGGTGGTAATATCGCTAGACTGTTAATCCAGAGACCTAGATGATGTTCTTGGAAACTGGTTCAAATCCTGCGACAGCAGATGGTGAAACTTGAATAAAAAATATCTGGAGTTAAGAATCTAACGATGGCTGTGAATCTGATTGTCAGGAAAAACCCATCTGGTTCATTAATATTGGAGCAGGAAAGCTTAACATTTCAGGCCTAGACCCTTCATCAGAAAATGAAATCATCAGATTTTCTGATGAAGGGTCTAGGCCCAAAACATCAAGCTTTCCTGCTCCTATGATGCTGCTTGACCTGCTGTGTTCATCCAGCCCCACACCTTGTTATCTCAGATTCTCCAGCATCTGCAGTACCTTTTATCTCTGGTTCATTAATGTTCTTTAGGGAAGGAAACTGCCATCCTTACCTGGTCTGGCCTACATGTGACTCCAGACCCACAGCAATGTGGTTGACTCATAACTGCCCTCAGGGCAATTAGGGATTGGTAATAATCCCAATCAGTGATGCCCTTATCCCGTGAATGAATAAAGGAGGAAAAAACAATCATTCATGGGATATTGACGTCACTGGCATGGCAAGCATGTATAGCCAATCCCTAATTGCCCAGAGGGCAGTTAAGTGTCAACCACATTGCTGTGTGTTGAGTCACATCAGTAAGGACGGCAGATTCCTTCCCTATAAGGTATTAATGAACCAGATGGGTTTTTCCAACAATGTTTTCATTGTCACCACTAGACTCCTAATTCTAGATATTTATTGAATCCAAATTCCACCATGTGCTACAGTGGGATTTGAACCCAGGTCCCCAGAACATTATCTGGGTCATTAGTCTAGTAATAAAACCAGTAGAACATCATTTTCCCCAGCTGTGGTAATATCAGTGGCTGAAAAGTCAGAGGACCAAGTTAGTGCCCTGGGTTCAAATCCCACGATGACAGCTGATGGAATTTAAATTCAACAAATGTATCTGCAGCTGAAGGCTAGTAATGGTGGCCATGTGATTACCAGTGATTGACACTGAGCTACAAAGGGAGATATCAGGTCAGGTGACTAAAGGTCTGGTCAAGGGGGTTTTCAGGAAGTTCTTAAGAGTGAAGCAGGCAGGTAATCCAAGGCTTAAGACTCAAGAATTTGATGGCCCTGGATGGAATGGATGCACGGAGGATGTTTTCTCTTGTCAGGGAGACTAAAATCAGGGGACACTTAAGAATAACAGGTCTCCATTCTATAACAGAGAGGAGGAGAGATGTCCCTCTCGGAGGATGGCAGAGTGAAGAATTCTCTTCCCAAGAAGGTAGTCATTGAGTCAGGCAGATTGTTGTTAGACAAGGGAGTTAAGAGTTATCAGGGCAGATAGAAAAGTGGAGCTGAGGTCATAGCCGGATCATCCATTGAATGGTGGAGCAGGTTCAAGAGGCTGATGGCCTACTCGTACTGCTTTTTTCCTATGTTCTGAGCTGCAAACATACTTGCTAAAGGTGGGCTTTAAATTGGGGAAGCTTGAAAGGCCATTCCATAGCCCATGGTTCTGAGGGTGGGAGAGTCTGATGATATTATCCATTCCCTGGTTATGGCATCACCACTAGAATGTGGTCTACCCCCACCACTTCTTCCACTGTGGTCCCAGGGTGCTGCGGCTTGGCCCCAGCAGGCTAAATAGAAAAATGTACCTTGCCCTGGAGGCTGTGTCTGCAAGGAGGCTACCTCTCTTTCTCCCAGCAGCCTCTGCAGTGGCCAGCTCTAAAGACTAAGGCTGCCAGTCACCAGGTGAGGCCTACAGCTCCAGGAATCAGATTCCGGTCACCCACACACTCAGAATCGGGTGCAGCTTTCAGTTTGAATGTCAGGACTAACCTTTGGATAGAATTTTGCCAACATGTCAGGACAAGAAATTGAGAAAAAGGAGCAGTAGAAGACCATTTAGTCCATCAAGCTTGCTCCACCGTTCAATCCAATCATTGCTGACATTGGGTTTCAGCTCCCCTTTTAGAGTCATAGTCATAGAGTCATACAGCACAGAAACAGACCTTTTGGTCCTATCACAGTCCATCCTGACCATAATCCTGAACTAAACTAGTCCCACCTGCCTGCACTTGACCCATTTCCCTCCAAATATTTCTTATTCATGTCTAAATATTTTTTAAACATTGTAACTGTACCTATCACCTCGTCAGGAAGTCCAGTCCACACACGAACCACCCTCTGTGTAAAAAAATAGTCCCCATGTCTTTTTTAAATCGTTCTCCTCTCAACCGAAAATTATGCCCCCGGTCATGAAATCCCCCACCCTAAGCAGAAGAGACTTGCTGTTCACCTTAACTATACCCTTCATATTTTATAAACCTCAATAAATTCACCCCTCAACCTCCTACGCTCCAGTGAAAAAGTCCCAGCTTATCAAGCCTCTCCCCATAATTCAAACCGTCCATTCCTGGCAACATCCTGGTAAATCTCTTCTGAGCCCTCTCCAGCTTGATAATATCCTTCCAATACAGGGCGACCAGAACCGGTCACAGTACTCCAGCCTCACCAACATTCTGCCCACTCTTCGTGTTCCTTAATTCCCTGAGAGACCAAAAATCCATCTCCTCCAGCTTTGTATGTATTCAACATAGGAACAACAAGACATCTCTCTCGGGTCAAGAATTCCAAGGATTTGTACTACCATTTTGAGTCAAGTGCCTTCTTCTCTCATGCATTTCCAATACAGTGTTGAAGCAATAGTCAGGCATGTCACGCAAAGTGAACCATGGACAGCAGGTACAAGAGGAGAGAATGATTCTTGTTTCCGTATCTTGTTTGAATCACCCCCTCTTTTGTTTCCCAGTCTCAGTAAAGTTATGAAAGTACTTACACTCTCAAAATCATGACTTATAAAACAGCCCAACATTCAGCAATTTACCAGACCATCTCTCTTTGCTTTTGTCCTTCTATGTTTTGTTTAACCTATTTATATTTTTCTCGCTTTTGGGCCTTTTCCCAGTGGGCACTGACAATACCAGCTCTGAATTTAGAGGTCTATTTTTAGACAAAGTCCACACTGAAGAAAGAGATTAAGAGCTTCTGCAACCCCAGTGCATTTGAATGAGTGAATAACTCACCCCTAAAAGGATTGAGAATGAGTCTGTGCCCAGGCAGAGACTCCCATTTCAATATTTGGATTCTACTAGGGCTCAGTCAGAGGTGTGCAGGCTCTCAGATATGACTCACCAGTGACAGTAATTACAAAGAACAGGTTTGCAGACAAAAAGAGCATGCACTGCACTTGCTTCAACTCAAACACAAAGAAGTACCAACCATTTGCTAATTAATTTCTCAGGGAAGTGGATTAATGGGACTGAATGCTCTTGTGTGTACTAGCCCGGGTTTGAGCATAGGATGCTGTGATGGTCATTGTCAAAGAACTACTCTCTAGTTACCCCTGTGCTGCAGCTAAATGCACTCTCTAACTCCAAGTGCCTTAGGACAACAAAGGACTCTCTCTCATCCTGAATTCTGGAATTCAATCGCGGCTGAAAGACATGCGAGTTACAGAAACCCAATCAATCAGTAAAACTAACAATTGGTTCACCCACCAATGTGAAAGTTACCAGTAACCTCCAGTGCAATGGCCCCAACATTCAGAATTTAGAGTGTAGAATGAGTTTTATTGTCACATGGACTGTGAAAATTTGACAAATTGCCACTTACAGCACCATCTCAGGTACAAAGTTACCTAGGTACAGATTCTTACGTACAAAATCTTGGGGGGAGAAGTTAGCAAAATAAAGAAATTAAAAGTCCAGTATTACAGATCATAGGAATAAATTAGAAAAGTAAAGAAATAAGAAGTTCAGAAAGACAGTCCTTCTAACCCAGTTCACGCCAGAGCTAGCCTTTAGTCCATGCCAAACCTTGACTCTGGACTGTGCCAGGCTCAAGGCTGTGAATATCAGGTACTGTGCTGGTAAAGTGTAAGTTTGTGGTAATCGGCAAATAGTGGGATCATGGCTGATCGTCTAACTCAATAGCCTAATCCTGCTTACTCCCCATAACCTTTGATCCCATTCGTGCTATATCTAGTCACCTCTTGAATACATTCAATGTTTTGGCATCAACTACTTCCTGTGGTAATGAATTCCACAGGCTCACCACTCTTTGGGTGAAGAAATGTCTCTTCACCTCCATCTTAAATCGTCTACCCCGATTCCTCATACTGTGACCCCTGGTTCTGGACACACTCACCATCGGGAACATCCTCCCTGCATCAACCCTGTCCAGTCCTGTTAGAATTTTATAAGTCTCTATGAGACCACCCCCGCCCTCATTTGTTTGAACTCCAGCGAAAACAATCCCAACCTTATCAATCTCTCCTCATATGTCAGATCTGCCATCCCTGGGTTCAGCCTGGTAAACCTTCGCTGCACTCCCTCGAGAGCAACAGCATCCTTCCTCAGAAAAGGAGACCAAAACTGCACTCAATATTCCAGGTGAGGTCTCACCAAGGCCCTATACAATGCAACAACACATCCCTGCTCCTGTACTCGATACCTTTCACAATGAAGGCCAACATACTATTTGCCCTCTTTTTGCCGCCTGCTGCACCTGCATGCTTACCTTCATTTTGTTGATAGTAAACACTGCTGCTACTGAGTGTCAGTGGTGGAGGGAATTCGTGGATGTAGTGCCAGTCAAGTGGGCTGCTTTGTCCTGGATGCTGTCAAGCTTCTCGAGTGCTGTTGGAGCTGTAGTCATCCAGGAAAGTGGGGAGTATTCCATCGCACTCCTGGCTTGTGCCTTGTAGATGGTCCACAGGCTTTGAGGAGTCATGAGGTGAGTTACACACCACAGTATTCCTAGTCTCTGACCTGCTCTTGTAACTACAGTATTTATGTGGTGGGTCCAGTTGAGTTGCTGGTCAATGATAAACCCTAGGGTGTTGATAGTGGGAGAATTCAGTGAGAGTAACACCACTGAATGTAAAGCGGTGGTGGTTAGATTGTCTGTTATTGGTAATGGACATGGCCTGGCATTTGTGTGGCTTGAATGTTACTTGCCATTTGTCAGCCCAAGCCTTGATATTGTCCTGATCTTGTTCCATTTGAACATTGTCTGATTTTGTATCTGAGGAGTGCCAACTGGTGCTGAACATTGTGCAATCATCGGCGAACATCTCTACTTTTGACCTAATAAAGGAAAGTCATTGATGAAACAGAAGATGGCTGGGCCTAGGACACTACCCTGAGGAACTCCTGCAGAGATGTCCTGGAGCTGGGATGACTGACATCCAAAAACCACGACCATCTTCCTACGTGTCAGGTAGGACTGCAACCGCCAAAGAGTTTACCCTCGATACCCATTGGTTTCAGTTTTGCTAGGACTCCTTGATGCCACACTCAGTCGAAAGCAGCTTTGATGTCACGGGCTATCATTCTCACCTCACATTTGGAATTTGGCTCTTGTGTCCATCTTTTAATCAAAGTGATAATGAGGTCAGGAGTTGAGTTGTCCTGGTGGAACTCACACTGAGCATCACTGAGCAGGTGTTGCTTGATATCACTGTTGATAGCACATTCCATCACTTTACTGTTGTTCGAGTGTAGACTGATGGGGAGTTAATTGGCCGGGTTGGATTTGTCCTGCTTTTTATGTACAGGACATAATTGGGCAATTTTCCACATTGCCGGGTAGATACCAGTGTTGAACAGCTTGGCCAGGGGAGGGGCAAGTTCTGAAGCACAAGTCTTCAGTACTATTGCCAGAATGTTGTCAGGACTCAGCCTTTGCAGTACCCGGTGTGTCTTCAACTGTTTCTTGATATCACGTGGAGCGAATCAAATTGGCTGAAGACTGGTATCTGTGATGCTGTGGGCCATTGGAGGAGGCCGAAATGGATCATCCACTCGGCACTTTTGGTTGAAGATTGCTGCGAATGCTTCAGCTTTATCTTTTGCGCTGGTGTGTTGGAGTCTTTCATCATTGAGGACGGGGATATTTGTGAAGCCTCCACTTCCAGTGAGCTGTTTAATTATCCACCACCATTCATGACTGAATGTGGCAGGACTGCAGAGGTTAGATCTTATCCATTGGTGTGGGATCGCTGGGCTCTGTCTATCATTTGCTTTCACTGTTTAGTGTGCAAGTACCTCAGGGTTGTAGCTTCACTAGGTTGACACTTCATCTTCAGGTATGCCTGGTGCTGCTTCTGGCATGCCCTCCTGCACCATTTATTGAACCAGAGTTGATCCCCTGGCCTGATGGTATTGCTTGAGTGGGGGATATGCTGGGCCATGATGTTACAGATTGTGCAGGAGTACAATTCTGCTACTGTTGATGGCCTACGGTGCCTCATTGATACCAAGTCTTGAGTTGCTAACTCTGGTCGAAGTCTGTCCTATTTAATGCAGTGATAGTTCCATACAACGCGATTGAAGTTATTCTCAATGTGAAGGTGGGACTTCGTCTCCGCAAGGACTGTATGGTGGTCACCCTTACCAACACTGTCATGAACAGATGCACCTGTAACCAGCAGGTTGGTGAGGATAAAATCAGGTAAGGTTTTCCCTCCCTACCTGCTGTAGACCCAGTCTAGCAGTTATGTCCTTTAGGACCCAACCAACTCAATCAGTAATACTGCTGCTGAGCCACTCTTGGTGGTGGACATTGAAATCCCCCTCCCAGTGTACATTTTGTGCCTTTGCCATTCTCAGTGCTTTGTCTAACTGTTGTACTGTATATAATCTTGTTCTCCTTAAAGGATACAGATGCATTGAAACAGTGGAGAGAATGTTCACTGGTCCGACTTTTGGGGTAAGACACTGTCTTACAAGCCAAGTTGGACAAGTTGGATCTGTAACCATGAGAAATTAGAAAAATAAGAATTGATTTCTTTAGAAATGAATAATATCCTGAGGGGACTTGACAGAGTGGATGCTGAAAGGATGTTTCCCTTCTGGGAGCAACCAGAACTATGAGCAACAATTTAAAAATAAGTGCAGTCCCATTTAAGCTGGAGATGAGGAACATTGGTCTGTGGATTCCTACCATCAGGATAACCAGGGAGAAGGCAGGACCACGCAAGGATAAAGGAGGGAACTTGTGTTTGGAGGGAAAGGATGTGGGTCCACTTTGTGTCATAATTCACCCAGTAGAAGGATACAGAGAATAGCGAGATCTGTGTGGAGCATACTAATATGCTACTTCATTTTGAAATCAAGAAAGAAGTGGTATTGGGTCTGTTGAAGAGCATTAAGGTAGATAAGTCTCTTGTCCGATGGTATCTACCCCAGGTTATTGAGAGAGGCAAGAGGAGAGATTGCTGGGACCTTGACCAAGATCTTTGTATCCCCATTAGCCACTGGAGAGGTCAACTGGCGTGTAGCTAATGTTGGCCCTCTGTTTAGGAAGGGAAATAATGATAATTCAGGAAACTATAGACCAGTGAGTTTCACATCCATGGTTGGGAAGCTATTGGAGAGTATTTTTAGGAATAGGATTTACACGCATTTGGAAAAGCATGGTTTAATTAGGGACAGTCAGCATGACTTTATGAAGGGCAGACCATGTCTTACTAACCTGAATCAATTTTTCGAGGAGATGACAAAGGTGGTCAACAAGGGTAGAGCAGTGGATATTGTCTGCATGGATTTTAGTAAGGCTTTCGAAAAGGCCTCTCATGGTAAGTTCATCTAGAAGATTAAGATGGATGGGATCCATGGTGACTTGGCCGCGACTTGTGGATTTGGAATTGGCTTGCTCGTAGAAGGCAGGGGGTATTGGCGGAGGGGTGTTTTTCAGGCTGGAGGTCCACGACTAGTGGTGTTCCGCAGGGATCTGTACTTGGATCTCTGCTGTTTGTGATACATGTAAATGACTTGGATGAAAATGTAGATTGTGGGTTAATAAGTTTGCAGATGATACAAAGATCGGTGGAGTTGTGATAGTGTGGATTGTAGTGGATAGTCAAAGGATACAGCGGGATATAAATCAGTTACAGATATGGGCAGAGAAATGGCAGATGGAGTTTGATCCTGGTAAGTGTAAGGTGCTGCACTTTGGGAGATCAAATGTTAAAGAAAAGTATACAGTTGATGGCAAAACTCTGAACAGGATTGATGGGGTTCAAGTCCATAGCTCCCTGAAAGTGGCCATGCAACTAGGTAGTGTGGTAAAGAAGGCATAAGGCATGCTTGCCTTTATTGGTCGGGGAATTGAGTCTAAGAGTCAGGATGCCATGTTGCAGCTGTATAAGACTTTGGCGAGGTTACACTTAGAGTATTGCATTTAGTTCTGGTCATCACATCACTGGAAGGATGTGGAGGCTTTGGAGAGGGTGCAGAAGAAGTTTACCAGGATGTTGCCTGGATTAGAGGTTATGAGCTATAAGGAGAGGCTAGTAAAAGTCGGGTTGTTTCTCTGGAGCGGTGGAGGCTGAGGGGAGACTTGATAGAAGTCTATAAAGTTATGAGATGCTAAGATAGGGTTGATGGTCAGAATCTTTTTTCCAGAGTTTAAATGTCTAATACTGGGGGGGTATCCATTTAAGGTGACAGAGGGAAAATTCAAAGGGGATGTAAGGGGACAAGTTTTTTACACAGAGAGTGATACGAATCTGCAATGTGCTGCCAGGAGTGAAAGTGAAGGCAGATATGAAAAGGGACATTCAGATAAAATATGCAAGGAATGGATGGATTTGGACCAAGGGTAGGCAGAAGGGATTAGTTTAATTTAGCATCATGTTTTGCACAATATTGTGGGCTGAAGGGTCCATTCCTGTGCCGTATAGTTTTATGTGCTATGTTCAGGGATCAATGAAGGTTGGGTCATTGATATTTTGAAGGCTTAATTTGATAGGGTCTTGACTGAGAAGGGAGTTAAGTATATAAGAGTTAGATAGCAAAGTAGAGGCTACAATCAGATTAGTCATGGTCTTATCAAATGGCGCAGCAGGTTCAATGGGCTAAATGGCCTACTCCTGATCCTAGTTTGTGCTTTCATAGGCTTGTATGTATGTATCCTAACTTGCACTGGTGTATGCTTACCCCATATATGCAGTCACTGACTGGCATTGGCTCCTGGTTAACTTCTCAAGTGCTTTCCAGTTTAAACACTCATTATTGCTTTCAAAACTATCTTTCGCCTTACCCTCCCTAACCCTGTAATCATCTCCAACCCAAAGTCCCTCCGCAACATCTAGAATCATAGAATCCCTGCAGTTCGGAAGCAGGCCGTTCAACATCAAGTCACAATGACCCTCCAAACAGCATCCCAACCAGACTCACTTGCAACCCTATCCTGTAACCTTGCATTTCCCATGGCTAACCCACCTAGCTTTCACAGCCCTGGACACTATGGGCAATTTAGCATGGCTAATCCACCTAACCTTTGCAGTGTGGGAAGGAAACCGGAGCATCCAGAGGAAACGCACACAGACACGGAGGGAATGTGTGAAATCTGCACAGATAGTCACCCGAGGAGCGAAACTGAACCTGGATCCCTGGTGCTGTGAGGCAGCTGTGCTAACCACTGAGCTACCATGCCACCTGATCTATGCTCATCTAGTTCAGGCCTATTGAGTGTACCTGATTTTAATCACTGTACTATTGAACATCAAATACTGGGCCCTAAGGTCTAGGATTCCCTCCCTAAACCTCTCCACCTCTCTCTTTAAGATGCTCCTTAAAACCTTTTTGACCAAGCTTTCAGCCATTTGCTCCAATATCCCCTTATGTGTCTCAGTGTCATACTTCGTTTTGTAACATTCCTGTGAAACTGCCTTGGGATATTTTATTATGTTAGACATGTATACAGATATAAATTGTATTTTTGAGATAGGAACTTGCAGAATAAGGCAGGAGACATGCAGATCCAAATCTCGAACCATTCTGTTTGGATTTTTATACCTCAGCCAAAATGTCTACCTCCATCACCAAATTGTCCATTAATGTCACAATATCTTTCTGGGATAGGATATCAGTGAAGATCTCTTGTTTGCTTCATATCTGTTATCTTTTTAATAAATCCTTGTGTAATTCATGCACTTTTTAAATTTGCAAACTGGAAAACAAGCCTGGTGCACAGAGACCTCAATAAATGTAATTTAATATTGGGGTCTATAAAAAATGCAAAATATTTAATAATGTATTTCTCAGAATTGTCCCGTTCTGCATACATTAGCATTACAATTTAAGGAAATTTCTGAATTCCAAACTGAGACATATATATCATTATGTATTACATTACAATGTGACAAGATTAAGTATGGCAGCAAATGAAGTGCAATGCAAAAACAGATCATGAAGTTATAAACTCCATAATAATCTGTCCTCTCGGTGCTTGCCTGTGATTTGATTATCCCGACAATGATAGATGAACTCATTTACAATTCTGAAAATGTGTAATTTAGTAAAAGTCAATAAAGATGCTTGTCAATAGATTGCAGCTGTTGTGTGAGCACTGATATGATGAGCTGTAGATCAAATGTAGAAAGAACTCTTTCTGTCTGCGAACTCTTTCAGTCAGTGTCAACAAATCCAGAACTTGTAAGAATGAGGACTGAGCAAAATCCAAACAAGTCCTAACTCAGGTTAATCATGAAAGCTTACCACCTAGCAAGAGGCTATTCAGCCCATTGTGTGCTCGCTGAATGAGCTATCCATTTGTAGACACTAAGCTGATGAAATTAGTCTGCACCGGCAGTTCAGAATTGGCTCCTAGCCAATAAACAGCCAATTGAAAGCTTTGGAAAACCTCAGCAGGTCTGATGGCATCAGTGCCCGGAGAAACAAAGTTAACATTTCATACCAAAGATCTTTCATCAGAACTAGGCTAGGTTAGAGATGTAGAGATAACATAGTGTGGAGTTGGAGGAACACAGCAGGCCAGGCAGCATCAGAGGAGCAGGAAAGCTAACATTTTGGTCGGGACCCTTCTTCAGAAGAAGGGATCCTGACCTGAAACATCAGCTTTCCTGCTCCTCGGATGCTGCCTGGCCTTTCTGTGTTCTTCCAGTTCCACACTGTGTTATCTCTGACTCCAGCATCGGCAGTTCTTATTATCCCTAGATTAGAGATATAATTGGTTTCAAGACAGACAGGGGAAAGTTGACTTGTTTATGTAGTGGGGTTGGGGGAGCAGGGGGCGGAGATGGTGGGAGCAGGTGGGGGCCAGTGAGGCAGATTAAAGCATAAGTCTAAGATAGCTTGGATGGTAAGGGAGATTAAATGACAAAAAACATGATAGGAAAAAACCAAATGAGAATGGCAAAGCGGCAATTAAGGAAATGAAAGGTGCATCTAGAGGAACTGTAAATAGGTAACAGAGTCATAACTTTCATCAAACAAGAAACTGGGGCTAGTATCTGTAATTATTGAGCTTGATGTTTTGTCCAAAAAAGTGTTTAGTTGAAAAATGATATGCCTCTTTGATAACATGGTGTGGAGTTGGATGAACACAGCAGGCCAAGCAGCATCATAGGAGCAGGTAAGCTTGACATTTTGGGCCTAGACTTTGAGCTCTGTTGAGTTGCATTGGAACCCGCAGACCAAAGACAGTGAGGTCAGAGTGGAATTAGGTTGGAGAACTAAACCGGCATATGACTGGGTGCTCAGGTACATGCTTAAGGACTGGACAGAACAAGTCTACAAAGTATCACCCAATCTCCATACAGTCTCTCTGGTGTAGACCAGCCCCTTTGTGAACAGAAAATACAGTAGACATAAGTGTCTAATGATGACCATCAAACCTTTGTCAACTGTTATAAAAACCCATCTGTTCTTTAGGGAAGAAAACCCGCCTTTCCTTCCTGGTCTGGCCTACAAGTAAATCAAAGCCTACAGCAACGTGGTTGGCTCTCAACTGCCCTCTGAAATGGTCTTAGCAAAATAGTCAGTTGTATCACACAATTAAAACAATTTTTAAAAGTACAGGTATATTGTTGTTTCTCCTAGGCTGACCATTTCCCATTCCTTTGTCTGCTCAACTATTGTTCTCTCTCTCTGGACTCCCATCTCCACCCATCATTTACCCTTTCTCCCTCCCCCACCCCTTCTCCAACATAGATACCAACATTTCCCTAGCTACAATCAGTACTGAAAAAGGGACACTGGACCCGAAACATTAACTCCGCTTTCTCTCCACAGATGTTGCCAGACCTGCTGAGTTCTCCCAGCAATTTCTGTTTTTGTTTCTGATTTCCAGCATCTGCAGTTCATTGTTTATTTTGTTTAGCTTGCCGTTTGATTGGGTCTTTGGAAGGTTAGAAGGCAGGTGATAAAAGAGCAGGTGTGACATCTCTTACATTTGTAAGAGAACTTGATGCATGAGGGGGAGGAATTACAGGGATTAATTCAGGGGTGGACCAGGATGTCACAGGGGAATAATCTCTACAGAATGCTGAAAGGGGAGGGGCAAGTGTGACAAGTGATATTCCACTTGAGGTGGTGAAATGGCAGAAGATGACCTTTTGAATGTGGTGGCTGGTGGGTTGGATAGTAAGATCAAGAAGAAACATATCATGGTTCAGGAGGAAGGAGAAAGAGAAAGTAGGAATTAGGAGCACTAAGAAGGCATTTGGCCCTTCAAGGTTGCTCCGCCATTCAATATGATCGTAGCTGATCCTCTATCTCAATGCCATATTCCTGCTTTCTTACCAAACTCGTTGATGCACTTACTATCTAAAAGTTTACTAATCTCTTTCTTGAATATACTCAGTGACCTGACCTCCTCAGCCTTCTGTGGTGGTGAATTCCATAGATTCACCACCCTCTGAGTGAAGAAATGTTTCCTCATCTCAGTCCTAAATAACCTACACTGTACCTTGAAACAGCGGCCCCTGGTTCTAGACACTCCAACTGGGAGAAACATCCTCCCTGTATCCAGTCTGTCCAGCCCTGAGGAAGAGCAGGTTTGGGAAGTATAATGAATAAAGACCATCGCCATGTACCCACAGGGACAGAGAAACCCAAGCCCTGGAAAAAAAGAGGACATAGCAGAATATTGGTTGGGAAGGTTGTATTATCAGGACTGATGGAAACAGAGATGAAGAAACTGGGAGAATGGATTAGAATCCTTACAGAAAATGTAGTGTGTAGTCCTCACTGTTGTGTCAATGGTCAGTGATTCTCCAATACTAGCTGGCCCAATTCTCTCCTCTCCAACGATATGTCATGAAAGAAAGAAGAAGCATCTATATCTAGCACTTTGCATCCCCTCAGGACCTCTCAAAGTCTTTCCATGCCTCAGAATGATACTGACTGTCTTTGATGAGCTCAAACTGGGTGCAGAAGTTAAGGCTAGGAAGGATGCAGGGAGAGTGCAAAGGGAGAATAGAACTGAAACACATGGTCATGTTTGTTGGCATAAAAAATAGGGGCAAAGGTGAAACATTCAGCTCCTAAAGCCTGCCCCTTCACTCAGCAAGATCATGACAGATCTGCCCCCAGTGTCAACTCCCATTTTATGCCAACTCCGGTCCTGAGGTGTGGTGACCCTCAGGTTAAACAACCACCACTCATGTCTCCCTGGTGAGAGAGCACTCATAGGAGCCTTTTGGGACTATGGCGCTTCCACCTTTTACCTAAACAAATGTCAGGCGACAGATCATCAAAGCAGCATTTGGTTTAGGAAAGGGAACCATTGAGTGAAATTCATGTAACATTTTGCGTGACCCCAGGACAAACCAGTTTTGCAACCAGTGGAGTTTTATTTGCAAAGTGGTTGCTGTAAGGGAGGAAACATAGCAGCCAACATAATCCGTATTTTTTTTTAATGATGTTGATAATAAATACAGGCAAGGACACCAGGAATGACTCTCCTGCTCTCCTTCAAAGTAGCACCATGCGATCCTCTACGTCTATCCCGTTGGGGACCTTCATCCTGAATACAGCATTTTTGACAGCACAGTACTCCCTCGGTACTGCCCTGGTATGGCATCATTGGAATTGGACTTGAACCCAGCATGTAGCCACATAGCGATGAAACCCACTGAGCCACGGCTGACACAGGAAGCCAAGACAGACGCTATGAGACCAGATAAGAAGAAGCAGGTAGTTTCCCTGCCGTGCTACAAAGAAATTGCTCTTATTGCTGCTTGTGGGATCATCCCGCTCACACAATGGTTGCCATGGTGATGCAAAAACAGTCACTAACACAATGTGAATTGTGTCTGACATTCTTCAGGTTATTTTTTAATATGAGACCGATATAAATACGAGGATTACCTGTTTGTGTTTATTTTCGATAGTTCATCGAGACAAATGCAGCTTAGGTTTATCACTTAATGCAATTTTAACTGTTAAACAGATGTCTCCATCTGGAGGTACTAAGTTCAAAATTGCACCTTTGTTTTATTCAGAACTTGAATTTAGATGTTCAATATTTGATCATAATGTTGCTTGCCTTTATTACCTCCAACGTGTGTAAATTATTCATACGTTGTGCTGTTGTAGATCTCTGCCGAGCGACATCAATACGATGGCATTTCTGATTCAAGCTGATGTGTCAATTCCCTGCCCTGTGCCTATTAAATTGCTGTCAGAGAACATCGGGAGAGCTTTGCTATCCTGACCTGTGCCTGGGCACAACCTGTAACTCAGGCTCCGCGCAATCCCGCGAATGTATAATGCATAGGGGCAGCCCCCAGGACAGAATCATTTGGCAAGTTGTCCAATCTGTCAATCACCGAGGCACTTTGCGGGGAGTTGGACAGCCACAACTGAAGGTAAGGGATTCCATCACTGCAAAGAATCCTTCCTCGCACAGAAACATAATTGCTGCAACCTGTTCTATCCGATATTCGGGGTACATGTACCGGCATGCCGGAGAGACATAGTCACTACAGCAGGTAGGGAGACAATTGAGTCTCCAAAATCACCGCCCTCCGTCCACTCTATCCCCACTAGGTTATTTTCCTAAATACGTGTCCAATTTCCTCCACTGCCTCCTCTTCCAATTCACTGAGTCTGTATTCCAGTGAGGGTAATTTCACTGAATCTGTACTCCAGCCAGGGTAATTTCACTGACTGTATACTCCAGCCTGGGTAATTTCACTGACTGTATACTCCAGTGAGGGTAAATTCACTGACTGCATACTCCAGTGAGGATAATTTCACTGACTGTATACTCCAGTGACAGTAAATTCACTGACTGCATACTCCAGCGAGGGTAATTTCACTGACTGTATACTCCAGTGAGGGTAATTTCATTTACTGCATACTCCAGTGAGGGTAAATTCACTGACTGTATACTCCAGTGAGGGTAAATTCACTGACTGTATACTCCAGCGAGGGTAATTTCATTTACTGTATACTCCAGCAAGGATAATTTCACTGACTGTATACTCCAGTCAGGGTAAATTCCTGAGTCTGCATTCATGGCGACTCCAAAAGGAAGCAACAGCTGGGGAAGGGGTTCACTTGATTGCCTGTTGCCTGATAATCAGTGACTCTGTCTCCCCTGTGTCAGATCTGTTTTGCAAATTTACTTTTCCCTGCTTTAATAATCATATTGATGAATTGGAAGAGATTTGGGTGCGGATTTTGCACTATGTAAAGAAGTTGAATCAATGTCATAATTAAATAGCAAAGCTTGACATCAGCAGTTCAACAATCTGCAATTCCACTGGCCATTAAGATTCCAGTTCCTGGCACAAGAGGCTTATGCTCCACATGGTCAACCCAACATGAGATTGGCCAGTTGGCTAAGACCAACTTTCGGTCGACCATCTTTCACTAAAACACAGAGATGAACTGTTAAAGCACCTGGCCTGTGTCTCAACAATACGGACCAACATAAAAACTGCTTCAGCACAGGTTTGAACTGCGCACGCACTTAAAACTGAGTGTGTGATTATTCACATTTTAACTTGTTGGAAGTCTTGTTGTATCAAGTAAGGCTACCATTCACATAGAATCCCTACAGTGTGGAAACAGGCCCTTCAGCCCAACAAGTCCACACCAACCCAGACCCATCCCCTGATAACCCACCTAGGCTACACATCCCTAAACACTATGGGCAAATTAGCATGGCCATTTCACCTAAACTGTACATCTTTGGAGTATGGGAGAAAACCAGAGCCCCTGGAGAAAACCTATGCAGGCACAGGGAGAATCTGCAAACTCCACACAGCCAGTCACCTGAGGGTGGAATTGAACCTAGGTCCTTGGTGCTGTGAGGCAGCAGTGCTAACCACTGAGCCACTGTGCTACCCCGATTGGACCATTGACTAATAATTCAACTAGCCATCTCATGAGGGTTGCAAATTGGAAAATATGATATTAATTTTGGAAGATGCTAGATCTATTTGTAAAAAGAGCAATAAGTGTACTGTTATCTCAGGAGGACTCAATGTGAATGGGAGGAACAATGCTTTAGATATACAGAATCTTTTGGAGCGACCTCGTCTTTTATCCAGTCACAGGATGTGGGCAGCATTGGCTAAGTCAGCATTTATTGCCCATCCTTAATTGTCTAGATTCTCATGAATCCAGAATCATATGTAGGCCAGACAAGGTAAGGATGGCATATTTATTTCCCTAAAGGACGTTAGTGTGACATGTTGATTCTTAATGGCAATTGACAATTTTTTTTATTCATTCAAGGGATGAGGGTGTCACTGGCTAGGCCAACATTTATTGCCCATCTATAATTGCCGAGAGGGCAGTTAAGAGGCAATCATACTGCTGTGGGTCTGGAGTCACATGTAGACCAAACTAGATAGAGATGGCTGTTTCCTTCCCTAAAGGACATTAGTGAACCAAATTTTTTTTTCCTGACAATTGACAATGGATTCATGGTTATCATAAGATTCTTAATTCCAGATATTTATTGAATTCAAATTGTACCGGCTGTTATTGCTGCATTCAAACTCGAATCCCCAGAACATTACCAGGGTCTCTGGATTAACAGCCCAGCGATAATACCACTAGGCTTTTGCCACCTCCCCCATGTTAAATAGACATCATTGAGCCAATTCTTTATTCCCAGTTTTCTAGAATTCAAATTTATGATTTGAACCCACAACCCCTGAACACTCTGGATAGCTATTGCAGTCATATTACCACAACACCACCATCTCCTGTAATGAATTGGACTGTGTTCAGTTCTGATCATGACAATTCAGAAAGGGTGTTGACTGATACTGGGATAGAAGAGATAATTATGGGAATGAGTTGCAAAAACTTGCATGGTATTCCCTTTCATTTGGACAATTCATTGGACCATCATGCTTTAGAGATTAGGGTAGACAGAGAGAAATTATGATCAGCGATGTCCAGACCAAAGGAGTACAACATTATAAATAGAGCACAACCGCACAGGGATGATGTCAGGAAGCATTTCATCAAACAAAGAATATTGGGGATGTGGAACACCCTCCCCTCAGACATTGTGGTGGTTATGGGCCATTTGGGGTATTAAAGACAGAGATTGATAGGTGTTTGAAATAAAAACAAGGTGCCGAGTTGAAAGTGAGGTGCTGTTCAGCTTGAATTGGCTCGTGGGATGAAAGCCGAGGACAATAAGGGGAATACTATCATGATTCTGGAAAAGGAGAGGGGACGGATGAAAGTGGAAGAAAATGAAATAGATTGGATATAGTCAAGCGTCCTTTTTAACAAAGTGAAATCCTCAGTTTGGGAAAATGGAAGACATGTCAGAAGGACAGAAGGGGCAGCTCAGTGGCTCAATGGTTAGCACTGCTGCCTCACAGTGCCAAGGATCTGGGTTTGATTCCAGCCTTAGTCGACTGTGTGGAGTTTGCATATTCTCCCTGTGTCTGCGTGGGTTTCCTCCAGGTGCTCTGGTTTCTTCCCACAGTCCAAAGATGTGCAGGCTAGGTAGATTGACCATGGGAAATGCAGAGTTCCAGGGATGGAATAGGGCTTGGGTGTAGAAGGGATGCTCTTTGGATGGGCAGCATGGGCTTATTGGGCCAAATATTCCACACTGTAGGGATTCTATGATGAGTCACTAATGTATGAAGTTGAACAGATGCAATGAGTCCTTGCAGGAAATATAAGTGGACTATTAGGAAGTGTAGTCAAGGTCAATATGTTAGTCTGTGGACTTTTTCTTATTCACTCACAGATGCAGTGGTCACCTGATCACAGATTGATTTTAGCTTGAGATGATCCACGTGGGGTGGATGTAATTATCTACACTGATATTATCATTTTTATCTAAAGACACCAAAACTAGACAACTGAATACCATCACAAAATTCCCATCTCCTGTTTTAATTCTTATGTGTATAATTTCACATATTAAGAGTTAAAAAGCTCTTCTGTTTGGAAAGTTATTGGAGCTGGACTCTAGAATGCACACTAAACTATGTTTCAACACTTGCTTTTAAACAGCAGGGCAAAGGAAAGGATAAACAAAATTGTCACAATAAGAGCTGGAATATCGATGCAATTTACCCAATCCCTCATCATAAGACAACCCCCTCATCCCAGGGTCCAATTTAATGACCTCAATGTACTGCCTCCAATCAATGAGTTAAAAAAGTGACATTTTGGAGAAAGGGAGTAATTAAATATGATCCAACTCTGATCACTCCTTCAAACTCAGCTGAAAGGTGGAGACTCAAAAACATCCAGCATCTCTCACTGCTTGCCTTTTTTTAAAAAAATCATCTCGGAATACACAACCAGTGAGAAAGCAAATTGAGAAAACAATCATTCACTGAGAATGCAATGATATCGATAGGTTCATCTATTGCTGAGGTACAGATCAACCATTAAACAAGTGTGATCTCAGGTCAAGAAGCTAACACCTCAAGGACTCTAAGGACTGTTTAACTGTGTGACCTGTTCCTGTCTAAATCATACTCTCCCTTTCAAACGAATTACCTGTGTTGTGCATGTGTTTGACATTGCATTTGCATTATTTTTTCAGGGTTAGCAGATAACAAAGTTCCTTTATCTTTCACTTTAGAGAACCTTGGTAATTGCTTCCTTCATTTTCTAACAGATTACTTTTTAATTGAAGAGTGATCGCAGTATGCAAATAAAAGAAATAAATATATTTGTTGCCACCAATCGAGAGAGGGAGACAAGAAGGGGAGCTGATTTTCCCCTCCTCACCTGGCCATAACAAAGAGGCTTGATTAGCTGAAGAACCTGCTACAACACATGACTACAAATTTAAAATAATCTATCTTCTCTACTGAGCTGTCAACATCTTGTTCCTTTATTTGGTCTCCCACTGAGCTAGAGAAAATTGTCAGGCAGAGTTCTGATGACTAGCTTTTCAATTTAGTTGCCAATACAACAGAGAAGACGTTAACTTCCCCATGAGCCAAATGCAGCACTTCGATTCAAAACGAAGATGATGAAGATCTGTCAAGAAGGAGTTGGAAATACATCTGAGCAAGACAGATGACGAGTGCAAATTAAATGATGGACAGTCTTAACAGACAACAGAAGCAGACAAGGTCAGGAATATCGGAGCAGTTTCTATTGTGGTGGGGCACAGAACACATCAAAAAGAATGCCTCTTCAATAAACTGTGGATTGAACATAGTCATTACAGTGTCCATTTTATTTGAACTTCAGTACTTCATAAAAGCTCCATCGGCAGATTCACTAGATGTTTTTGAGCCTCTACCTTTCAGCTGAGATAGTAGGAGTGATCAGAGTTGGATCATATTTAATTATTCCCTTTCTCCAAAATGTCACTTTTTTTAACTCATTGATTGGAGGCAGTACATTGCGGTCATTAAAGTGGACCCTGGGATGAGGGGGTTGTCTTATGATGAGGGATTAGGTAAATTGTGTCAATATTCACTGGAGTTCAGAAGAATGAAGGCAATTTCACTGAAACTGACAAGATTGTAAAGGGATTTGGCAAGGCAGGCACAGAGATTGTTTCTGCTGATTGGAAAATCTAAAACATGGGAGCACGGTCACAGGAGAAGAGGCCAATCATTTAGGACTAAGGAAAGGAGAAATTTCTTCACTCAAATAGCTGCGAATCTTTGGAATTCCCTACCCCAGAGAGTTGTGAATGCTCTGTTGTTATTTAAGACGGAGAGAAACATAGTTTTATCTCCAAGGAATCAAAAAAATATGGGGACTGGTAGAGATGTTGAAGCCCAAGATTAGCCATGATCAAATTAAATAGCAGAGCAGGTTCAATCGGCCAAGTGGTCTCCTGTTTCTTTTATTCATACGTAATTGTTCATGGCAAGGTTAGCATTTGTTGATCATCCCTAATTGCCCTTGAGAAGCTGGTAAAGAGCTATCTTCTTGCAGTCCATGTGGTAGCAGCTACACTAAAAGTTCTGTGAGGGATAGGATTCCAGAATTTGTAGGTAGGAAACACTTGGGCAATTTTCCACATTGTTGGATTGATTAATGTTGAGGTTGTACTGGCAGAGCTTGGCTGGATGCATGGCTAATTTTGTAGCACAAGTCTACAGCGCAACAACCAGAATGCTGTCAGGGCCTGTAGCCTTTGTTGTGACAAATGTGTTCAGCCATTTCTTGACACGATGAGGAGCATATTGAACTGGTTGAAGACTAACGTCTGTGATGTGGGGTGCCTCAGTGAGCTGGGCTCACTCGTTATTGATGATGAAGATATTTATAGAGATTTCCATCATAATTGCTTCTTTAACTTACCATCGCTATTCAGAAGTAGATATGACAGACATGAAGAATTTTAATTTGATCTCTAGGTTACGAGATCACTTAGCTCTGCCTATAAAAGACTGCTTCTGTATTTATCATGCGTGTTGTCCTGTGTTATAGCTTCACCAAGTTGACATTTATTTTTAATGCATGTGATACTGCTCCAGGCAGCCTCTCTAGGACCCCTGTTGAACAAGGGTTGATCTCCCAGCTTGATGGTAGTGGTAAAGTGAGGGATGTACCAGGCAACAAGGTTACAATTGTGGTTGAATTTAATTCTGCTGCTGATGGACCACAGGGCCTTAGGCATGTGCAGTTCTGATCTGTTGAGCCTGTTCAAAGTCTATCCCATTTAGCATAATGGTGGTGCCACACAGCACGAGGGAGGCTAACCTCAGTGTAAAGGCAAGACTTCATCTTCACAAGGACCATGTGGTGAGGTCCATACCAAACCTGTCACACCCTGGATGTTTTCATGACAGGACAAGCTCTTGTTGGGGAGGCAATGGCCTGGTGGCATTATCACTGGGCTGTTAATCCAGAAACCCAGGTAATGTTCTAGGGACACGGGTTTGAATCTCGCCATGGCAAATGGTGGAATTTGAATAAAAATCTGGAATTAAGAGTCTAATGATGACCATGAATCCATCACCGATTGTCAGGAAAACACATCTGGTTCACTAATGTCCTTTAGGGAAGGAAATCTGCCAGCCTTACCTGGCCTGGCCTACATGTGAGACCCACAGCAATGTGGTTGACTCTGGGCAAATAGGGATAGGCATTAAATGCTGACCTGGTCAGTGATGTCATCATCCTGTAAATGAATAAAAAATATTCTCACCTTCCACAGACCCAATCGGGCAGCTATGTTCTTTATAGAATCCCTACAGCGTGGAAACAGGCAAAATGGCCCATCAAAACACACCAACCCTCTGAAGGGAAGACAGCCAAGACCCACCCCATAACCCTACATTTCCCATGGCTAACCCACCTAGTCTGTACATCACTGAACACTACGGGATGATTTAGCGTGGGCAATCCACCTAACATGGACTGTGGGAGGAAACCCAAACAGACACAGGGACAATGTGCAAACTCTACAGAGAGGGTCATCTGAGCATGGAATTGAACCCAGGTCCATGGCGCTCTGAGGCAGCAGTGCCAACCACTTTAGGGCTTCACCAGCTCAGCCATGAAACTTAACAAGAAGGATTGTAATGTTAAACTTCATTTCTTTATTTTTCTGCCTTTATATTCTATTTTTTGGTTTATTTTTCTGTGTTTTAGGATGGCACCAGAGAGTGGCGACACTATACGACACTGTTTATTTTGTAACAAAATACACGTGACAGTAAATAAATAAAATTAAATCAGTTATGGTGCTGCCAAGTCACTCGAAGTGATGGACATTGAAAGTCCCTCACCCAGAGTATATTCTAAGCCCTTGCTTTCCTCAGTGCATCCTGCAGTTGTGTTCAATGTAGAGGGGAACTAATTCATCAGCTGGGGACACAGGATGGCAGGGGTAGTGGTGGTTGGAAGGTAGGTGATGATCAGCAGAGGGTTTCTTTGCCCACTTTTGACTTGACATTATTGATCTGAATTTGGTATGGACTCCCGCAATCTCGCTCTCCTGTTTCTGATTTCGCGTTATTTCAGATTTCCAGGAGGATTGTGCTTTCATCTCAGGATCTTTTTGTTTGGAATATTTGGCACTGGGATCCTGAACTGATGTAGTAAAATTTTAGCACTGATCTGAGCCTCACAGAGTAAATAATACACAGCCAGGGTTGAAAACAAGGCAGAAGGCAAACACTAGACAGAAATAAGATCAAAATGCATGCATCAACATATCTCAAAGAAACTCATCTTTTGAAATATTTTATTTTCTTTTACGGCTACAGGAATGTGGGTATCACTGACAAGGCCAGTATTTGTTGTTTATTACTAATTGATTTTGTTCTGAAATACAAACAGAAAATGCTGGAGAAACGCTGCAGAGTCTTTGGAGTTTGTTTCCCTACAGATGCTACCAGACCTGCTGAGCTTCTTCAGTACTTTTTGTTCGTATTGCAGAGTTCCAGCATCCACAATACTTTGCATTTACACCCTTGACCTGAGTGACTTGCTCAGCTGTTTCAGAGGGCAGCTAAGAGTCAACCACATTGCTGTGGGCGTGAAGTGACATGTAGGCCAGATTGAGTAAGGGAGGGCAGATTTGCTTCCCTGAAGAGTATGAGTGAATTGAATGTGTTTTTGCAACAATCAACAAAAGCTCATGGTCACTATTAGTGAGATGAGCTTTTAACTCCAGATTTATTTATTAATTGAATTTAAATTCATGGTGGGATTTGAACCCCTGTTCTCAGAGCATTACTAGCTCAATGAAATTACCATCTCCCTTCATGCAGGAAATAAAATAGATTCTGAACTATACAAATTAATTGAGCCAAATTCTGTTGTCCACGAAACAACTCCAGAAAAGCTGGTATCCCATCACCAAGTTGCCCTTCATTTACACATGCACAGTACTTGACACTGATTTGGCTTCCTCAGCGCCAGTCTCGGAGTGAACAGAACATCTGACACTCCTGTTTTATCTGTCAGCCAGGGCTCCCTGATTGGACCAGGTTAACAGCCCCAATCAGGGAACTCATATTCTATGAAGTCTGCCTGGATGACCTCATTAAATTCACTGCAGTTCAGAATCAATGCTGGTCCTGCCAGCAATGTCCACATCCCTTGAATGAATAAAATTAAATAAAACAATGGCAGGAAGAATTAAACTGTACAAACTTACAGAGTTTTAGAAACATGTTTTTAGCTGCTGGTGAAATTGTGGAGATGGGAAGTGTGTGGTAGGTTATCCGAAGTTGCAAACTGAATTCAGGTCTTGTCAGTCTAAACAAAATCAGTCGCTGTGTTTTAACTCAGAACTTAAATTCACGAAGTACATTTTTAAATTGACTTATGGTCCATTTTGACATAATGCAAACAACTACTTGCAAATCTGGAGTTTATTTTGTGGAAAATTTAATAAACGATTTAATTTCTCTTAAGACCAAATTAAATGTCAAATTGTACAGTGCAAATCTTGAAATTCATATGGCAAGCACTCTTACTAAGCCAACATAAATTGAGTAATGCACCTGACTTCCAGTCAGGCTTTAGATCTGTAATATTTGGTGTTTAATTCTGTTTTATAATACACTTCTGTTAAATCTGTGCCTAACAACAAAGGTGTATGTATGGTCAATTGTATGATCACTCCGTACCTTCTGTTCCCCTCTCTGCACGATAGACTTGCTCAGAAAAATGGATCTCATATTCTAACTGATTCCAACTATTATTCGATCATTGGTGATGGAACAATTCATCAAATGGAAAGGGAATTTGACACTCAGAAATCCGGGTTTCTCGCAACACTCTCTTAAAGCAGTGTAAACCTGAAGTAGGCTATTCAGCCCTCCAAGACAGCTCTATATTTCAATCAGATCGTAGTTAATCCTTTACCCCAACTTCACCAGCTTGCATTTGAACCATTCCCTTGATCCTGCTCCACCATTTAATATGATCAGCTGATCTGACTATTTCCTGATGACCTTTCACCCCTTTGCTTCATCTGAGAATCTGTCCACCTCTGCCTTAAAAATATATAAAGTCACTGCTTCCACTGTCTTTTACAGAGGCGCGTTCCAAAATCTCATAACACTCTATAAGAAAAGCAATTCCTCTTCATTTAATTCTTAAATGGATTACCTCCTATTTTAAGTAGTTACCCCTCATTCTAGGCTCTCCAAGAGGATGCATCCTATCCTCGTGCAGGCTGTTTCAGATCCCTAGGATCTTATATATCTTTAAACAAGTTATTTATTTCTCACCTAGCAGATACAAACCTAATCTGTCTGATCTTTCCTTGTAAGGGAACCTCCTGATTCCAGGTGTTCCAGCTATTACTCAACATACTCAATGATTGAGCATCAGGTAAGTCAAAGGATTCACAACATATGTAACATTTGAATAAATATTTGTATGAATATATGAATTGTTGGGAATGCATGTTTTTTAAGGGCAGTGTGGAAAACTGGAAGATATAGAACTGGTTGGACATTTTCTGGATTGAGACAGGTTTACAATGAGGTTTCTTGGAAATTAATTTAAGTTTCATGCATGCAGTGGTTTACCTGCTGTTTATACAAAGTCAAATAATTTTGGAGAAGAGACAAGCAAAGTTTTGAGGGAGATAAGAAATTGGGTTTATGGCAATTAACTGCCGGCAAAAACTGGCATTGAAAAGACTGTGTAGCATTTATGCTAGATAACAAGGCGTAGAGCTGGATGAACGCTAGGCCCGAAACATCAGCCTTCCTGCTCCTATGATGCTGCTTGGACTGCTGTGTTCATCCAGGTCTATACCTTGTTATCTAGCATAAATGCTACACAGTCTTTTCAATGCCAGTTT
>JAHRHZ010000021.1:12143953-12156527 GCA_024137785.1 Ginglymostoma cirratum
AGGAACTGCAGATGCTGGAGAATCCGAGATAACAAGGCGTAGAGCTGGATGAACGCTAGGCCCGAAACATCAGCCTTCCTGCTCCTATGATGCTGCTTGGACTGCTGTGTTCATCCAGCTCTATACCTTGTTATCTCGGATTCTCCAGCATCTGCAGTTCCTATTACCTCTGCAGCATTTATGCTCTTGTCTTTTAGCATCTCTTTCTGAACTTAGTTTTTATAGACTTAAGTATTAGTAAAAAAGAAACACCCCTCTCTGTGTTTCTGTAGGAGTTTCTGGGAACCTGATACAGTTTCCAAATATGGGTATTTCTGGCTACTTTACGAACCCTGAAAAGTTGAACTGTGGCCACTTTCCAAAGATTTGGATCCAGTTCGATTTTAGTCCAAACTGAAGATTTCCCATCAGTCTATGGCTGAGAGCAATTCGATTTTGTCAACAAGGAACCCAGTGGGCAATGAGAAATCATCAAATTCCTTTCTTTCTCTTCACACCTTTGAGGAACAGATGTGTTTATTTTTTATTTTGCCTCTTTTTAGAAAAACACTTTCACTGTAAGACTGTCATCTTGTTAGGGAGTCTCTGTGTTTGGGATTAAAGGGATATAGTTTTAGTAGTGAATCATAGCTTAGCTGTTCACTAGCATTTGCCACTTGTTTCAGATATTTTTAATCAATCAATTCAGAGATATTATGGCACACCTCTAAAGCAGGTGGGACTTGAACCCAGACAATAAATGAATGAAAAGAATGAATGAAAATTTATTGTCATGTGTATTTTACAGTGAAAAATACAGTAAACTACAGTGAAAAGCGTTCATTCGTCGCCACAATCCAACATCATTTTGAATAGTTTAAGAATAAGAAAGAAATAAAATAATATAGCCTAAAGAGAAGTCCATCTACAGTCTGCTGACTCCTACATGAGTCCTAGGCTGACTCAGAACCACCACCGCCTCGCTGCTGTTGATGCCAGACCCAACCGACATGAGGTCATCATCTTTTGCAGATGGGCCGATTCTCCTCAGCCACTGCCTCACCGCCGCTGCCTAAGTTGGACACACCAACGTCAGAGTCACATCCCTCGCCTCTGCCCAGCTTGTCGACGTTGCCGTGATGCCCTTCTGCCACCGCTTCGCTGCCGCCAGCACCAGACCCAACCAATGACCTGCTAACTCAGAGGCAGGGAACTATTGTTGCATCACAGAGTGCGTCGAGCTTAGAGGCATTTATTTTTGATCAACTAGTTGAATTCTGGAGTTAGGTGGAAGTCAGACCCAGGCGTTTGCCACTGGTTTGAAAAATAGGTTCTGTTATCATAAACAGATCATTTTGAGTTCATTAGTTTAAGTCTGGTGACAAGGTATCTTTTATTCTGGGTAGTTTTATAAAAGAGAAGCAGTTGGTCATTTTGGTGATTGATGTCAAGAAATAGCTGAAGGCCCTGGATATTGCAAACATTCCAATGATGGCACAGAAACAAGACAGCTGCAGCACTGGTATCTACCCAACAATCTGGAAATATGTCCAAAATTTAGAACAAATCCTACCCAGCTAATAATCATCAGTAAAGTGAATGAGGAGGTACCTTACAGTGCAATTGAGCAATAGTTACACAAAAATAACCTACTCACTGACATTCAGTTTGGCATGTGCCAGGGACATTGAGCTCATGATCTCAATATAACAAGGTGTGGAGCTGGAGGAACACAACAAGCCAGGCAGCATCAGAGGAGCAGGAAAGCTGACGTTTCGAGTCTGGACCCTTCTTCAGAAAATGACCTCAGTTTATGACCTCAATAGCTGTATTCCAAATATGGCATCAAGGCCATGTTTAACCAAGTGTGTCGTCAAGGAGGTTTTGAAAAGGGATCACTGGACTGGAAACGTTAACTTTGCTTTCTCTCCACAGATGCTATTGAGTTTCTTCAGCAGTTTCCCTTTTGGTGTCACCAAGGACCCTGCGCTAAACTTCAACCAACGGAGATAGTAAGAACTGCTGATGCTGGAGTCAGAAATAACACAGCGTGGAACAGGAGGAACACAGCAGACCAGGCAGCATCAGAGGAGCAGGAAAGCTGACGTTTCGGGTCAGGACCTTTCTTCCTGTCTGCTTTCCTGCTCCTCTGATGCTGCCTGGCCTGTTGTGTTCCTCCAGCACCACACTGTGTTATTGTCAACCAATGGAAACTGGGGGGGAGGATTCTTCTCTGGTTGTAGTTATACTTAGCACCAAAGAAAGATGGTTGTAATTTTTAGAGGTCAGTCATTTCAGCTCAGGACAACATTGCAGGAGTTTGTCAGGTAGTGTCCTAGAGCCAAGCATCTTCAACTGCTTCATCAATGACCTTCCCTCCATCATAAGGTCAGAACTGGGGATGTTCACTGATGATTGTGCAATGCTCTACATCATTTACAGCTCCTCAGATATTGAAGCTGTCCATGTACAGAAAGATTTGCGCAATATTTAATCTTGAGCTGACAAGACATTTGAGCCACAAACGTGCCAGGCAAAGAAAAGTGTCATCTCTGACAAGGGAAAAATTTAACCTTCTCCTCTTGATATCCATTGGGACTACCATCCATGAAATCCCAACCATCAAAAGCTTTGAGAGTTATCATTGACAAGAAACTGAACTTGGCCAGCCATATAAAATCCGTAGAACAGGACAAAGGCTGGGAGTTCTGCAGGGAGTAACTCACCTCCTGACTCCCCAAAGCTGTCCACCATACATTAGGAATGTGATGGTATACCCTCCATTTGCCTGGATAGATGCAGCTCAACAACAGTCAAAAAGTTCAGCATCATCCAGTTTACTTCATCAGCACCCCATCCAGCACCTTCAACATTCACTCCCTCCTCCACCAGTACACAGCGGCAGCACTGTATATCATCCACAAGATGCACTGTAGCAACTCACCAAGGATCCTTCAATAGCACTTTCCAAACTTGCTCCCTGCCAACTTGAAGGACAAGGGTGACAGATACATGGAATGGCACCACTCCAAGTTCCTCTCAAAGTCACTCACCATCCTGACTTGGAAACATAAGGCCACCTCTTCTGTGCCACTGGGTCAAAATTCTGGAATTCCTTCCCTAACAGCACTATGAGTCTACCTACGACCAAACCCATTCAAGAAGGCAGCTCACCACCACCCTCCCCAGAGTAATTAGGGATAGACAATAAATGCTGGTCCAGCCAGTGATTCGCCTATCTTGTAAATGAATAAAAAGGAATATGACATTTATTTAAACATTATTTTCCATTGTCATTTCTAGCAGCATTGGCTCACACATAACATCAGATAATAAATACACTGCCATGCACCCATACTGGTGAAAACATAGCCACGTGCAAAGTAACATTGGATTTAACATCAATCCTTTTTTAATTGGAATAAGATTACAGTCAGGCTCATTTGCAGAAGGTGCAACCTCCCCCACCCCCAAGATTGAAATCACCAAATATCTCCTGTTTGAGTTCTCTCTCTTACTAAAATAAGATAAAATCTTTTAATTGCACATCTGTAAATACTTCACATAATTAATTACTATGAAGAGTGTGTCCTGTTGGTATACAAGCCTCAGCTATAAAGTAGGATGCCAGTAACAGTTCGGAGATGAAAGACAAGTTTATGACCCATTGAGAGAAACAATCTCGAGCTCTCCTTCCCCAGAGCCTCACTCTCTCTTTCTCTATCCTATTCGCACACTCTGTTTATTACTCATTTCTCATCATTCTCCTCTCTCTTAATCTCTCACTTTCACTCCCTCTTAATGTTGCCTGACTACCTCTCTCCTTCTTTTTCCTTTTCCAACTGCCCCCTCCCTAATTTTCTCTATCTCTTTCTCCTATTCACCTACTGTCTCTCCTTCTCCTCCCCAATCTCTCTCTCTCCCTTCTAATATCAATACACTATCTTTCTTCCTCTCCAAAACTCATTTACTCTTTTGGTCTTCTTCCTCAATCTTTTCACTCGCTCTCCACCTATCTGCTCTGTCCCTTTCTCCCACCTAATCCTTCTGTCTCCCTCCAATCATTCCTTCTCGCTTCTGATTATTCCCTCTCCCTCCCAATTCCCGGCTCCCTCCTTCTCTCCTTCCTGATTTTCGTCCGTGTTGCTACCAGGGATTCAATTAGCCCAAAGTTGCTCCCATGGACTGGATAAGTTTCTCCTGGAGTCTAACTGGAGCCATGGGCTGTAAAACCAATGGGTCCTCGAGGGCTAATTGTAGATGTGACATGATCACCAGTGTGTACCACCCTGAACCCAGACCAATATCCAGCCACAGTTTCTGGCTCCCCCTACTGAATCTTATCTCCCCTCTGCTTCACGAGGTTGCCAGTTAATCATTTTAATGATGGCCGCATAGGACGGGGCTACAGGAAGGGAGCAAAAGTCTTGGATTCCACCAAACTGTTGGACAGGTTCCGCAAATCCTTCAGTGACTGCACCAGTTGGTAGCCAAGTTGGTTCAGAGTGTCATTGCAGAGCTGTTGGACTGTTTGTACAATCTGGAAGGAGAGGTTGAGTCTCCAGTTTTCCGCAGTGGCTGATGAGTTCCTTGTGGTTGTGTACTTGTAATTTCTCACGGAGCCACTTGTTCCTCTGGTGTTCTGAAGTACCCATCTCTTAACCTGATTGTCCACGTCCAAACCGATGAAATGGTAAATCTCGGCGGTCTTCTTGAAAGGTTCCCTCGCCAGGTCTTCATATCTCACCAACATGTACTTGCCCTGCAGCCAGGATGGTCTGCTTAACCCCGTGCCTGCGGAGTTGAAGAGGTCACTGCAAGTGGTTGCTATTTGGGACAGAACGACGCCGTGTGGCTTTCTGCCGGTGGCATTCCAGACTTTCCAGGCTCGGAAATTGTCCGTGAAAGTGCCCATCCTGGAGGTGAGTATGCCTCTGGGATCTCGGACCAGGTGGATGATCTTCAGGTTGAGCCTGGGGTCATCACTCAGTAAGCGGATGTCTTTGATCTCAGGGATCCTAACGGTCTTGATGGCCACATGAGGTCGTGCCTGACAAACCTGTGATGCCAGGGTCAGGTTCAGTGCCCTACACCGCTTGGTACAGAGATGCTCAATCACCTCCTTTGAACCCTGATCCCAATGGCAAAGTGGGGGCTCACACAGAGCATTACTCGCCCCCCTCCGGAACAACACGGTGGTCTCATGGTCCCTGGGTGCAGGTTTCATGTAATTCTCCAGGAAATTCAGGTTACAGTCAAACAAGTTGCGGAGCAGGTCCCTGTGTGCCCCCAGGAGAGCCCGTCTGTCCAACACATTCCTCATCCTGGTACTTGTGTTTGCAAATACCTGTTGCACATGATAGAGAGGCTCATACAGATAAAAGATAGCAGGGTGCTGATTGAATAATTGTCCTAGGAAGGATGATCCACTCCGGGTGGTGGCAAAGATCAGGATGTGCTTTCTGGTGGGTGTCTGGTAATTAGCTTGTGGGCCAATCATCCCAGGGCAGCCACTGACACCTGCAACAGGAGAAGAGAAAGGTCACACGCTATTGACAGGCTTTGGTATGTGGCCATGTTTTATACCAGGCAAAGAAATATCTGACTCGACAACTGCCCATGTATTCTTTGCAGCTATTTTTAAAGATACCTGTTAAATGTTTATTTAAGGTCAACTATACCCAGTGCCCCAGAAGTCCAGGTGTGAGTCGCTGCCCAGAACTGTACCCAGTAATCCAATTTTGAACCATTGCCCAGAACTGTACCCAGTGTTTCAGATGTGATCCAATGCCAGGCTGTCCAGTTTCTTGAAGGTGGAGTCGCAAGTAGACAGGATAGTGAAGAAGGTGTTTGGTTTGCTTGCCTTTATTGGTCAGTGCATTGAGTATAGAAGTTGGGAGGCTATGTTGCACACAGTTGGTAGTGCATGTATGCAATGAGCTGCCAGAGGAAGTGGTGGAGGCAGGTACAATTACAACATTTAAAAGGCATCTGGACAGGTAAATAGATAAGAAGGGTTTTGAGGGCCAAATGCTGGCATATGGGGCTAGATTAATTTAGGATATCTGGTTGGCATGGATGAGTTAGACCGAAGGGTCTGTTTTAGAGCTATACAACTCTGTGACTCCATATGCACCCAGTGCTCCAGATGTGTATTCCCCAGTGCCCAGAACTGTACTATGTTCCAGCACTCCAGGTCGGAACAAATGTCCAGAACTGTACCTTGAGCTCCAAATGTGAATCTATGCCCAGTACCAGTACTTAGTGCTGTGGGTGTAACTGCAAAGTCTTGTGGAAAGAGTGATAATGAGAGAGATTGAAAATGATTAATAAATAAGCGAAAGTGATGTGTGGAAAAGCTTTCTCACACAGTGAGAGCTCGGGTCTGGAATGCACTGCCTGACAGTGGGTTCAATCAAGATATTCAAAGGGAATTAGACTCTAATACAAAAAGGAACGATGTGCAAGGTTAGGGGGAGAAAGTGGGAGAATGATTTTAAATGACAAATTCATTTGGAGAGCGGGTGCAGATATGAAAATAGTTTATGTTAATTTACAAAGCCCGGTAGTAGTACTTACGTTGTTGACAAAGTATCAATCAATATTTAAGATAATCTTATCACAAAGGCAAAGAAATAAATTTGTAGCTTCAGGTAAATTAGACAAATGAAAATTGTCAGAATTAGTTTGGAAGGTGATTTCATCGGACTGCGTTTTGAGGCAATTTCCTAGAACTATTCTGAAATTAAGCAGGGAAGGAGGTATTTTTGATTTTGTCCTCTGTAATGAGACAGGGTTAATTAGTAACTTCATCCTTTGAGGAAGAACGAGCATAATGATAGAATTTCATGTTGAGTTGGAGTGGTTCATTAAGTTTGAAACTAGAGTACTGAACTTAAATAAAGCCAATTACATTGATATGAGGTGTAGGTTAGGTAAAGCAGGTGAATAAATGGGATTAAAACATAGGATCATAGACAAGCGATGTGTTATGTTCAAATAAATATTTCATAATTCTCAACATTAAAAAGTAAAAATCCCACAGGGAAATGCTCAATCTATGGCTTACTAAAGAGGTTAAGGATAATATTGGATTATAATGGGAAGGTTTCCCAAAGAGATTTGGAAGCCCATGGACTGGGGGAGTCCATTAGAAAGAAATGACAGATGCATTTAACCAGTCAGAAAAACAGCTAACACATCCAGAGATGTCATGGTGAATACAGACAGGTGAAGTTGAGACATTGGAGGGAGTGTACACACCTCCAACAACCCATCTACACACACACACACACACACACACACAGAGAGGCTAGCACACTAAATTTATCAGCCACCAAACCCATCAAACTGCAGTGGAAGTACTCTACCCTTGATCCCAAAGAACATCCGAAGAAGAAGCTATAATGGCAAGTTGTTTTCTTTGTTTTGTCCTGTAGATCTGCAGTATCATTGGAGAACTCCAGTATATCTGTTGCACATAATCTCAGTCTCCAAAACCCACCGTCTAGGTTGTGTTATACCCACTGCCAGCCCCCACCCAATATATTACCAAGAAAACATTCAGCTTTTTAAAGTGCTTTATTCCAGGAAGTGTTTGGAAAATATTTCGGTGACTGCAGCAATTGTCAATAAACATCATTATGCCCCTGGTTTATGAGTCACTGAATCCACTGAGAATCATGCACAGAGCGGGCAGACAGTGAGGCTAGAAATCTAGATTTTGAACCAGTTCTCTCTCTCATCCAGCTCACTGATCATCAAATGTCACCTTGACTGAATTGGGGAAGTCGGAAGTAGAAAGGTTCATCACCAAACAAAAGTTTCGTCTTTCAGCTACATCGCTATAAAATGACAAACCGTCATCTGTCTGCTCTGCAGACATTAAAGAAGTGATGGTGCATTGAGCGAAATTGCTCTGTGAATAATCACTTAATCCTAGTGACCAGGAAAACAGAACAGCCCTTTCCCTCTGGGGTTTCTGTCTTCTCAGTGGGACATAACCTGGTATGGTAATGGAACCTTATCAGTAGCTAAGGGACTGTAAGTCCTAAGAAATGGGAACAGGAGGAGGCCATTCAGCCCCTCAAGCCTGCTCTGCCAATCAATAGGATAATGGCTGATCCAATACACCTCATGTCCAGTTTCCTGCCCATTCCCCATAACCTTTGATTCCCCTACTGAATAAGACTCTATCTCTCTCAGCCTTAAATATACACAAGATATGATTCTGTGAGGATGAATGTGTCAAGCTGTTGCTTGATCATCTGTGGGACAGCTCTCCTGATTTTGGAACGAGGTGCTGGATGTTGGTAAAGAGGACTTTGCAGAGTTGGCAGAACTGGGAATGCCGTTGTCATGCCGTGGTGCCTTAGTCAAAGTCTATCCAGTTCCATTCCTTTCTTTGAGCTTTATAACAATTTATAGAGTCGTAGAGCTGTACAGCACGGAAACAGACTCTTCGGTCCAGATATCCTAAATTATTCTAGTCCCATTTGCCAGCATTTGGCCCATATCCCTCTAAACCCTTCCTGTTCACATACCCATCCAGTCGACTTTTAAATGTTGTAATTGTGCCAGCCTTCACCACTTCCTCTGGCAGTTCACTCCATACACACACCACCCTCTGTGTGAAAAAGTTGCCCTTTAGGTCCCTTTCAAATCTTTCCCGTCTCTCCTTACACCTATGCCCTCTAGTCTAGACTCACCCACACTGGGGAAAAGACCTGGCGACATCCTTGTAAATCTTCTATCAACCTTTTCAAGTTGCACAAAATCCTGCTCAGTCATTTCAGAGGGTTATTAAGAATCAACCACATTGCTATGGGTCTGGAGTCACAGGTAGCTGAAATCAATAGGTTTTCTCCTCCTCTAATGCCTTTGACCTTGGGATATTTTCCATGTGAAAGATCCTGTAGAACGGATGTCAAAACTCACCTGTCAGCCTTCATGTGCAGCTACATAAATCATCTACCTCAAAAGGTTAGACCATACACATAAATCAACCCATTGCAGGTTTCCAGCAATTGCTGTTTTCTTAAAAAAAAAAATTTGAATCTGCTCTGGTGAATTAGTTTTATGACATTCAATATTTACATTAAATTTTCATAGAAGATCAACCACATAGAAATAGGCAGCATAAATAATCCACATTGCTTGTACATTGACAACGTACTTCTCTTCATTGTGATTACAGCTAAATCTGCGTTGTTTATTTTTGCTTCAACTTTGAAATGTCATTCTTGAGATTGGGTTCATTGATTCAAATTTCAAAGGTCTTCCTTATGTATATCAGCTTCACTTTGATCTAAAGAACTGTCTTGTCCCACCATAAAATTGTATGTGGTTTAACACTGACAGCAAAATCTTCACACTGCACCACTGACCTCCTGTAAATTAACACCAGGATTTTGTCAAATATTTTTCCTCAAAATAATTGAGTCTTTGAGCAAAGTATTTGGTTTGCAGAAATCTCCTACATTGAATAAAAGTGCATGAATCTTTTTGATTTTACTGGAAAATCAAGGAGTGCCAAGAGAAGTGGAATTAAAGCTTGACATGTAAGTAGAGCAGGAGACCATTCAGCCCCTAAAATCTGTTCCATCATTCAATGATTGTAGAAACTTTGGATTCAGGAGCAGGAAGGGGCCATTCATTCCCATGGGCATACTCCATTCAATGACTGATCTGGTTGTGACGTCAGCTCCAACTTCCTGTCTCCACCCAATAACCCTTGTCCATCGAAAATCCAGATAACACAGCCTTGCATAAATTCAATTACCCAGCATTAACTGTTTTCTGGGTAAGAGAATTCCACAACTAACATCCCTCTGACAGAAAATATTTCTACTCATCTCTGTCCTAGATGGGACCTCTTGTTCTTAAACTGTTGCCTTGAGTTCCAGTCTCCTCTTTGTTTAAGGTAGTGGTTCTGAAAGGGTTAGTGTTGGAGACTGCATGCATCTCTACCCAGCCTGATGACATCATAGAGTCTTGGATAGGAACAAGAAGAGACTAGCTCAAATGCTAACTGGAGACAGATGTATCATTCCTGGCTCCTGATAGTCTTAGCAATTATGTTTAAGTGGCCAATATTACTTGTACCTGCCGGAACCCAAAATGAGGGGAGAATCTATTGAGATTAATGATGATGGCAGGATGTTTTCTTGTGGCTGTGAAAAAAAAACAGTAAGTCAAATGATGCTCAAGCAAATTCAACAATAAATAGAGTGACCAAGAATATCCTACTATTCATCAGTATTTCAGTGAAGGATGGCCAGACCGATTGTGCAGCACACACAATTTCTTTGATCCCTAGCAACATTTTGAATCATAGATGGCTTACTAGCTTATGACTGAAGATTAGTTATTCTAGTTTCCCTTTGGGAAGGGGTCTTGGAAAGGATACACAGAGGCCTCCTAGGCACTGTCTGGTATACAGTCAAAACTTGTCAATGGTGCAGTCGTCAGAAATTTCAAAAGAGATTGAAGATACCTTAACTCATGATGAAATCTGCGATTACGCAGGGCTGCAAACGGTCCTACCATCACTGAAGAAAACTCAGATGGCAGCAACCAACTATATTTGTGAGACGGTACAAACAAGGAGAAAAAAATGAGCAACACAATTCACTTCAGCTCACTGAAGAATCTTTAACCAAAATTGTTCAGACACCAAACAGTACAGCAAACAAATTGATGCAGTAGATTTCAATTTGGTGCTGGCTGATAAGCTGACATAAAGTCAACAGCAACATTTCAATCTTTTATCTTCCAAAGAAGAATTATCGGTACTACTGACAGTGATTACACTAAGTAACCAGCAATCTTTCACCAACACAACCAAGGATATGAAAATAGCTAGTCCATCTACAAGACTTCCACAGAGGGCAAATTGAGGTCATAGAATCATAGTCACAGAGTCACACAGCATGGAAACAGACCCTTCGGTCCAACTAGTACATGACAACCATAGTCCCAAACTAAACTAGTACCATCTGCCTGCATTTGGCCTATATCCCTCCAAACCTTTCCTATTCATGCATTTATCCAAATGTTCTCCCTCAACACCATTTTCCCATGCAATCCAAATAGCCTTTGATATCTATATGTATCTTAACTCCATTCATTCACCTTGGCTCCACATATTTAGTGTTAACTCTCAAAAATCTATTGGTTCCAAATTTAAAAGTATTGATTAAGTTAGCATCTACTGCTTTTTGTGTGAAGAAGTGCTCAATAGGCTATGACCACATTGTTCTGGACTCCCCAAACCCCAAAAAATGGGTTTCTTTTTAAACTATATCTTCAACACTGGCTACTTCATATGTAATTAATTGGCTGTAAAATGATTTGGAACATCTTATATTCATGACAGATGCAATATAAATGCATATATATCTTAATTTTATGCTTTTCATTCTTTCTGTCCGCTATCAGTTCTTTTCAAAATCCAAAATATCTCAAATGACTCACTCCCAAATCTTTTTTTATTTCAGGAAACACAAGATGAGTTTATATTGGATGGTGCCAGTGATGATTATCAGATGTACAGAGCAGAATCCTTTGAACTTCATAGAATCGCTGTAGAATGGAAGCAGGCTATTCAGCCCATTGAGTCCACACTGACCTCCAAAGAGCAGATCCACTCCCTTACCCTATCCCTGTAACCCATGGCTAATCCATATAGCCTGCATATTCCTGGACACTATGGGGCAATTTAGCATGGCTGCACATCTTTGGACTGTGGGAGGAAACCAGAGAAAACCCACGCAGATAGGGGGAGAAAGTGCAAACTCCACACAGACCATCATCCAACACTGGAATTGAACCCAGCTCTCTGGCGCTGTGAGGCAGTGATGCTAATCACTGAGCCAACATGGCTCCCTAACTTCTTCTCAGGGCATGGCCACTGCTGAGAGGCTGCATTGAGTCATTGTCTGATTATTGTGGACTGGTTCAAGGGGACACAGTAATCGGAGAAGCCTAACATCAAGGGCAAATATTCAGAAAATCCATTCCTTTCAGAGGGTTGTTAGTCTGTGGAATTTGCTTCCCCAGTGGAGCAGGGTCATTGAATTTATTCAAGGCTATGTTATATTGATTTTTGATAGGCAAGGGAGGGGAGGATTACGGGATGAGGAAGCTGAGGTGCACACAGGAAAATGGAGTTGAGACCATTACCAGATCAGCTAAGATCTTATTTAATGATAAGATTTCCCTGTGTGCAGTGGCTGTAAATTTAATGGTAGGTTGAAGGAGCCCTTGAAAATTAAAATGTAAATCTTGTGATTGAACAAAAAGCATTTTGACCACTGCAATTGGGTTTTTGTGATAAACCTTCAGTCCACATCCTCACATTTTCTAGTCTACAAATGACTGAAATTATAGAATTATCAACACAAGAAAACTATGAGCATTTTAGTATCTTCATCAGGAACAAAAACAGAAGTTGCTGGAAAAGCCCAGGTCTGGCAGCATCTGTGGAGGAGAAAACAGAGTTAACGTTTCGGGTCCGGTGACCCTTCCTCAGAACCTGGCTAGTCACTGGACCCGAAACGTTAACTCTGTTTTCTCCTCCACAGATGCTGCCAGA
>JAHRHZ010000021.1:12156927-12170965 GCA_024137785.1 Ginglymostoma cirratum
GAGAAAACAGAGTTAACGTTTCGGGTCCGGTGACCCTTCCTCAGAACCTGGCTAGTCACTGGACCCGAAACGTTAACTCTGTTTTCTCCTCCACAGATGCTGCCAGACCAGCTGAGCTTTTCCAGAAACTTTGTTTTTGTTCCTGATGAAGATACTGAAATGCTCAAAGTTTTCTTGTGTTGATAATTCTATAATTTCAATCATTTGTAGATTCACTTCACAATCTAGATTCACTTTCATCAATGTTCATTATACAAATCCTAAATTCCTCTTAAAGAGCAAACCTCAGCCAATGCGTTCGTCCAATGTGTAGTCACCATTGTAAAACAGACACTGGAACCAAATCAGTAGCTGTGATAATTAACCAATTAAGAACAGTCTTTCTGTTTCTATCAAACATAAGAAAGAGAAGTAGGGGTAGCCCATTGAGCCTATTTCATCATTCAATGAGATCAAGACTGATCTTCTACTTCCCCAGTATTTTCCTGCACTATACCTATATGGAATCATAGAATCATAGAGATGTACAGCATAGAAATAGACCCATTGGTCCAACTCGTCCATGCCAACCAGATAGCCTATATAAATCTAGTTCCCTTTGCCAGCATTTGCCATATCCCCCTCCCTTGATGTTTTCAACATGTAGGAACCTATCGATCTCTGTCTTCAACTAACTCTATAACTGAGCTTCTACAGCTCTCTGAAGTATGGGAATTCCAAAGATTCACCATCCTCTGAGTGAGCAAACTCCTTCTCATCTCAGTCCTATTGGCCTACTTCTTATACTGAGAGTGTGTCCCCTGGTTCGAAACATACCTCCCCAACCAGGAGAAATATTGTTTGTGCATCTACACTGTTGAGCCCCTGGTAAGAATTGTTACATGTTTGAATGAGTGAATGAGATCAACTCTCATTCCTTTAAACTCCAGTTAATACAGACCCAGTCTATTTGAGCAATCCTCGTGGAGCAGTCCCTCCATTTCCTGAATTAGTTTGGTGAACGTAAATTGCTGTCCCTCAATGGATAAGTGTATCTTTCTATAAGGAAGAAGACCAAAACTGCACACAATGCTCCAGGTGTGGTCTCACCAGGACCCTATACAGCTGCAGCATAGCCTCCCTGTTTTTAAACTCCATCCCTCTAGCAATGGCAGACAAAATTCCATTTGCCTTTTTAATTACCTGCTGCACCTGCAGTCCTACTTTTAGCGATTCATGCATAAGGACACCTAAGTCCCTCTGCACAGCTGCAATTTTTAACCATTTAAAACATAGTCCATTTTGCTGTTATTCCTACCAAAATGGATGACCTCACACTTATCAATATTGTACTCCATCTACCAGACCTTTGCCCACTCACTTAGACTATCTATATCCCTCCGCAGACTTTCAGTGTCTTCTGCACACTTTGCTCTACCACTCACCTTAGTGTCATCTGCAAATTTTGACACACCACACTTAGTCCCCAACTCCAAATCATCTATGTAAATAGTAAACAATTGTGGTCCCAACACTGATCCCTGAGGCACACCACTAGCCACTGACTGCCAACCAGAAAAATACCCATTTACCCCTACTCTTTGCTTTCTACTGGTCAACCAATCCTCGATCCATGCCAATACATTACCTGTAATACCGTGCAACTTTATCTTATGTAGCAGCCTTTGGTTTGGCACTTTGTCAAATGCCTTCTGGAAATCCAGATACACCACATCCACAGGTTCCCCATTGTCCACCATGCAAGTAATGTCCTCATAGAATTCCACCAAATTAGTTAAACATGACCTACCCTTCATGAAACCATGCTGGGTGTTCCCAATGGACACCTTTACTGCTTTATTCAAATCCTCTTGTAGTAAAAACCAACAAACCACATGCCTTCTTAAGTGCTCGCCGTACTTGTATATTCTGTTTCAGATAAACATCATTAAAGAAATACTCCGTGATTTTGTTTTTCTCCCCAGCAAACCAGACAACTTCACATTTATCCACATGGTATTCCACACGTCAATTCTTTTGCCCAGCCACATGGCCTTTTCAAATCCCCTTGAAACATCTTTGCATCTTCCTCACAACTCATACTTCCGCCTAGTTTTTTTTGTCATCTGAAAACTGAGAAATATTACCCATAATTGCCATATCCAAATCAATTGCATAAATTGTGAGTGTCTGGAGCCCAACCACTGATCCTTGCAATAACCCATTTATTCCAACTCTCTGATTTCTGTTCATTGACTAGCTCACAATCTATGCCTGTATATTTCTCCAATCAGTTGTGCTCAAATTTTGATTCCTAAGTATACAAATTTGACGGTCTCCTTTAACTATTCTTCTAGTTATATGCCCAAAAAGCTCCAACAGGTTTGTTAAACATGATGTCTGTCATCATTTCACATTGTCTATGCCCAATCCTAGCCTATTTTCTCAGAGTCCTATTATCATATTCTATCTTATAAGTTCTAGCATTTTCCCTACAATGGATGCTAAGTAAACAGGTCTGTAGTTTCGCTTTCTCTCTCCCTTCTTTCTTAAATATTGGGGTTAAATTTGTCCCTCTCCAATCTGCAGGAATCACATGATGCAGAGTCCATAGAACTGTGAAAGAAGACTACCAACACATTGACAGCCATCTGTTTCAACATGCTGGGATATAAGACATCAGGTCCAGGGGATTTGAATTTTTGAGCAAGTAACTAAATGTCTAAATGAGAATTGGACAGTTGATGTAATTTATGTGGATTTTAGGATTACCTTTGACTAAGTCCCACATAGGAAACTGATAAAGAAGGTAAAAACACAGGGATCCAGGTAATTTGGCAATTTGATCCAAAATTGGCTTAGTGGCAAGAGACAGAGGGTGGTGGTAGAGGCCACCAGTGTGACAAGAGACCTGTCATACCACAGGGATCAGTGCTGGGTCCCTTATTTTTCACAATATGTATAACTGATATCGATGAGAAAGTTAGGTGGGGTTTGATAAGTAAGTTTGCAAATGACATGAAGATTGGCCCAGTGATTGACAATGAGAAAGAAGGTCTTCGGTTACAGGAGGATATAAACAGATTGGTCAGATGGGAATATCAGTGGTAGATAGAATTTGAGCCTGATAAATGTGATGTAATGCACTTTGGAAGAAGTAATAAGGGAATGCTCAATGAATGGTAGGATTTTAGGAAGGTCGGAGGTATAGACCTTAAGACCATAAGATATAGGAGCAGAATTTGGCCATTTGACCTATCATGTCTGCTCTATCATTTGATCATGGCTGACATGTTTCTAATCCCCATTCTCCTGCCTTCTCCCCATAACCTTTGGACGCTCACTAATCAAGAACCCATCTATCTCTGTCTTAAATACAAGCTCAGTGACTTGGTTTCCACAGCTTTCTGTGGCAATGAGTTCCACAGATTAACCATCCTCTGTCTGAAGAAATTCCTCTTCATTTAAATTCTGAAGAGGCATCCCTTCACTCTAAGGCTGTGCCCTCAAGTCCTAGTCTCTCCTACTAAGTGAAAATATCTCCATGTTCACTTGATCCAAGCCTCTCAGTATTCTGTAAGTGTCAATGAGTCTCTCCCTTCTCCTTCTAAACTCCATTGAGCATAGACCAGTGCCCTCAATCGATTCATCATATGACAAGCCCTTCAATCCCAGGATAATTTGTGTTAACTTCATCTGGACCCCCTCCAACATCTGAAAATCCTTCCATTGATACAGGACCCAAAACTGCTCACAGTATTCCAAATGTGGTCTGACCAGAGCCACATACAGCCTCAGCAGTACATCTCTGCTCTTGTATTCTAGTGTTCTTGAAATGAATGCTACCTTTGCATTTGCCTTCCTAACTGTCAACTGAACCAACACGTTAACTTTAAGAGAAGCCTGAACTATGACTCCCAAGTCCCTTTTCAAAACCTTTCTCAATTTAGAAAAAAGTTTAGGCCTCTGTTCCTCCTACCAATGTGTATAACCTCACACATTCCCACACTGTATTCCAGAGGGATTCTGGAGTGCTTGTCCACAAATCCTTGAAGGTGGCAGGGTACATTAATGGGGTAGTTAAGAATGTATATGGGACACTTGCTTTTATCAGTTGAGGCACGGACTATAAGAGCAGGGAGGTTATGTTGGAGCTGTACAGAATTTTGGTTAGGACACAGTTTGAGTATAATGTGCAGTTTTGGTCAATACACTATAGTAGGGACGTGACTGCATTAGACATGTTGCTGGGGAGAGTCACCAGGATGTTGCCTGCAAAGGAGTGCTTTAGCTATTAAGAGAGGCTGGATAAGTTCAGGTTGTTTTCTTTGGATTAGAGAAGGTTCGGGGTGCCTAATTGAGGTCTATAAGATTAAGAGGGACATGGACAGGGTGGATAGAAAGCAACTGTTCCCCTTAATTGAAGAGTCAGTAACAAGGGAGCACACTTTGAAAGTGAAAGGAAGAGGTTTTCAGGGGATTTGAGGAAACAACTTTTCATCCAGAGGGTGGTGGGAATCTGGAATACACAGCCTAGGAAGATAGTTGAGGTGGGTAACCTCATAGCCGTTAAACAGTATTTTAGATGAACATTTGAAATGTCATAACATTCAAAGCTTTGAGCCTAGTGTGGGCAAATGGGACTAGTGTAGATTTAACATTGTTTTGATGGTATAGACTTGATAGGATGAAAGACCTCTTCTGTACTCGATGGAGCTATGATTTTATAATTTATATACATTAAGTCCCATTAATATCTCCAGTAGTATCTGTTTTACTAATGTTATCATTGATTACACTAGTCCCTAGATTCTTCATGACATTAAGGATTTATTCTTTGTCATTTCATTATTCCCTATTATAAATTCTCCTGGCATGTAAAGGATCCATGTTTGTTTTAGTTCATCTTTCCTTTTTTCCATTCCTGCAGAAGCTTTCACTCTCCTTATTTATAATTCTCAGGAGTTTACTCACATATTCTATATTCCCCTTCACAGTATTTTTTCTTGGTTATTCTTTGCAGAATTCTAAAATACTCCAATCCTCAGATTTACCTTTTTTGTTGTAATTTTATAGGTCTTTTCCTTTGATCGAATATTATCCCTGATTTTTCTTGCTAGGAACAATTTCCTTCCTGGTGTTTGAAAAATTAGAGGAAAGTATTTTTGGTGTAAACTATGCATTTGTTTCTCTAAATGTTAGTTGCTTACTGTCAACCATCATACATTTTAATACAGTTTCCCAATCCGCCATAGCCAATTTGCCCTAGTACACTCTTAATTTCCTTTGTTTAAATTTAAAAACCTAGCTTCTAATTGAAATATAGCTTTCAAACTTAATGCAAAATTCTTATATTCACCTTTCATAAATGATCCTTTATAAGATTATTAATTAGTTCTTTTTAATTGCACAGTATTAGGTCTAAAGTAGCCCATTCATTCATCAGTTCCTCCATGTATTGCTCTAGAAAGCCATCTCACACATATTCCAAGAATTTGCCCTTTACAACATTAGTTGCAATTAGATTCACCAAATCTCGGTGAGAATTCCAATGATTATTTGATTAACTTTGTAACTCCCACCTCTAATTTCCTGACTTACATTACCGCTGCTGTTTGTAAGCCTACAAACAATGTTTTTATGCACCTTGCTGTTTTCTCTTTCACCCAAACTGTTTCTCCATCTTGAGTTTTAAGACAAACATCAACTCTCAGCACAGCACTAATTTCCAGCCACTACCGCCACCACACCACACCCCCCCCGACCAACCCTTTAAGTAACAGAGCTACCCCACCACCTTTTCCCAACTTCCTGTCCTTCCTAAATGTCATATACCCTTGGATAGTCAGGTCCCAGCTTTGATTTCTTTGTACCCATAGCTCTGTAAGGGCTACAAGGCAAGATATATGAGTTTCCAATTAAACTGACAACTCATCTGTTTTGTTGCAAATACTGCAAAAACCTACTTGTGCGCCTTATTATATTATTTATTTGTAAATAATTCAGTAATAGCTGTAAGTTGAACTTGTTGACCCTATAATGTTGATACTGGCTATAGATGAACCAGAGAGATTGGTGATAAAGTTGACTTTAATCCATTATTTCAGTAGCAGTTAGTGGAATTTCTTAATCCCACTAGTAAAAATAAGGTGCAGAGTCAGCAACTGGAGGGCACAGGTTTAAGATAATTGGCAAAAGGCTAGAGGGGGAGCTGAGGAGAATTATTTTTCACAGTGAGTTGTTACAATCTGGAATCCACCACCTGAAAGAGCATGAGAATGTAAAAATGTAAGAACTTCAGTCCCTGGGCCTGTTCCACTATTTAATATGAGCATGGCTGATCTCATCCTGGCCTCAACTCCACTCTCCATAACCCATTAACCCATTACTAATTAAAAATCTGCCTACCTTCTCCATCCACTGCACTCTGGGATGGTGAATTCTGAAGATTCACAGCCCTTTGACAGAAGTAATTTCTCCTCATCTCTCTTTTAAATCTGCTACCTCTTAGTCTATAACTATGACCTCTTGTTCTTGATTGACCCACACAAGGAAACATCCTTTCTACATCTACTTTGTCAATCCCCTTTGACATCTTATATATCTCATTTAGCTCTCCTCTTGCTCCTCAAAACTCCAGAGAGTATAGCTCTAAATCTTGCTCCATAAGACAATCCCTCATCTCTGAAATCAATCTAGTGAACTGTCTCTAATGCAACTAATACATCCCTTCTCAAGTAAGGCTAAAACTGTGCACAATACTCCAGGTGCAGTCTCACTAATGCTTTGTACAGTAGCACTCCCCTACTTTTGTATTCTATTCCTTTAGCAATAAATGTTAAAATTCCATTTGCCTTCCTTATTCCCTGCTGGACCTACATATTAGTTTTTTGTGATTCATGCATCAGGACATTCACATCCCTCTGCACCAAAGTACTCGGAAGTTTCTCTCCATTTAAACAATAAGTTACCTTTCTATTCCTCTGACCAAAATGGATAAACCCTTAGTTATCCATGCTAAGCTTCATCTGCCAAATTTTGGCCAATTTGCCTGGCCTATCCACATCCATTGGTAAATTTCTTATTTATTCACTGCAGTTTACTTTACCACCTATTTTAGTGTCATCTGTAAATTTGGCTATAGTACTTTCTATCTCTACATCCAAGTCATGAATGTAGATTGAAAATAGTTGAGGCCTGAGGACTGAACCCTGTGGGCCACCCTTCCCCCATTTAGTTACAACTTGCTAACCAGAAAAAGACCCATTTATCCCAACTCTCTGCTTTCTGTTGGTAAGCCAATCCTCTATCCAAACTAATAAACTGCCTCTAACCCCATGTGATCTACTCTTGAGTATTAACCTTTTATGTGGCCGCTTATCAAATGCTTCTAGAAGTCCAGATATGCTACATTTACAGGATCCCCATTATCCACATTGCTTGTTACATCTTCAAAGAACTCTAGCAAATAGTCAAACATGATTCACCCCTTATAAAACCATGCTGACACTATTAGCTTGTATTTTGACTTTTCAAATGTCCTGTTCTTATTTCCTTAGTAATGGATTCTAACGATTTTGCAATGTCACATGTCAAACTAACTGGTTTGTAGTCTCCTACTTTCTGCCTCAGTCCCTTTTTAAATAAGGCTGTTATATTAGCATTTTTTCAATCCACTGGGAACCTTTCCTGTGCCATTGGAGTTTTGGAATATTATAAGCAATGGGTCCCCTATCACTGCTGCCGCTTCCTTTAAAACCCTAGGATGTAGGGCAACAGGCCCTGGGGACTTCAATCCCATTGGTTTGTTCAGTGCTTTTGCCATCATGGTGATGGTCGTAAATTACTCACTTTCTATAACCTCTGAAAGGATAGTGGAAGCAGATTCAACAGCAATATTCAAAGGGAAATTGCGAACTACGAGCATACAAATTAAGATTGGATTAGGTTGCTCAGACCCTCTGCCTGCTCTGCTGTTCAGTATCAGAAGGGGGAACAGATTTGCAAGGCTTTTTGGAAATAACAAGAGAATGAAATAAATTGAAAAGCTCTTTTCAAGCAGAAGGCCTCCTTCTATGCAGTGCTCTGTGTTACAAAGCTCCATGCTCAAATCCCACTCCAAGAGTTCAGCACAGAAATCCATGTTGGTGCTCCAGTACAGTGCTGAGGGAGTGCTGTGGTGCAAGAGGTGTGGTCTTTCACATGTGAGACTAAGGCCCAACGCATCATCTCAGGGGAATGGAAGATTCCACTGCGTAATTTCAAAGCAAATTAGGGAAATGTTAACTTGTGTATCCTGGCCAATAGGTATTCCTCAATCAACATGACAAAAAACCTGGTCTTTCTGACATTGCTGCTAGCGAGAGTTCATCTTCTGCTGAGGTGACATGTTCCCTGGTCTGCCCTGAGCTCTTTCCAGGAGAGAAATGCAATTTGGGTGCCACATTTCCTACATTGCAGCGACAACTACACTTCAAACTATTTCACTGGCTGTAAAGCATCTTGAGATGTCCAGCGATCATGAAAGGGATTTTATAAATGCAAGACTTTCATTGTACCCCTGCAATCCTGTGGAACAGGTACACATAAAGAAGCACAGGTCCTAAGAAATATGAGTGACATATTCTGCATTCAATTGAATCAAGCTTCAACTGACACACAGAATAAAATCTCAGGTACAAGACCAGTTCTGTCCAACTCAACTTCCTAAATCATTTCAATATGTTCAGTAAAATCAATACCACGCTCAATTAAAAGTTGTGACTCCTGAGCAATTCAAAGAATCAGCAGATTTTTTTCCCCCTTTATTCCTGCAGGGAATGTTGGTGTTTTTGACAAAGCCAGTATTTGATGCCCATCCCTAACTGCCCTTGAATTGAGCGTCTTGCTTGCCCATTTCAGAAGGCAGTTAAGCGTGAACAGATTGCTGTGGATCTGGAGTCATAGGGAGGTTAAACCAGTAAATCTGCTTCCCTAAGGAACATTAGTGAGTCAGATGGGTGTTCACAACTATTGATAATAGTTTCACAGTCATCATTAGCTTTCAAATACAGATTTTATTCTTTAATGTAAATTCCACCAGCTGCTGTGAATCTGTGTTCCCAGATCATCAGCCTGATGCTCCGAATTATGAATCCACTGACATTACTGTAATGATCCTGGTTGATGGCACAACTGCACTAGTCAGATCCTAGAATTAAATATGGCTTGATACAGCAGTTCTTTTTTTTGCTTAGTTAGTTAAAATGGTGGTTAGTCACTGAATCATACATATGTGAGGCTGCACATTTTCTCTATCAGCAGAACATTACACAAAAGAATGAAAGAAAACCACTCTAACTAAATATAGAAGACAGCTAGAAATATCTAAAATACACAGCAAATCAAAGTTTCAACCTGCTTCTCAACATTAACCATTATAAAGACTCAAGTCCAGAAAAATTACAGCCCCAATCTCAACTCCTTAAGTTTCTATTTAACTAAATCCTGACAATGTCTTTGCTGTGGACTTTGGAGACAATTCAAAGAGTCCTTCCTCAGTATCACGACATGAACTTTTCTCAAATCTGAGAGCTGAAACCTTCCCACTTCAATAACCTGCAGATTTCTAGCCAAACTCTCCTGGTTTGGAAGTTTCACAAACTAATTTTTCTGCTGAGGTGACATGTTCCCTGGTCTGCCCTGAGCTCTTTCCAGGAGAGAAAATGAACTTACTTCCGAACTCAACTCTGATATCTTCTGAACAGATTTATGAAATGTACTCAAACCTTGATTCTTCTGAACTGAAAACAATGGTGATGGCCATACATCTTTATATCACACATCTTTATATCATGAACAATTTTTGATTGAGGTCTCGGGACTCTGTAGTCACTTGCTTTCTGACAAAAGGCTGAATTTTATCACTATTCCTTCTGAGACCTTGATTTTGTTTTTAACAGAAAACCATTTACAAATCTGCCCCCATTTCGAAATCCAAATTCCATAATTGATATTAATATATATGTTTTTATATATTGCATATATAATACCATTTACAGATTTCTTCAGTTTACAGCAAGCAGCTTTAAATATTCAAATGTGCTTTGGAATTGGGATTTATTTGTAATCTTCGCTCTTTACATCCGCTTCCTATAATCTCTTCAATGGTTTGAAGCCTTACTTAGATTCTCAGTTAGCCCCTCTACAGTTGGTTATGTTTTGCTAACTTCAGAGTTTCAAATTTGAAAAATACAGCCTCACATCTTGTGTGACATTTTATAAAAGCATGTACTCATTACTGGATATTGCATTACCCATAACCTAAACTCGCCAAATTATAAGATAATTACCAATGATTGCTAGAAAAAACATTAATCATTTTGTTGTCGTGGGACTTGTAAAAGAGTTTATTAAATTGCTGCATCATTTTATCAACTGACATTTACTGAAATCCTAAATATAAAACAGGGCTCTGATGTTCGTAGCATTATCATCACTGAATCCACTTTCAAGATCGTGGTGTTACCAGTGGCCAGAAACTGAACTGGACCAGCCATATAAATACAGTGGCTACAAGAGAAGGTCAGAAGCTGTGAGTTCTGGGGTGAGTAGCTCATCTCCTGACGCCAAAAGCCTTTCCACATGTAGAAGACAGGAATGTGATTAACTAGTTTTCAATTAACTGGATGAGTGCAGTTTCAACAACACTCAAGAAGCTCAACACAATCCAGCCGTTTGATTAGCAACACCTCCACTACTGTCAACATTCATTCCCTCAACCACTGATGCACCATTGCTGCAGTGCGAACCATCCACTAAGGTTCCTCCTACAGCACTTTCCTAACCCATGACCACAACTATTTGGAAGGACAAGAGCAGTAGATACATGGAAACACGACCATCTTCAAGTCCCCCTCAAAGCCACTTACCATCCTGACCTGGAACATTATCAACCATTTCTTCACTGTCGCTGGGTTAAAGTCCCAGAACTCCCTCTTTATTGCTGCAGTGGGAGTCCCAGGGCCACAGTGATTCACGAAGGAGGCTCACCACCATCCTCTCCAGGAAAAATAGGCTTGGGCAAATAGATGCTGGGCTAGACAGCAATGCCCATGCTCCAGGTACAAATAAAACATAAGTTTTCTCGTCCTTCTCTGGATGTAAAGATAATTCAGAACAATAACATTTTGAAATTAGAAAACTGACCTCAGGAACTTTTGGGGAGGGGTGAGGAGGAAGGCAAGGGAGGCATGGACTGAGTCCCAAATTTCCATAACCTTTTGTGTGAACAAATGATTCCTGTCATCCCCGTGAATGGTCTCAGTCTAACCCTGCACCGAAAGTAACAGTATCTCTCCATCTAACCCTCTTGAAACCTTTTATCATTTAACCCCTCAATGTGATCGCCATCAGTGATTCATCAAGGTACAAATATGCTGACTGTAGGAAGGTGTTTGAGAGCCCTGAAGCATGCTGAATGAATGAATGAGGGTTCACTCTAACGGTACCAGTGAGAGATTGTATTTAGGGAAGAAAACTCAAAACTTATCTTTTTCCACGGGAACAGTAAATTAAACAAAATTAAAAGAGAATGAGAAAGTAACGAAGGGAGTGGAATTAACAAAATAGTTCTTTCAGAGCCAACAGTACAATGGCCTAAATGGCCTCCTTTTGTTTTGGCTCATTCTATGATGCTATTTATCTAATACGCCTTTGAAAGTTAACTATTAAATCTGCTTCCACTGCCCTTACAGGCAGTCCACCCAGATCCTAACAACTCACTGTTAAAAATGTATATTTAGAAAGTAGCTCTTTGAGTTGATAGTGGAAGTCAACTCCACGAAGCACATCATGCATAGTCAGCAAGTTAATTTGCTCATATGTTTGATGAGGGACTAACTAACCCCAGGACTTTATTCCCTATGACTGCCTTCATAGATGACAAATATTTGTTGACATTGATCTCTGTCAGAAGTCACACAACACCAGGTTATAGTCCAACAGGTTTATTTGAAATTGCACGCTTTCGGAGCACTGCTCCTTCATCAGGTGAAGTCCTTCACCTGATGAAGGAGCAGCGCTCCAAAAGCTTGTGGTTTCAAATAAACCTGTTGGACTATAACCTGGTGTCGTGTGACTTCTGACTTTGTCCAACCCAGTCCAACATCAGCACCTCCACATCTTGACACTGATCTGTGACTAACCTAATTATTTGGATAGATTTGTGACCTCCCTAACCTGTATCAAATCTCAACCAGAAGTTACTGGCACAAACCAGACGATTGTATTCTATTCTTTCCAGCACAGACATGACCACATCCAACAGGTTCAGCTCCGAGTTGGCTAATGAAGAGAAAGCTGAATGCAACTCCCATTCACTGGCACTCCCACAGACTTCTAACAGCTCCACTCCTGATTCTGCATTCCAGTTCCCCACCTCCAATCCTTATTCACCACTCCCACTCCCCCTTCCCCAACAGACATTCCCAATCCTCAATCTTCATTCTCATTTTTAATTCTCAATTAACCATTCCCATTCCCTTTGCTCCTCTCAATTCCTGTTCATAATGCCCTCTTCTCTGCCACCAGTTCCCCAGTTCTCATTCCTTATTACTTATTCCCAATTCTCCACTATTCCGTTCCCCAATCCCACATATTTACCTCTCTGCTGAGAGTGACAGTGCTTCCCAGGCTGTGTGTCAGGACAGTGGGAGCTGATGCTAGTAGTCAGGGATCGGATAGCTGTGTACTGAATGCCTAGGGAGGCACAGACCAGGAGAAGAATAGTTTTCCAAGAGCACTCCATCCTTTCGATATTACATCACGGCCACAGTCTCCTCAGTGCGCAACTATAAGAGAGGAAATAGACGTTTGATCAGTGATCATGTTAACCCTAGGGGTTCCAATGAGGTAGACAGGGGCTCCTTGAGAGATTAAATAGATCACATGTAAAATAGACCCCTGGACAACAATACCTGCTTTTGACAATGAATGAATAGTTATTATTTTAAGTTTGATTTAATGAGATAAAGCAGGGGAAATGTCAGCATAAACTTTATACCTGGACTTGGCTAGAGTTGTTTAAACCTCCTTAAAAGACTCAGGAACTGGTGCACATTGTGAGAACAGATACATTGAAAAACAAGTACAGTTTAGAATCATACACCATCGACAATTATTGATAAATTGATTCGCTGTGGAAACTGCACACGGTAAGTGACAGTGCCTGAGCAGATCGAGTGGGGCTGAGACAGAGAGGATTGGGAGAGACAGCCAGGGAAGGGTAGAGGGGGATAAGGGGTGAAGGGAGAGAGAGGAAGTGGCTGAGGGTGAAACAGAGAGAGGAAAGAACAGCGGGGGAAGGACGGGGAGAGTGGCTTAAAGGGGGCAAAGAGAAGGAGATGGTTCAAGTGGGGGTTTCAGTGGGGAGGGGGTAGCAGAGAGAAGTGGCTGAGTGAGGGCAAGAGGGACAGCAAGGGACATATAGAGAGAGTGGAGGGGGCTGAGAGCACAATGCGGGGGGGCAGAGAAAGGGGAGGGTCATAATGAGAGGGAAGATCTGAGAGAGAGAGAAAAATCAGGAATAGGTGGAGAAGTAATGCATTCCAACAATGTGCATTTCCATAGCAGCTTCAATGCAATTAAATTTCCTGGTCGCCACATTATTTCTCTATTTGTTTGTGAGATATGTGCTTTGCTGGCAAGGCCTGTATTCATTGCCCCTCCTTTGAGAAGGGCAGTGTGAATCTGAAATTAACTGAACATGAAGTAAGTCTGTCACTATCAGCAGGTGACAAACCAGAAACTAATTCAGAAACCCTTTCTGAATACAACCACCAGCCCCCTCTCTTCAATTCAAACCGGTTATATACACATCCTGACAGCCACACAGACAGTGGGCTGTTAGTGTCCCTCTGTGTGTACACAGTCTGATAGCCCTGTGCATGTGTACATGCACACTGACAGCCTGGACACTGTCTGCACACCTCTGACAGCTCAGACACTGTTTGTATGTGCTCTGACAGCCCTGCTCTGTCTGTGTATATACAACACACTCTGACAGCCCTGCTCTGTCTGT
>JAHRHZ010000021.1:12171642-12194810 GCA_024137785.1 Ginglymostoma cirratum
TATATACACACACTCTGACAGCCCTGCTCTGTGTGTATATACACACACCTTGACAGACCCGGGCATGTGTATATACACACACTCTGACCGCCCTGGGTGTATGTGTACATACACACACTCTTGACCAATAGCCTGGAGAAAATGTATACGTCTTCTGGCAACTCAGATACTGCGAACACACTTTGAAAAATCTAAGAACTGCGCGCCCACAAACTACGAGTTGGGGGATCTGTGTGTGCACATTCTGACAGCCCATGGTTTGTGTGCACACATAGTGACAGCCTGGAGACCGTGTGTACACATTCTGACAGCCCTGGGTTTGTGTGTGCACACACTGACAGCGCACACTGCATCCTCACACCCGTTCCCTGAGCCACTCTGGTTTCGGTCAGTGCTGGAATCTCGGACCGGGAGATGTGAGCGATGAGGAAGGGCCAGGCGCTTGGGTGTGCTAGAGACCGGGCTTTGGCCGGGCTGCTGTCTCTGTGAACAGTGCGGACGGAGCGGCTCGGCTGTACAGGGAGGGTCCAAATCCTGGGACTGCTCCAATCTGCCCGGGTTTTTAAACAACGGGAAATCAATTCCCCAGGGGCTGGTTTATTCTTCCAGAAAGGGAATGACTAAAAGGAGCAAGCGACCCCCCGCCCCGGCACCCTTCTTAAATTTCTTCCTGGAGTTTTTTTTTGGAAGTGGAGATCAGAGAAAACCAGGAAAAAAGGTGGAAGAGCAAACACTTTGGGAACTTCTTAAAGCCACCCCCCTCCCCACTCCCCGTCTCCCCAAACACTCACCGTTTCTCCCTCTGGATGGACACTCCAGCAGTATGAGCCTCAGAACCCTTCAAAAAAAGATCCATTGCTCAGTCTGGTCTTCCTCTATATTGTCTGGGATGCATATAGCTGCTTGGAGGGGACAGACACTCTGCCCTGGCACTGCTCTCCTGTAACCCTGGCCTGGGGCTGGCCAGTGTTTCAGGATCAGCCTCTCCTGCTATCCCCCTCTCTCTCTCTGTCTCCCTCCCTTACCACTGCACATTCGCTGTATCTGACAATCACTGGAGTCTCATACACTGCGCTCTGCAGTTTTAACACATTGCTGTGCAAAGGCAGGCTGATGACAACTTTTGCAACCCTGGCTGTAACACGTACCAATCGGCGAGGTACAGAGAGATCCCACGGCCGCCACGTCGCATGAGGGTTGGGGGAGGGCTAAGAGTGCGTAAAGCTCTGGCTCCTTGACGTGCTGGCCAAAATATTTGTCTCAGACAGTGCACCTTGTCATTCAAAGTCTCTGGCATCATGCTGTGCACCCGCTCTTGGAATGGTTACGGCGCGCAAGGAGACATTCGGCCCATCGTCTCTGTGTCAGCTCTTTCCTCCACCTCCCTGCTTCCACTAACTCGCTCAATGCTGCTCCCCCCTGTAACCCTACACAATCTTTCTGTTTGTTCCCCCCAGAACAATCCAATTCCCTTTTGAAACAGTCAGTTGAACCAGCCTGCACCAGACCGTTAGGAGCCCTATCCTGTCCCGCAGGAAAAAGATTTTTTTTAATTGTTTGCAGGTAGCTATTTCGTTTCTTTTGCCTATTATTTTAAACCTGCGTCGTTTTGTTCTCAATCCTCCCACCAGTAGGGAGCAGTTTCTCCCTGTCTACTCTGTCCAGGCCCCTCATGATTTTGAAGAACTCCCTCAGTTCTCCCCAGAGAAATAAACCAGTCCCAACTTCTCCAGTTCAATCCTCATGACTAAAATCCCTCATCCATGGAATCATTCTCATGAGCTGACTACTGAACTTGTCCACTTGTCCCTGAGGGCCATGCCTAGATCAGTTGGGCTTTTAACAGGGAATCCAGCAGATTCCAGGATTCCTGGATTGATTGATTGAATTCAATTTCCCCATCAGGCTGCATGGGGATTCAAACTCTGGGACCAGTGGGATGTTAGCTCCAGCTACGTGAACGCTGGGCAATGTCCAAAGCCCCTGGATTAACAAGTTACATCTCAAATGGAATTTGTTAGCCCCCTGTAGCACTGGGAGTCTCCACATTATGTGAATAATAGGGGCCAATTCTTTCTGTCCTCAAACCTGCTATGGCCTTTTTTTTTCTAAATGCAGACAGCTTCATATTGTGAAGCAAGCACTCCACATGTAAATTATAATGAGAAGATGTGAGGCAATGTTCAAAAAGAGCCAGGTGAAAAGAAATTGAAAGCATTCTACCTGCAGCTGCTCCTCAGTCGCAATAAACTGCACAAACCTAGCAAGTTCCAGTCTCCTCCTTAATATGCTTGAAAATAACTCTATTGCACAGCCTTATTAGGCATTACAAACCCTGACCATTGGCTGTCTGCCTCTCAAACACAAAATATCTGATCACTTGAGCCTGAAAGTACAGCTCTTCCTGTCAATCAGACAATTACCATCCAAACTAGACTTCAGTAACCTCCCCAGGTATGTAGTGCCAAAATAAATAATAATCTATCCATTACCACCCACTGACCCTGATTGGGTTCCTAACTGCCAAAGACCGACCCTGATCGGGTTCCTATCTGCCAAAGACTCAAGCGTTTTTTTCTGGTCCATATTGATAAAAGTGAATCAATAGTTTGCTCAGATTTATTGTGCATTATCTGGCTCAGATGCCATCTACTGACTTTGCAAATATGATATCAATGACAATGCCTTCTCCTTGTCTTACAATAAGTCAGATTTTATTTGCACAGTTCTTTTTAACACAAAAAGAATCTATCTGTAAGTGAGCTGATGGAAGAATGAGCTGTAACACCTCTGAGAAGGCCATTGAACTGTCGGTGAGAGTGGACCACAGGAGACGGTTGGTTGTGACTGTGCTTAAATGGTGAAATCTGATCTCTGAGGAAGGTCTTCAGCGAGAGAACTGTCAACATGCATTCAAAAGATGTATAGTGTTGATGAGGTACAGGCCACATCACTTCATTTGGAGAAGCAACATTTCTGCTTCCCGCAGACACCCTGGTATGATCAGTTCCATCAGTTCCTGGGGAGTGTTGCCAAACAAAGTGTGCAGGTTCACAGTTCCTTGAAAGTGGTGTTGCAGGTAGACAGGGTAGTGAAGAAGGCATTTGGCATGCTTGCCTTTATTGGTCAGTATGTTGAGTGAAGGAGTTGGGAGGTCATGTTGCACTGTACAGGACATTGGTTAGCCCACTTTTGGAATATTGTGTTCAGTTCTGGTCTCTGTTCTATAGGAAAGATGTTGAGAAACTTGAAAGAGTTCAGAAAAGATTTGTAAGGATATTGCCAGGGTTGGAGGTTTTGAGCTACAGGGAGAGGCTGAATAGGCTGGGGCTATTTTCCCTAGGGCGTCGGAGGCTGAGGGGTGACCTTATAGATGTTTATTAGATCATGAGGGGCATGGATAGAGTGAATAGCCAAGGTGTTTTCACCAGAGTAGGGGAATACAAAACTAGAGGACATAGTTTAAGGTGAGGGGGGAAAGATTTATAAGGGACCTAAGGGGCAACTTTTCATGCAGAAAGTGGTGCAGGTATGGAATAAGCTGTCAGAGGAAGTGGTGGAGGCTGGTACAATTACAACATTTAAAAGACATCTGGATGGGTGCATGAATAAGAAGGGTTTAAAGGGATATGGGCCAAATGCTGGCAAATGGGACAAGATTAATTTAGGATATCTGGTCTGTATGGATGAGTTGGACTGAAGAGTCTGCTTCCTTGCTGTACAGCTCTATGACTCTGTGACTCTACATGGTTACATTCAATCTGATACCCAAACATCAAGCACAGAGGGGCACGGATCTCAGTGGTGTCACAGGAGTGCGCTGGCACTGGTAATTTAGAGGCCCAGTGTAATGCTGCAGGAACACTGGTTGAAATTCCAGCATAGCAGCTGATGGACTTTAAATTTAGTTAATAAATGTGAAATATAAATCAATGGTTACCACGACAACCATTGCAATAGTTGTAAAAACCCATCAATAATGTCCCTTGGGGGGAAACCTCTGCCTTTCTGGCTTGGTCTAGCCTGTATTTGAGCCTAACTGCTGATCTGGCTTAACAAGCCATTCACTTCACATCTCATGAAAGAAGAATAACGAACAAAAGCAACTGTCGAATTATAAGTGTGCTGAGTATATGATGTAGCAGTGCATAAATCCATCATCTTTACTCAGTCACCTCTGCTGACAGTGTTTAGACCAGATGACTGACTAGAGTGGTGCTTGGAAAGGAGATTGAGAGATGCCAGGAGAAGGTAGGGAGGATAAGCTAATGAGTTCCAGCAGACGACATCATTTAATGCCCTGAAATAGGAATTTTGGATATCTAAAGTGTCCGGTATAGGTAAGGCATACTGTACACATCATCATTGAGAGGGTCAACAGGTCTGGCAGCAACTGTGGAGAGAGAAAAGCGGAATTAACATTTCAAGAAACTGAAGAAGAATCATTGGGCTCAAAATATTAACTCTGCTCCTCTCGCTTGTTGAGTTTGACATTGTGTTTTATTTCAGATCTCTAACATCCGCAGTATTTTGCTTTTATCATTGGGAGGGTCTTCATTTCAAGTTGGGTAAAGGATATACCCATGGCTGATGGATTCAACTGTCTATACAAGGAAAAAGTTAAGCAATGCTTGCTGAGAACCATGCATAGCATTTGCTGAATTTCAAAATATGAGTTGTGGAGAATATTACAGCTTATTAAATCTTTCTCTTTGATTATTACTTCCTTTAAAACCCAATGTGAATGGTGTTGTTGGTGCTCCATTCCAAGGTAATGTTTAGTTATTCTATCAGGAACATCCTACTCCACCTAAACAGACAAAAGAAGGAACAGCTTGTACTAATGTTTCACAAAGACGTGATCAGACAAGAAGTATTCAAAGGGAGACTGACAGCTCAGTCAAAGTGATAGATGTTAAGCGTCTCATTGGAGGTGAGAGAGTCAAAGTGAATTCAAGGGAGAGAGGGCAAGGGTAGTAAAATTCAAATAAATAAGCTATTGTTCTAGGAGCATATAATCATCAAATGGTTACAACACTGAAGGAGGCCATTCAGCCTATAGAATCCATGCCGACCCCTCTGCAAGAGCAGCACAGACAGTTTCACTCCCACATCCTTCCCTGCAGCGCTGCAACTGTATTCTTTTCTGATAATTATCAAATTCTCTTTCAAAAACCTCAATTCAAGCTGCGTCCGTGCTCTCAGGCAATGCTTTTCAGATCCCCTAACCATTCATTGTTAAAAAGGGTTTTCTAAATTTTTTATTACTTCTTTTACATATCACCTTTAACGAGCTTCCCCTGGCTCTTGACCCTGTTGCCAATGGGAACAATTTCAGACCCTTGTGATTTTGAACACCTCCACTTTCTTCCTCTTCTCTGCAGAGTACAGTCCCACCCACCCCCCAGTCTATCCGCACAAATGAAGTTCCTCACCCCGGAACCACTCTTGTGAACCTTCTCAAAATCCTTTTAAAGCCGTCATATCTTTCCTAAAGATAAAGACCTAAACATTTTCACACTGTAATTATTACCTTTGAGTTCACACCTTGAAACTTGTGTAATTCAAGTAGAAAAGGTGCTTGATCCTAACTTGGCCTGTGCCTTTGGAGAATGCAATTATCCTCTAACTGACTCAGGAAGACACTGTGGTGTCAATGTTTTAGGTTAGTGACCTTTCACCAGACATACCGACAACTCTGTTTCCCTCTGTACAGATGCTTCCTAACCTGCTGTGGATTTTCAACATTTTCAGATCTGCAGAATTTTCCTTTTTTTCTGAATTTGCCTTTATGTCCTTATTCGCCATGTGCCCTCTCCCCTCTTAAGCCATGTGGGAAATTTGTTTACTGTTCTTGGTGCATTTCCCATGGCAAAGCTTCTACCATTCACAGTCCATTTACTCACCAATCAGCCTTCTCCTCCCAGGCCACATAAATTGCTGTTCCCTTTGAGATTTGGTATACTTGCAATTCTGTCCTGATTTAAGATGAGAATCTTAAGTGGCTCTCTTTTTCATAAATAGCAAGAACTGCAGATATGGAAATCAATGTCAACACAGTGTGAAGCTGGAGGAACACAGCAGGTCAGGCAGCAGCAGAGGAGCAGGACAGTCGACGTTTCAGGCCTGGACCCTTCATCAGGACTAGGGAGGGGGAAGGGACCTGGGGAATAAATAGAGGGGGGAGGAGTGGGGCTGGGGGAAGCTCAGAGATAGCAAGAACTGCAGATGCTATCTTTTTCAGCATTACATTTATGTTTGCAGGCAATAAAACTTAACCTACAAAAATCATTAGTCCCAAATCAATTCACCTCCAGCATTGTTTTTGTGGAATTAAAAACTGGACACCTTCAAACCAAACACTCTCATGAATCTCTTGAACTGTATAAAGAGTATATGAGGCATTCTTACGAGGGAGATCAGGAAGGAAAAGAGAGGATATGAGATATCCTCATTGGCAAATAAGATTAAGGATAATCTGAAGAGATTCTGTGAGTACATTAAGAACAAGAAAGCAGCTAGAGAGAGAGCAGGGCCCCTTAAAGATCAAAAACATTGTCTTTGTGTTGAACTTCAGGAGATGGGAGAGAAATTACATGAATATTTCACGTCAGTTTTTACTGTGGAGGAAGAAATAGAGGCTGGACAATTTGAGGAAATAAATATTGATGTTTTGAAAACAGTTCACATTACAGAAGAGGAAGTGTTGGAGGTCTTAGAAGTATAAAGGTAAATAAATCTCCAAGACTTATCCGCATAGCATATCCCAGGACTTTGTGGGAATGTGGGAAAAAATTGCAGGGACCCTTGCAGGAATATTTGTATCATCTACAAGTAGGGGTGAGGTGCTGGATGACTGGAGAATGACTAATGTTGTACCTTTGTTTAAGAAGGGATGTAAGTAGAAGCCTGGAAACAACGGACCTGTGAGTCCGCCTTCAGTGGTGGGCATGTTGTTAGAAGTGATTCTAAAAGATAGGATTTTTACACATTTGGAGAGGCAAGGAATGATTAGGGCTAGTCAACATGGTTTTGTGTGAGGGAAATCATGTCTCACAAAGTTGATTGAGTTTTTAGAGGAAGTAACCAAGAAGATTGTTGAGGACAGAGTGATAGACATTGATTACTTGGACTTTAGTAAAGCCTTTGACAAGGTTCCGCCTGGTAGACTAATTAATAAAGTTAGATCACATGGGATTCAGGATGACCTTGCCAATTGAATACAAAATTGGCTTAACAGGAAAAGATAGACTGGTGGTGGAGGGTTGTTTTTCAGACTGGAGGCCTGTGACCACCATGCTCCATGGGGAAGCTTGTCATTTATATAGATGATTTAGATGAAAATATAGAAGGCATGGTTAGTAAGTTTGCGGATGACACCACGATTGGTGGCCTAGCGAACAGTGAAGAAGGTTGTCTAAGATTACAAAGAGATCTTGATCAATTGGATCAATGGGCTGAAGAGTAGCAGGTGGAGTTTAATTTTGGTAAAACAAACAAGGGCAGGACTTATACAGTGAAAAGTAGGGCCTTGGGTAGTGTTGTAGAACTGAGAGACCTAGGGGTTCAGGTAAATAATTCTTTGAAGTTTGCATCACATATAGGTAGGGTGGTTAAGAAGGCATTTAGCACACTTGTCTTTATTGCTCAGACCTTTTAGTATAGGAATTGGGATGTTATGTTGAGGTTGTACAGAACATTTGTGAGGCCTTTTCTGGATGGCTGCGTCCAGTTCTGGTCGCCCTGTTTTAGGAAGGATATTATTAAGCTGGAGAAGGCTCAGAACAGATTTACCAGATGTTGCTGAAAATGAAGGGTTTGAGTTATGGAGAGAGGCTGGATAGGCTGGAAGTTTTTTCACTGGAGCGTAGGCAGTTGAGGGGTGATCTTATGGATGTGTATAAGATCAGGAGGGGCATAGATAAGGTGAATGGCAGATATCTTTTCCCTAGGTGGGGGGTTTCTAGACTAGAAGCATATTTTTGAGATAAGAGGAAAAAGTTATAGAAGACATGAGGGGCAACTTTTTTTTACTTAGACAGTAGTTAGTGTGTGGAATGAACTTCCAGAGAAAGTGGTGGATGTGGATACAGTCACAATGTTTAAAAGACATTTGAATAAGTATGTGAATAAGAAATTTTGGAGGGATATGGACCAAGCACAGGTAGGTGGGACTATTTTAGTTTGGGGTTATGGTCAGGATAGATTGATTGGACCAAAGGGTCATTTTCTGTGCTGTATGAATCTATGACTCTACAACATGAAACAGTTAAATAAGTAACAACGGATGGCATTAACACTGTATTTATAACAGTCCAGGGTGCTTCAAAGGAACACAATCAGAAACAAAACTTTACGTTGAGCTACATAAGGAGATATTAGGATGGATGGCCAACATCTTGTTCAGAAAGTGTTTTAAAAGATCTGAAAAACATCTGAAAGATGGAGGGAGAGAGTTGTAGAGGCTTACGGAGGATACAACTAAGAATGGAGATGTACAGAGGGCCAGAATTGGAGGTGTGGCCCCCCAGTAGTTATTTTAATCAAACTGTTCAGACAGGTTATGTGGCATATAACTAGGAATTTTGACCAGACCCTTGGAAGGTTGTAGCACCATAGGAAGTTACAGAGACAGGGAGGGGACAAAGAATGCAATTGTTCCAGGCTCCCATTTAGAATTCAGTCTGTGAAACTTTCTGCTTTCTACAAGCTGTCGCGCAGACCCTTTGGGATGTTAAGCCTTGCTGACCAACAGCTGCTAACAGAGTGTCATGGCATGTCATTCTTTATTTACTTTATTCACTCTGGGATGTGGGCTTCACTGACTAGGTAGCATTTATTCCCCAAACATAATTGCCCAGAGGGCGGTTAAGAGTCAACCACTTCACTGTGGGTCTGGAGTCACATGTAGACCAGACCAGGTAAGGGTGACAGATCTCCTTCCCTGAATGACATTAGTGAACCAGATGGGTATTTTTTTCCCTGATAATTGACAATACTTTCACGCTTATCATTAGATCCTTATTTCCAGATTCTTTATCGAATTCAAATTCCACCACCTGCTGTGAACCTGAGTCCCCAGAACATTAGCTGAATTTCTAGATTAATAGTCCAGCGATAATACCACTAGGCCATTGCCTCCCTTCTCATGTGCAATCAGCAGGATTAGTTCAGAATTGATAATTTGGTGATCACATGTCTCAGGCTCTCCTCTGTGTTCCATTTCGGGGAGTATTATTGCTCCACTGGTGGGGGAAGAGCTCGTAGGCATGAAGTCAGGCAAGAAATGAGAACAATCAGCAAGATTGATCAAATGTCATGTAAAAACTCTGGAAGCTGCAAACAGGAGAGATGAAAGTATTGCATTGCTTAGTGTTGTGTTGATAATAAATAAAGAATTGCATTTACTTAGTGCCTCGTCTTGCCATATTGTGGAATCAAGTCCCTGTATTCCTGGAAATGCCAGAAAAGTTAAAGATTTAAAGCGTCCACAGAATTTCTCAGTTTACCTGATTTTCAGACTGAGGTTGACTGAAAGCACAAACCGGGTTTCTGTACTTAACAAGAAATACAATTTACAACAAGTAATTAGATTCTAGCTACAGGTTAAACAATCAGCATGTAACTCTACAAATTTAAAATTCTAATCCCCAACTAGGGGCAGGCAATGAATGCTGGCCCTGCCAGTGATGCCTACACCTCATGGATGAAAAAAAAAACACAGATTACAGACAAAAGGAAAAATTTGGAAAGCAGTTCTGTGGTTCCTGTTTACAACAGTCGCTGAGATGATTCTTATGATTCTTGTGCTGCTCAGAATGCTGTTTCTTGATTGTCCTTTTTCTGCTAGGATCTTCTTCGGACATACTTGGTGCTACCAAACCTTCTTGTAATACAACTCTAAGGGACTTACATGTATTAAGTGGCGAAGAATTAACCACTAATAAATCTTTGGCAACGGAGCCACATGCTTAAGTATGTGATCTATTATATCTTCCATTCGGTCAGTGTTTTGCTTTAACAAAGATGATCAGTTAGCATTTAAAGTTTAACCAAAATAGTGTCTTTGAATGAAACAGTTTCAAGAGCAAGTGGTGCAGAAAACCTTTGTGAGGTTTAACATCTGAAGTTTGTTTTCATAAATTGCAAGAGTTAATGTTTCAATTTGAGATGAAATTTTCATTGTTGATTCAAAATGTTTCATCATTTTCTAAACTTAATTTCAGATTTCCAGCATCTGCTGCACTACATTTCATGTTATAACAAATTTTCTCTCTAGATGCCATTTAACAGGTACTGAAAGTACTGATTATTGTGAGTTCTTGACTCCTATTCTTAACATTTTGTTACTCATTACGTTAAATGTAACACCTGATGTACTGATGGAGCAGCAGATTTTGGATAGAAGGTTGCAGCAATAACTCTATGAATCTCAGATTTTAAAATCATAATTCTCCCCTTTGCCGTGACTCCCTGTGGAAAATTCACTGCCCATTCTCCCCAATTTCAGAATATTTAGCCAGCAACTCAGTCGCTCCCTTTACATATACCGACACCTTGAAGATTTCGCATAAAGATAAGTTTAAGGTTTGGGGAAGCTGCAGGGAAATGCAATTTGCTCTGTGCTCTGTAATAAACCACGCTCGGTCTAATCAAACTTTCAACGTCCAATCTGCTCACTGTGGTAGCACTAGAGATTTTTCTTCATGTGTTTACACTGTTATGTGACACAGAAATTGTCTTTATTGTACACTGATTTATCAGTCTGTTAATCTCTCCTGCTCACAACCAGAGCACAGAGCATTACTCTCACGGTGTAATCACATGAAAACCTGTTTGCTCAGGCAGTGAGAGGTCAGCTTTCAGTGTTAATAGGGCCAATTATAGAACAGTGGACTGTCAGCAGACGCAATCGATGCCTTGGGAATTCTAACTGCCTTGTATTAATAATCTGATTATTGGAAGGCAATGAGGAAAGAAAACTATAATGACTCCCTAAGCAAATTCCAATTGTAATCTGCAACATTTGTAAGAGTTTTTCAGCCCTACTTTGTAATAGAGAATCAGAAAACATAATGTCATTACCTGTCAGTGTATTGACATGGGGACAATGAGTGTTTTCTACTAAGGAGATCCTATCGATCAGTTGTTGCATTGCATTCTCCAAAGCTGGACAAGATTTAAGGAGGGAGAAATGGTTAATATTTCAGAACAACTACCTTGCTTCATTTTGAAATAAAGTTAACTCCACTTATTTCACCTGTTTCTTTTAGCATTCAGCAGATTGTGCTGTAATAATAATCAAATAACAGTAAATAACTGCAATGAGTAACTCATCTCCTGCCTCCCCAAAGCCTGTCCACCATCTACAAGGCACAAGTCAGGACTGTGATGGAATACTCCTCACTTGCCTGGATGAGTACAGCACCAACAACACTCAAGAAGCTTGACACCGTCTAGGACAAAGCAGCCCGCTTGATTGGCACTACATATATAAACGTCCGCTCTCTCCAGCACCATGCTCAGTAGCAGCAGTCTGTACTATCTACAAGATGCACTACAGAAATTTGCTAAAGAAATTTAGACACTACCTTCGAAAATCACGACCACTTCCATCAAGGACAGGGGCAGCACATACATGGGAGCACCGCCACCTGCAATTTCCCCTCCAAACCACTTACCATTCTGACTTAGAGTCATAGAGTCATAGAGGGGTACAGCGCAGAAATAGACCCTTCGCTCCAACTCATCCATGCCGACCAGATATCCTAAATTAATCTAGTCCCATTTGCCAGCATTTGGCCCATATCCCTCTAAACCCTTCCTTTTCATATACCCATCCAAATGCCTTTTAAATGTTGTAATTGTATCAGCGTCCACCACTTTCTCTGGAGTTCATTTCATACATGCATGACCCTCTGTGTGAAAAAGTTGCCCCTCAGGTTCCTAAAAATCTTTCCCCTCTCACCTTAAACCCATGCCCTCTAGTTTTGGACTCCCCTCACCCAGAGAAAAGCTTTGGCCATTCACCCAGTCCATTCCTCTCATGATTTTACAAACTTCTATAGGGTCACCCCTCAGCCTCCGATACTCCAGAGAAAATAGCCCCAACCTATTCAGCTTGTCCCCGTAGCTCAAACCCTCCAATCTGGCAACATCCTTGTAAATCCTTTCTGAACCTTTTCAAGTTTCTCAGCAGCCTTCCTAAAGCAGGGAGACCAGAATCGAATTGCAAAAATATTCCAAAAGTGGGAAATATATCACTGTTCCTTCGCTGTCGCTGGGTCAAGATCCTGGATTTCCCTCCCCAAGAGCATTGTGGGTACAGCACCTGGACTACAGCAGTTCAAGAAGGCAGCTCACCTCCACCTTCTCACAGGGGACCAGGGACAGACAATAAATGCTGGGCAGCCAGCGACAGCCACATCCCATCAGTGATTTAAAAAATTCATTGGAGAACTCAGCAGGTCTGTTGGCATCTGTGGGTGGAGAAATGGAGTTAATGTTTCAAGTCTGATATGATTGTTCTTTGGGACTAGAGCACACTGCTCATAAAGCAATTTTTTTTTTAAAAATGGGAACAGCTCATGAGTCTGAATTACAGCTCCACCAATTGTCCTTGGCAGATGCAGGAATGGGTTTGAAAATACTATCGTCCCCACCATCTAACAATGGTATCTTGCTGGACGTACTGCTAATCCCTTCAACATGTCTTTCTTTCTTAAGTCACTAAACTAACCCCAATGCTATCCTGGATTAATAATCCAGTGGCCCAGATTACTACTGTGAGGCCACGGGGCACCATTGCAGCATGTGAAACGTAATATTATAATGCAATTATTTTAATGGAGGTAGTGACAATGGAGATAGGTCCAGGATGTTGGCGTCAGGTTCAGATTCTATCATAGCAGCTGGTGGAATTTAAATTCATTTAACAAATCTGGAATTGATGCTTAGTCCTGGCATTGATCATTAAAATATAACTATCATTGATTGTCATAAAAACTAATCTCGTTCACTAATATTCTTAAAAGAAAGAAATCTGCTGTCCTTTCCTGGTCTGGCCTACGTTGACTTCAGGCCCACAGCCATGTGGTGGACTCTTAACTGCCCTCTGAAATGGCCTTGATTTTGTAACAATCTCCTCTGAATCACATGCTTTCAGGTTCAAGATCATCCCCAGATAGGGAGCTCAAAAATCAAGGCTGCCAATCTCAGTGCTGAGGGAGTGCTACACTGTCAGAGGTGTTGTACAGGTGTCCCATTTACCCTCTCTGCTGGACAGAAAGGATCCCAGAGCACTATTTTCAGGAAAAGCCAAGAGTTACCCATGCTGTTCTGAACAAAACAACTGTCCCCAAAAAACAGATAATCTGGTCATTAGCACATTGGTGTTTCTGGATGCTTGCAAATTCACTGCCCCATTACCTATATCACAGCTGTGACTACACTACCTGGTGGCTGGAGAGGACTTTGTGTTGTCCGAGGTCCTGAAAAGGCTGTAGAAATGCTTCTACAGAGTACGATAAGGAGCAGGTGCTCTGCTAGGTTAATATGAGCAGTGGTTTCCTGTGGGAGGCACGGATGGTTGACCTTGGATTGAGGATGATATTCAGTAACAGTGAGAACAAGTATCGGTGAAGCCGTTAGGTTACTTAGCTCAAATTAGCTCTCATCAATCTGTCTCCTGCTACAGAGGAACAATGATACCTCTGATTAGGCAGAAGAATTAAAGGAGATCCTGTTGCAGCTTTGGAAAGTTGAATACACATGAGATGCCCTGGATTTGGAAGCAGATTCAGTTCCTTTGTTGTTTTGATATAGTACATTGGGTGATCCTGTTAGTTAAATGCATCCTTTAGACTTCACAACAAAAACAACTTGTATTTATGTAGCGACTTTAAATGTCCCAAGGTACTTCACTGGAGCACAATTTGCACAAAACCAAATATTGGATGAAGGTATCAGAGATAAAAGGACCGCTTTGCAGAACACCTGCGCTCAGTTCGCAACAAACAACTGCACCTCCCAGTTGCGAACTATTTCAACTCCCCCTCCCATTCCTCAGATGACATGTCCATCCTGGGCCTCCTGCAATGCCACAGTGATGCCACCCGAAGGCTGCAGGAACAGCAAATCATATTCAGCCTGGGAACCCTGCAGCCCAATGGCATCAATGTGGATTTCACAAGCTTCAAATTCTCCCCTCTCCCAACCGCATCCCAAAACAAACAGTTCATCCACTTCACCAACACCTTCCACCCCAACCTGAAGTTCACCTGGACCATCTCCAACACTTCTTTCTCCTTCCTGGACCTCTCTGTCTCCATCTCGGGCAACCACCTAGAAACAGATGTCCATTTCAAGCCCACTGACTCCCACAGCTACCTGGAATACACCTCCTCCCACCCACCCTCCTGCGAAAATGCCATCCCCTATTCCCAATTCCTTCGCCTCCGCCGCATCTGCTCCCAGGATGAGACATTGCACTCCCGCACATCTCAAATGTCCTCATTCTTCAAGGACCGCAACTTCCCCCCCACAGTGGTCAAGAACGCCCTCGACCGTGTCTCCTGCATTTCCCGGAATACATCCTTCACGCCCCATCCCCGCAACAGTAACCAAAAAAGAATCCCCCTCGTCCTCACATACCACCCCACCAACCTCCGGATCCAACGCATCATCCTCTGACACTTCCGCCATCTGCAATCAGACCCCACCACCAAAGACATTTTTCCCTCCCCACCCTTATCTGCCTTCCGGAGGGACCACTCCCTCTGCGACTCCCTTGTCCGCTCCACACTCCCCTCCAGCCCCACCACACCCGGCACTTTTCCCTGTAACCGCAGGAAGTGTTACACCTGCCCCCACACCTCCTCTCTCACCCCAATCCCAGGCCCCAAGAAGACTTTCCACACCAGGCAGATGTTCACCTGCACATCTGCCAATGTGGTATACTGCCTCCGCTGTACCCGTTGTGGCTTCCTCTACATCGGGGAAACCAAGCGGATGCTTGGGGACCGCTTTGCGCATCTCCACCTCCCTAACCTGTTTGTCCTCTCACCTCAAGCCACACCCCCATCTCCTATCTACTAACATCATCCCGCCCCCTTGACCTGTCCGTCCTCCCTGGACTGACCTATCTCCTCCCTACCACCCTACCTACACTCACCTTTACTGGCTCCATCCCCGCCTCTTCGACTTGTCTGCCTCCTCTCCACCTATCCTCTCCTCTATCCATCCTCTATCCGCCTCCCCCTCTCTCCCTATTTATTTCAGAACCCTCTTCCCCTCCCCCATTTCTGATGAAGGGTTTAGGCCCGAAACGTCAAGTTTTCCTGCTCCTATGATGCTGCTTGACCTGCTGTGTTCATCCAGCCCCATGCTTGTTATCATTGGATGAAGGTAGTTTTTTAAGGATGGAATTCCAGAGTTTAGGGTCCAGATAGCTAGAGGTTAGTACACAGTAACAATCCACCGAAGATCCTTTGCTGGCACCTTCCAAACCCACAACTTCTCCCATCTAGATGTACAAGGACAGCAGATACATGGGAATGCCATCTGCTGCAAGTTCCCTTCCAAGCCACTCACCATCTGACTTGGAAATGTATCGCTGTTATTTCACTGTTACCGAGTCAAAATCCTAGAACTCCCTCCCTACTGTGGGTGTGCCTGCATCCCATGGAATGCAGCAGTTCAAGAAGCAGGCTCACTACCATGTTCTCCAGGACAGTTAGAGGCAATTCATGTTGACTAGAGGCAATTCATGTTGACCTTGTCAGCAACAAACTAGAAAAAAACATGCTCGCTCTATGTTCAGATTCCAATATATAGAAAATCACTTTCTGTGGTGCACATTTTTTGAGAGATTTGAAGATTTAAGTTCCAATGGAATGCTCTAGAATGACACCAAGAGGAGCTGAGAGGTTGCGATTTAAGTTCCAATGGAATGTTCTAGAATGACACCAAGAGGAGCTGAGAGGTTGGGATTAAACTCCAGTCAACATAGATGGAGAAAGTGGAAAGATCTTTCTGCCTCTAAGAAAGCATTGGTTCTAAAGGATCCCAAAGATAGTTGAATTACAAAGTACAGACCTTGTGGTCATTAAATACTCAGTCCTTAAAGCACAGAAATAGACAATTTGGTCTACCATGTCTATGATAATAATTATGAGCTTCACTGTTTAACAGACTGATAGCCATGTGATAAATTAGGCAGGACAATACTTTTAGGGGTTTACAATGGTTTTTGTTGAGATGTGCCTTTAAGAAGGATGTGTTCTGTCATGCTTCTTTTGAAAGCAAGTGTTGCAAACTTGGAGCTGAGCTGTCTGCTCTGAGCCCAGCTAGTTTTATTTTGTTTTTAAAGTTGGAACAATAGAAGCAGCATGAAGGGGTAGGGTCAAACTCTCACAGAACCAGGGATTTTAGTTTTAGATTTTAGCAGTTGCTGGGGTCTTGAAGCTGGATTTGGGATCTCTTTTTTCCCTCTCTGTTACAGCTAAAAGCTGAGATTCTGTTCCTGCTGCCGGAACTGCACATGAGACAATCTATTTTATTGAATTTGCCTTTGGCAACGGTACATTTATGGGATGTTACCGTATTGGAACAGTTGCTATTTAGTAGTTAAATAATCCATTAGTCTGTTAAGTTTTCCAATAGAGTTAAGTTATTCCAAATCTCCTTTATTTTGTTTGTATTTTAACTATAGTGTAAAAGCAAAGTGTGTTTTTCTTCAAGCCTGATAGTTTGACCAATTGAATTGCATCTGGCACACAGCACTCTACACTTGCCCTTTAAAAATAGGAAAATGTTAGGGTCTAGGCTACCTTCTTGATATATTTTGAGGGAGTTTGGTCTGGTCCGTGACATATTATTGGGAGCCTATAGTTTATCACAAACACCAGTTTTTCCATTTGTTGTGTATAAAGTTCCTTTATCTGTTCACTAACTTTCCAAAACTTTTCTTGTGAAAATTGTACCGTAATAAATGTGAACATTGTCACACTAGTGTTCAATGTATAGAAAACTGTGGCGAGGTTATGAATTTGGCACATGCACTGTAACCATATGCTAGATTGAGATTCTGATTATTTATAAATTTTGTAACTTGTGCTCTATTCAGGCTACAAAAGAGAGACTGAGAAACTCCCAGCAGGACTGAAGAAACACTAAGGCTGAACAAAACTCAGTCTGAAATCAATTAATCAAATATTCAGAAAGATAATCTAAGAGTGTGGAATGAGTCATTTGAGTATTCGTGTAATGCAGCCGCACCCCCAGCAGGAGAGTTTTGCCAGCAAACCATAAACAGTGAGCTGACAATGTCATTTCCTGCTGCATATTCTACCATTTAATTGCCAATGCTGCAAGCCCCATTCTTCCAAAATACATCATCTCCTGTTGTAATGTCAACCAAGAATTGTCAAAAACAAATATCAGAAGATGATATTCCAATTACGCGTAAGATATGAAATGCTGTCTGTAATTATATTAAAACCTATTTTTTTTCACAGGATGGGGGCATTGCTGGCTATTTCTCACCTCTAACTGCCCCAAAGAAAGTGATGGTGAGTTGCTTTCATGAAACATTGCAGTAAAATTGAGTGATTTTCCCTGGAGTGTTGGAGGCAATGGGTAACTGTATAGAAGTTTATAAAAGTTTATAAAATCATGAGGGGCATGGATAGGGTGAATAGCTAAGCTCCTTTTCCTCAGGGAAGGCAAGTCCAAAACTAGAGGGCATAGGTTTAAGGTGAGAGGGGGAAGAATTAAAAGGGACCTAAGGAGCAAATTTTTCATTCAGAGGGTGGTGTGTGTATGGAATGAACTGCCAAAGGAAGTGATGGAGGTTGGTAAAATTACAACATTTAAAAGGCATCTGGATGGGTATATGAATAGGAAGGGTTTGGAGAGATATGGGCGAAATTCTGGCAAATGGGACTAGAATAGTTTAGGATATCTGGTCGGCATGGATGAGTTGGACTGTGGGTCTGTTTCGGTGCTGTATGACTCTATGACTCTACAGTGTACGGACACTCTTGGAGCTGTTAGGGAGGAAGTTCTGGGATTTTGACCCAGTAACACCAGAGAAATGGTGACGTACTCCCTAAATCAGTTTGGTGAGTAATTTAGAAATGAACTTGCGTGTGGTGGTGTTCCCATATACCTGCTGCCCTTGTCGTTCTAGATAGTACTAGTTATGGATTTGAAAGATGCTTTGAAGGACCCTTGGTGAATTTGGGCATTGTATCTTGTAGATAGTATCTATGGCTGCTATAGAGTGACGGTGAGGAGTGAATATTGAAGGTGGTGCTTTGGGTGCTGATCAAGCAATAGCTTTGACCTGGATGATGTCAAAATTCTTAAGTGTGTTTGGGGCTGCACTCATTCAGGCAAGTGGGGAGTATTCCATCACACTCCTGACTTATAACTTGTAGATAGTGGACAGGCTTTGGGAAGTCAGAGGTGAGTTACTCACCACAGAATTCATAGCCATGGTATTTAATTAGATGTTCTCATTCCGCTTCTGGTGGATGGCATTCCTCATGGTGTTGCAATGCTGGTAACACCATTGAATGTCAAGGGAAAATTTTTAGACCCTCTTGTTTGAGATGGTCATTATGGAGCAGCTTACTCATTGCAGTTCCTCATTTAACATTTCTCACTTTGTTTAAATGTGCATACAGTATAAAGCAATGTACATTCAGGAAAAACTGAATTAATTGTGAAAAATTATCATTTTCAAAATTGTGGCACCCCTTTCCTTGATTGGTGTACTGCAGGAAGCTCTGATTCTTTGAAGCTGTGATCCTGGAGGGCTGTAATTATTGGTGCAAGACATTTCAAAATAAAAGCTTGCGGTCGTTCTAATATATTACAAAATATTTAGCATAGAACTATCTAAAGTTTTATATATTAAAAAAACTCTCAACTTTCACCAACCCACTAAGATCTGTGTCCATTTAATATTCCTGCCTATTCAGTTTTGCTGCCAGTTATAAATAGGAACATTCTAAAACATGAATTTTGTAAAACAAAAGGCTGCAATTTCTTTTAGTGTCAAAGCCTTTGTCTCTGTCTATCAGTCACAGGCAATTCTGTGACTGTTTGTTAAATTTAGGATTTTTAAAATTCATTCAAAGTTCTATATTTTTCTTTGGACATAGCGAAACATGCATTTTTGGAAAACGCGTTATGGTGAAATGACAACATTGTGAAGCTCCAGATAAATATGTGTTTCCTTCCTTTAATTTCAAGAAATGCCCAGAGCACCATCTAGTGAGCAAATCAGCCCAGTGTTCAAATTGCCTATCTGTGCACTGAGTCAGTCTGTCTCCTTCAAATCCATTACTGACAGGGGTGATCACGCTGAGAATCTTTCAGCAATTATTAATGCGACAGGAGGTACTAAAAGAGAATAAATCATATAGACTGAAAGAGACATGCACAACACTGGTTATAGTTAGATTTATTGATGGCTGCAAACACACCAACCAAACTCATCCAACTTTTGAATCTGGCTTTAGACATGGAGTTAAATTACCTTGCAGGTTACTGAGGATTGCGGACAACCAGACTGAACCATTCAGTGGGAAAGTCGTGGTGGCAGTGTGAGGGAGTCACATGGTGAATAATTTTCCTATGATGGCATTATGTTTCGTAGGAGACCGCCCATTTGTCTTAATATATTTGGCTAACAAAAATCAATCAATCTGAGATTTTAAATTAAAAATTGTTCTAAGCTTCTTGCCATTCATGGAAGATAATTTCAAATTTTACACAAGATTTTGTGTGTGAAAATGTTTTGCTCCTGATTTTTGGCCAATACTAAACTTTCCTCAGGCAGATTTGGTGCGACAGGAAAGAAAAAATGCAATTATATAGCACTTTTCATGACTAAAACTTTAGAACATCCTAAGCCTCAGCATCATCCAAGACAAAGCAGCTTGCCTGATTGGAACCCCATCCATTAATATAAACATTCACTCCCTCCCACTCTTGTCAATAAACTCTAGGGGTTGCTGCCTGTATGAAGTCAGTTAATCCTGAAGTTAATTCTTAATTTTAAGAGCTTTCCAGGTCTTTTCTGATTATTTGTGCTAATCCATAGAAAGATCCAGGGGAGTTCATCTGTGAAGCCCCACTTTGTCAATGGCAAGCAAGATTTTTAGAGCTCTTTGCTCAGAATTGAGATGAGAAGGTTTTTTTTCACCCACAGAGTGGTTAGCCTGTGGGATTCTGTACCACTGAAAGTGATTGACGCCAAAACATTATGTATTTTCAAAAAGGAGGCAGATATAGCTCTTGGGGCTAAAGGGATCAAGGATATGGGGGATGCAGTGGTGTGTGGGACTTGGATACTGAAGTCAATGATTATTATAAATGGTGCAGTAGGCTTGAGGGATCAAATGGCCTACCCCTGCTCCTATTTTCTCAGCTTCTATTAGCTATCATTTGACCTATAAAATGGAACTGCATACATTGTTCATATAATTGTAATTGAGTAAAGGTGTCACTGTATGCCCGATTAAAGATGATGTTTCTGCTTTCCAAGATGCACCTTGAAGACTTTGGACTGTGATGAGCCATATACCCTGGATTTCATGTCAGCATAAGTTAATAACTGTTCATCCTAAAGAACAAAGACTCTGCTGTTGCTGTTCTGAGAATGGTTATTATGGATTAACTGTCAGGAACAGAGCATACTAGCCTTCCAACTTCTCTATAGCACTACACTTGCTTTGTGGTGCAGCTCAAAATTGCACAGCAACTTTTCTAATTTATTTAGTTTCAAAAAGGCAATTTTAGAACCTTTAAACTTTGAAATAATATGTTTTAATTGAAAAGAAATTAGCTGTTTCTTTGGTTGTTAACACCCTATCTCACAGATCTGTATGACCATCTGTTCTCACAGAAACTGATGCTATTTAATGGTGAGAACATCTCTATTGGTTTGAATGCACTACTGTCCAAAACTATTGTCTGGTTGACCTTCGATTACATTTTAAAATATCTACCGCCAAGATGGTCACCACTGGTATCCTGGTATGAGTTTGCCTCTACCAGGCTGTTTTGCCTGTTGCAGCAGTGCATAGCAAAAGTCTTGTAACATAAGAAACCGAAAGTGGATTTCACATACTATATGGTAAATGCAGGAAGGCTGTTTCTAATATAGGAGACAACAAGAACTGCAGATGCTGGAGTCAGAGTCAATACAATGTGGAGCTGGAGGAACACAGCAGGTCTGGCAGCATCAGAGGCGCAGGCAAGTCAATGTTTTGGGTTTACACCCTTCATCAGGAATTGATGCTTATTAAGGATCAAGGGTTCAAAGGGTATAGGGAGAAAGCAGGAACATGGTACTGATTTGGATGATCAGCCACAATCAAATTGAATGGCAGACCAGGCTTGAAGGGCTGAATGGCTTACTGCTCCAACTTCTATGCTTCTATGTTCTATGGCACTGAAGAATGCAACAGATATTTATTACAGCTAACTATTGTGTACAAACATTATATGCCCCGGACACATAATTGTCTGGCCTAACCTTAAGCTACTTCCAGTAGAGTGCCATATTTGAAATGAATCAAGACTAGAGGAGTAGGAAACTATTATCATGCAATTATGTCATGAGCATACTTCTTAAAGGAATGCTGAAATACTAAAAGTATGAGACTTAACACGGCAGTCCTGAGGTTGTGAAAGTTGAAACATCAATGCAAGTTCTGCCTTTAATGCTATCAATCAGAGACTTCTCTGATGGCAATTTTTAAGCAAGGGGTAACAGGACTGAAGTATGAGGAGAGGTTGAATCAGCAAGGATTATATTTGCTCGATATGAGAAGAATCTCATAAAATTCTATAAAATTCTAAAAGGGCTAGACAAGGTAGATGGAGGAAGGATGTTTCCAATGGCAGGAGAGTCCAGAACCAGAAGGCCAGAATCTACTGACACAGGAAAAACCATTTAGGGCTGAGATGAGGAAAAATCTTTTCTCCCAGAGAGGGGTGAGCCTGTGGCATTCATGACCAAAGAAAGCAGTCGAGGTCACAACATTATATGAGTTCAAGAAGGAGTTAGATTTAGCACTTGGTGTTAAAGGCATCAAATGATATGGGGGAGAAACAGAAACAGGCTGAGTTTGATGATCAGCTATAATCATGATGAATTGTGTAGCAGGCTCAAAGGGCCAAATGGCCTGGCTGGGCTGGCTATAAACTGGTCCAGGCAACAGGCCATGGAGGGGTTCATTTCTGCCAACTGCCTGCCCCACTTCCACGGTTATGTTCAAGCCTGGGTCTCGTTGGAGAGGGAGCTTGCAGTGTCCACAAATACGCTCCACGCCTTTAGAGAGAGATGGGCACTGCTTTATTTCCGCCACCCCCCCAACGACTCTTATTTTGATTTAATCCCTATCCTCCCCTTCACATCTTTTTCACGTCAGCATTAATCGGGCTTTGCTCGTCACTGATTCCCTGGCTACATGTTTTTCTGGTGGTGGAAATATTGAATAAAGTCACTGCACTTACACACACACAGAGAACACAGGGATGGGGCTGGATGAACACAGCAGGTCAAGCAGCATCATAGGAGCAGGAAAACTTGACGTTTCGGGCCTAAACCCTTCATCAGAAATGGGGGAGGGGAAGAGGGTTCTGAAATAAATAGGGAGAGAGGGGGAGGCGGATAGAGAATGGATAGAGGAGAGGATAGGTGGAGAGGAGGCAGACAAGTCGAAGAGGCGGGGATGCGGTTGGGGGAGGGGAGATTTTGAAACTTGTGAAATCCACATTGATGCCATTGGGCTGCAGGGTTCCCAGGCTGAATATGATTTGCTGTTCCTGCAGCCTTCGGGTGGCATCACTGTGGCATTGTAGGAGGCCAAGGATGGACATGTCATCTGAGGAATGGGAGGGGGAGTTGAAATGGTTCGCGACTGGGAGGTGCAGTTGTTTGTTGCGAACTGAGCGCAGGTGTTCTGCAAAGCGGTCCCCAAGCCTCCGCTTGGTTTCCCCGATGTAGAGGAAGCCACAACGGGTACAGCGGATGCAGTATACCACATTGGCAGATGTGCAGGTGAACCTCTGCCTGATGTGGAATGTCTTCTTGGGGCCTGGGATTGGGGTGAGGGAGGAGGTGTGGGGGCAGGTGTAGCACTTCCTGC